>CM046063.1:47199538-47455312 GCA_025215515.1 Schistosoma japonicum | reverse complement strand
CTGTCTCCTCTGAACGGAATCAGGAATTCATTACTTGCATGATTAAACTCTTTCCTCAGTGACATGACTCAACGCATGCGTTATACATGGAGGCACTAACTGCAACTCTAACTCACTGAATTACCTACGCAAACAGATACTTGCAACCATGACCAACAACTCGACAACTGATAACTTGCCCGAAACCAAATCAAGAAGACATAACCACATCATTAAGAAGATTCAATTCTTTTTATTCCAACTCTGTATATACGGTTACAACAACGACTTTGTCGTAATAAGAGTACATAGCACACTAAAAATCCACTACAACCAATTATAAATAACAAGGTGAGTGCGGAGAAAACGAACGGCAGTATTGTCTTGACGTTCGAATTAAAGAGTCTGACTATGAGGTTGGTAGACAGTTGTTGGGACTCCCATATATTTTTCAACTGTAGGAATGCTGCTTCCCAGGTATGTAAAAGTATCCACTTCTTCCAGAGTTTCACAATCAAGTTAAATTAGGTCGGTGCTCTCAGTGTTGAATTTGAGGATTTCGCTCTTTCCCTTATGTATGTTCAGGCCTATCGATGCTGAGGTTGCTGTTACGTTGGCTGTCTTCCCTTGCATTTGCTGGTGTGTATGGGATAGAAGTGCTAAATCATCCGCCAAGTCCAGATAATCAAGTTGCATCCTACTTGTCCGTGCTTTTCCTAGATGTAAAGGTTTTCATGATACAATCAATCACTAGTAAGAAGAGGAAAAGCGGAAGCAGAAGGCCTTGTCTGACACTGGTTCTTACTGGGAATGCATTGTCAGCTGTCCTCCATAAACGATTTTGCACTGTAGTCCGTCGTAAGAATTCCAAATGATGTTGACAAGTTTCTCTGGTATACCGTAGTGTCGAAAAAGTTTCCATAGCGATCTCCTGTCTACGTTGTTAAACGCTTTCCCATAGTCAATAAAGTTGATGTACAGTGACGAGTTCCATTCAATTAATTGTTCAACGATGATTCGTAGTGCTGCGATTTGGTCTATGCATGACCGGTCCTTACGTAAACCAGCCTGATGATCTCGAAGTTGAGCATCCACTGAATCTTTCATTCTATTCAACAACACTCTGTTGAAGACTTTTTCTGGTACTGACAATAGTGTGGATTGATATCTATCGGGAGGTCTGTAGATGCTGCTTCGATGTCTGGTGGGTTCGGTGGAGCTGGTTTATTCTAAAGTTCCCCAAAATGTTTTACCCATCTGTTTCTTTGTTCTTGAATCTCGGTGATTAGCTTGCCATCAACGTTCCTAATCGGTTGTTCTTGTTTACTATATTTACCTGCCAGTTTCTTTGTTGTGTCGTTTAGCTGTTTCATATATCCTTCTCTTGCAGCTTTTTCCGCTGTCGTTGCAGGGCCTTCAATGAACTTACGTTTGTCGGCTAGAATGCTCCTCTTTACTTGCTTATTTGATTCTGTGAATTCACTTTGTGCCTTGATTTTCTCTGCTCTAGTTTGGCTGTTATTGATTTCTTCCTTCTTGTTCCTCATTTGTTGAATTTTGTTCAGGGTCTCTGTGAAAATCCATTCCTTATAATGGTGTTTCTTGCAGCCCATAGCCTCTTGACAAGTTGAAGTCAGTGCCTCTTTGATTCCTTTCCAGTTGTCCTCCATAGTGGTTTCTTCCTCGTTCAGCAGATCTTGTAAGGCTTGAAACCTGTTGTTGAGAATTATTTTGAATTCCTTGAGTTTGTCAGTATCCCGAAGAGAGGCTGTATTTACCCGTTGTAATGCTGTCACTCCAGTTATCCATTGCTTATTTAGCTTCAGTTTTATTTTGGCAACCACTAGGTGGTGATCTGAAGCTACATCAGCTCCTCTCCTGGTTCTCATATCTTTGAATAATCTTCTGAATTTTTTATTGATGCAGATTTGATCAATTTGATTCTCCGTAGTATGATCCGGTGAAACCCATATAGCCTTGTGTATGCGTTTGTGGGGAAATATTGTACAACCTATGACCATTTTGTTAAAAGCGCATAGATTTGTAAATCATTCACCATTCTCATTTCTTTCTCCCAGTCCCTGTTATCCCATAATGTCTTCGTATCCGGTGTTGTCCATTCCGACTTTGGCATTTAGGTCCCCTATCAGGATTGTCAGATCCCTTTCTGGACACTTCGCTATAATTGACTGCAGCCTATCATAAAACTGATCTTTGTTCTCGTCATTACTGTTGTTGGTGGGTGCATAACATTGGATGATGTTCATTGTTATTCCCTTCTTCATTGTCTTGAAAGATGCTTTGATGATTATGGGTCCATGTGGTTTCCATCCTACAAGTGCATTGCGCGCTTTCTTAGACAGCATCAAAGCAACTCTTTGAGTGAGTGGGGCATTTTCCGCTTTGTGTCCGGAATATAGTAGCACCTCTTTCGTGGCTTATGTTTTCTGTCCAGTTCTAGTCCAATGCGTTTCGCTGATCCCGAGCACAGTCAAGTTGTATCTCTTCATTTCTGCTGCTATCTAGGTGATCTTCCCTGTCTCCCACATTGTCCGAACACTCCATGTACCTATATAAATTTTGCTCTGGTCGTTAGAAGGGGTGACATCGGCCTCATGACTTCCGAAGAATCTCGGCTTTCATCATGAAGCGTCATATAGATTCCTTCCACTCACAGGGCAGAGTTTAAATGGTTAAGTTTGTTTAATCTGATTAGCGTTTTTTTAAGCAAGCTTGTGTTTTGAGGGATAAGGGTGCTAGCCCTATGCCAAATTCTCCTCTTTTACTCGGGCTTGGGACCGGCAATAACCCTAGAAGAGCCGCGGGTGGAGTTACATCATTAATTTAGCAATATAAAATCAATAGTGTCAATCAACTATGATTGACTTATGATTTAAGATTAAGTAACACCACGCAACACATTGACAAGGAGAAAGTAGGAATTAATAATGATAATCAAATTATGAAAACTAAGATGATATTTGAACTATTAGATGATTTAAAAGAAATAAGTGACTTGAATAACTAGACAGTTAACAATAACACCTGATATATAGACTGAATCTGACTGTACCAATATAACCGACTTATTATGTAATCGATAATGAGTATTGTGACAGTTTAAAGTAGGATTGTTGAATTGTTATTAAATATTACGAATCTGCATAAATTAGATAATCGCTGTAAACCAGCAACCGGAAATCGATAGCTATTTTCGTCAACTGCTTTCTGGTTTCACGAAGAACACTTTGTTACTGAATTACCGAACTGGTTACCAACGGTTGATAATCTTAACTTAATTTATTCGCTACATATTTACGTAACCTCTCCATTATCATTAGTGGCTAAATATTTCATACTCGACATAGTTGAACTTCACTGGAGCTCGACTAAGTCGTGAAATCAAATTATCATCCACAATTTTCCACAACACCCAATCACAGTCAATATCAGTCCACTAATAACTAACTTATCGAGGTAATTCCTGGGGTTCGAATGAAAAGTTGTGACCAGTGAAGCTCAACTTAATCGAGTGTAAGACAGTTTATCACCGATGGCAATTGACGAGGTCGCGCAAATATACTGTGAATTGACTTAGTTGAAAATATCAACCGTTGGAAACTAGTTTAGTGATCTTACAACAAAGTATCTGACATAAAACCAGAAGGTTATGTGCACGATCCCTAGTGAGGTCGTGGATGCCCACTACTGAAGAGTCCGATTCTAAAACAAAACAGCTATGCATTGTCTGCTCCTAGTTTTCAATGATTGTCTAAATCAGGCTAATTTGTAGTATACAATTCACTAGATTAATAAATGATCAGCAATCATATTTACCTTAGTTGTATTTGAATTCCATAAAAGTAAGTACTGACCATTTAGGTCAATTCTACATACTTGTAAACTACCAATAGCGCTTAATAGAAAGTTGTAAAAAAATTACGAATGCAAACAATATACTAATTATGTTTAATTATTTCAGTAGTAAATAACATGTACAACATATAAATTGTTTATTAAATGGTTATTAAATGACTAATATTGTTATCACAACACAAACTGAAATTTTAACAATCATTTCCTTTGGTACAGTTATTCAATGATGTTTTTCTTTTTGATTACAAATAAATAAATTGTTAAAAAGGATAATATTACTATCAACACATCAATTGACTATTTACTCATTTAGGCGCTAATTTAGATTTTATAAGTGATTGATTTGAATGATTTTACTGTGCTTTGGTGACATTTGTTTTGTTTACTTTTCTAACATGTTGATTGTTCACCTCTACTTTTAAGCTAGTTTTTTTTTACTTGTTGACCGAATGGCTACAGACAACACTGAACCTTTCATCCTAACAGAATTAGCAAGCCTGCTAAGATAACCGTACAAAAAAAACCAGTCGTGTTTTCTTTGAGACGACATTATTGTCTTTCAGATATTCCCATTCAACAATCTTAACGTGCATAGGACAACTCTCTGATACTCTACAGTCGCATATTGAGCCACTTTCTGAACTGACTGCTCCTCCCCCTCACAAACATAACCGACAACAAATTTAGCCATACTAAGAATAATGATCTTTCTACAGATTATACAATGTAGAACTTGTACGATGCATATGAATACCATATTAGATGTTACACGTAAAGGATTTTGAAAGTAATTTAAATGAGCTTTTGCTCATGGTTGCTTTGTTCGATTTACTACCATGTAAACTGTTCACATGTGGTCTCCTTTAGTTAGTCATTGAATGTTAGCAATCAACTGTGAACCTCTGATAGCTCATTAAAAATGTTCACCCCAACTATTGTTTCTTATTCCACTAGCGAAATAATAGGGACTCTAAATGTATGAGCACCAGTTACCTGTCATACTCATAGGCTAGTGTTCTTCATCTTTAATCCACAAATAAACTCAAGTATAAATATTAATTCTGCCCATTCGTTCAGTTAACGTAAGTGGCATGTCATGTCCTTCAATGCCTGTATACACATTGATTGTCTCAGAATACCAGTGCTTTTGTTTTGTGTTTTCTCTGTCTTCGTCTTTCCTATATTTGTAGATTATTATGTATATGGCTATTATGGAACCTACTGACACAAAACTATTGACTTCTCTTCTACGCCCAAGTTCCAAGTACTCTTGATCTTATCCTGCATCTGAACACGCTCAATACTCCACTCTGCAAACTCTTAACCGTTTTTTGCAATTGTAACGCAGTGGTCAAGGAGCGCGCGGTTCTTATTCATATTAGCACTAGGATACAATATAAATATTTGATGTCCTAATAGTTAAAACTTCGTGGCAGTTGATTTGATTCTTAATTCAAATCTGTATATGTTATGAATGTCCTGATATTGACAATTTGTAATAATATTTGTATGTATGTAAACTTATCATTGTGACCATGCCTGTAAACTGGCATGCTCTCATGTACAAAGTGAGAATAAAACTATTATTATTATTATTATATAATAACATTTTCACAGGAATTTAACAAAACTTCTACTTTGAAATATATGTTTACAATTAAGGAAGAAAATAATGAAATAATATTTCTATTTATTACATTTACGTAATTGAATGAACTGAGTAAACAAAAGTTTGAATTATAAACAGCTAACAGGTCAGCTGTAAGAGACAGACAAACAACTTTAAAACATCATTTAATGGTAATAAAAGATTCACTAAATTGAAATAAGTTGGACAATTTGAATGAACTTGTAAACAATATTGATCATAATTTTGAATAACAAAGAACAATTTGAGCAATTTTATTATTTGTTACCGATTTATATTCGTTGGTTACTATTGAAAACCTGGAACATTGAACTGATGTTTTCTTCTTTGAAGTGAATTGTTCAAACTTGGGCATCTTTGATTTTACTGGGGAATTAAACTCAGAACCTTCAGAATTTGTTGCGAACGTTTAACTAGTTACACCACTTTTAGGGGAGAGAGTGGAGTCAACATCCATTAATAGAATATTCATTTAAATCATTTTGTAATATTGTGCGATGATCAGTACGTATTATCGGTGATAAAATTCTTACGTCAGTTGAACTGATGTATAATGTCTGAAACTAATTGACTCTAGACATAAGTTCAAGACAATTCTCACCAGTCAAAAAGCAAAATATAAAAACGATTGATTGAAAAGCAAAAGAATAATACTTATTTTAGCACTTAATGTTAATGTGCAGGTTTACGTTAAAATAGGATTAATAACAGTTTACTTCTCTATGTGAATCTACCTAAGACCTAAATGCTTTCTTTAAATATCATCTTAGTCTATAATCTAATGCTTAAGGTTAATTTTAAATTTAAACCACAGACTTTAAACCTAGTGCTAACTGTAAATACCAATAGTAAGACATTAGCAATTATATTTTGTCATCTCGCCGTTACTGCTATTCTAAAAATGATCTCTCAAAATAGTACATTTTTTCTTAACATCATGACAATGTTCCTCAACTATATATACATCTCACTTGCTTTTTATTTCGCCGAATCGACCAAATTGATATAAAGAGCTTGTTAGGTGAGATCATAGATGATATGTTAATGGCCGATCTAGGGTAGACAAAGATGAAATCGACAATAAGTGAGATGGTGCTATATATCAGACATACTGATGATACACTTGTTGCCCATGTCAGTTATCATCTGTTACGTATCAGCTTCTCCCAATTAACTTCATTACATAAGTAGACTAAATTTCTATTTTATAATTTAAACTGCGCCTTGTAAACAGCTGACTAGAACTGAGTAATATCAAAATAAATCGTCATGCTATTCTAGTCCAACGTTTACTTTTTTCATTACTGTAATTAAACTATTCAACAGTACTATGTGTATCAAACAAGAAAAAACTGTTCATGTACCATAGTAAATCGTATATTAGGACGAAGTTGAATAAGAAGTTTCCAACGAACTAGATGAATCTTTGTAACTAATACAGGTGACAAGAGTATTATCGACATGTCTAACATGTAGCACTATCTCATATATTGTCAACTTCATCTTTGTCTGTCCTAGATCGACCATTAGTATATCATCTATGATCTCACCTAACTAACCCCCCCCCCCATATAAATTTCATCGATTTGGTTACATAAGATGCTGGTGAGTTGTAACTAATCATCATTTGTCCATCACAATAAGTCTTTTGTCATTTAAAGAACATCAATTTGTTCACAGATTATTTGAATAAATTCTTTGAAAAGGATTGTAGCATACAATGATGACATGTCGAGTGAAACCATGAGTTTATTAGATAACCTGGCATTTTTTAACACCTGTGCAAATTGAAATGTATCTTTTGCACTATGAACAGATAATATTGATAGTTTATAATCGTTTCGCTAGCCAACAGGCAAATTTATAAAATAAAAAAATCGACCATCGATAGTACTGATATGAATAGAATAGCAGGTTAATGTAATTTTGGTAAGCCATACAGATAAGGCAACCTAGAACCATTAGGTTTTGAACTGATTGTATGTGTGTGCATTATTTTTCTTTTTTATAAGGTTATCTTATTGTTTGTCTACGTGTACATGTCAACTTCTTATTTTTTCACGAGATTTCTGATGGAATATATGAATACTTGTTTGCTTAATAAATGGCTGTAATTAATTTTAGATTGCATGTAGCTGAAAAAAAACCACGATGTAAAATGGATTCATGAACTTTTCTTCTAAAGTGGTGTTCTTCTTGCCTTATTATCATTTATAAAAAGTGGAGGAACTATTGGAAATAAGTTCAGTTGTGTGTGGAACTTATTTCTACCTACTAGCATGAAACAGCTGTTCAGTAGTCTCCAGTTTTTTAGTGTTACCCGATTAACGTCAGTCTGTGACAAACTCAGTTATTTAATACATAATCACAATTTCTACAAATCAACTAAATTCAGTTTTTAGTTTTTATTCTTTCGCCACTTTATTTATGTTTATTTAGTGAAAAATCAATATAACTTGTTCTTATTACTCTTTAAACTGTTACGTAACAGATTGTAGCACACTTAGCACTTGTACATTTTATGATGTAATCCATTTTTTTATTTCTATTAAAACCAGAATATACTTTTGTTAAATCCATCATCATAAGTAGGAAATGTACAGTTAACGTTAGTGAGTTTGCTGAAAAAGGAAATCTTTTCTGCCAAAGTCTTTTCTTTGTTCAATGACAATCAACTTATTTAGTTGCTAAGAGATTATACATTTAGATTAAAACATTAACAATATATTGGTAAATTAAATTGAAATGGTTTGTAGAGTTTGGTGTTAAGTTCAGTTGTTGGCATTTGCCACAAAATGATTCCCATTGCATACCACTGAAAGTTAGAAAAGATAAAACAGTGGTTTCAATGATACCCAATTGTCACACCAACCTGTGTTGAATGCAAACAAATATACCTATTACGTATCTGCATGAAATTCATTAATCTGACTACAATAATCGGTTTATTATTGATCAACTTCAGGATATGCTTTAAATTCTAGTATGAAGTCGTAACTGTTAGAGTTTGGCGTTAGATTGGGCAATTCAAAATGAATAACTAACTTTCAGAATTGTTTTGTCAGAAAAGTATTTCATTTATTTTGAGTGTATGGAAATCAATCATTTTATTTCTACCTCTTACTAATGCTACAAATTGTTATTTCACAGCTTTTTATTTAGGAACTATAACTAATCTACCAGGTATTTGTTAATGAGGTTTCCAGTAATTAGTATCCCTGTTTAGGTTTTGTATGTATATAAACTAATAAGTGCTAATGGTTAAACGGTAACTGTAGGACACGAAAGCTCTGATTTCGAGAGTATGCATTTTTGAAGAGTTTTCCTTGGTTCTTAGTGGCACGCGACCGATATCCTTTTATGATCAGTACAAACAATTAAAATGTTAAATTCTCAGAAACTCTAATACACTACAGATAAATTACTTTTGTAAATTAATAAGTAAAATCTTTCATAATATCGAATGCTTAACAATGTAATGTGTCACAGATAATAAAATGTTATTATTAAATCAAAACTAATTATTTTTAATTCATTGTGTTCTTGATGTTCATTAGTCTGCTCAGCCTCAATTAACATCATAATGGTTAAGGTAGCAACGCTTAATACACATGTTGACAAGGTAAGCTGTTTTAAAGGAATTCTTGGTTGATATTGAAATGATAAAGTGAATGATATCAACTTCCAATATGAATAATTCTGGCAATTTTTGAACATATTTCTGTATCATCTTCTTACCATAAATTTGTTCTACCAATTTTACTACAGTTGGTTTAAGTAGAGATAAGATTAAATAAAGCAGTAGACTATTATTGTTACGATTGTGAGAATAAGTATGGTTTAAACAGGTAGAAATTAAGTGTCAACAGAGATAGCTGATAAGTGCTGATGATTGATTGTTGACTAGAAAGCACTTTGATAAAACTGTTGTGATTTTGAACTCTTCTACATACATTTTCATATTCTTTTACTTAATTGTTTTATCTTATTTCACTAATCTTACTGTTACAGAATTAATTAAACTAACATTAATTGATGAGTTGCTAAGAAACAATCATTTTAATATCTGAAACCAATACAATTTTAAAGTGAACTGCTTCAGTACAGAAATTTCATTAAATATGACTAACTACAATTTCTGTTTGTAAAATTAGTAATAATTATTCCTAGAGTTTTGTACTTTACAGATTCATCAAGTATTTACTTCACTGTAGATAGGCATATAAACTAAATCTACTTACTTAGATTCTAATAAACACAGTGATGTTCTTGAGCTCTCACATATTGCACCATTTGTTTTTTTTTGTCTATCAATGTATTTTCAGGACTATCTTGATTATAGTTTTTTAACTCCCAAGTTTACCTGATCTCTATGTCGTAATTGGATACTATTAGTTTGTAAAACGTTGTAAGTTTCATCATTTGTTGTTGTCACACTACACTAAGTATCTTCTGATAAAGTCTAAAAACCTAGACATGAAATAATATTTTTTCACTACAGGTTCCGTTAATCTTATTTCTCATAAAAATTTGACCTTTAAATTGAAATATTTATAGATTTTGACTAACAAATGCAAAACCTAATGAGGATTTGTAAAAACAGTAGTAGCCGTTGATCAAATATCTTTTGTTTAAATGTACTATTTTCTGCCAACAAAAATAGAACAAAACTTTATTAAAAGTTTTGTTGTATTCCACTAGGTAGTCACAATTTAACTTAAATAATAGAATGGAACATTTAAATTTCCTGTTATGTATGTTTAAATAATAATACTTATATTGAGTTATACTGTGGTCAACACAAATAGCTTACTTTCTGTTGGTAGCCAGACGTTTGGAATCTTTCTGTTTATCCTCCATTACATCATTTGAATACACTTCATTGTTAGACACATCTAAATCAAGGCGTTCTTCTGCTATTTTTAAAATGCCCTTGAATTTCTTTAGCTTCTTTAGAATATCCTGCTCTTTACTATGTACTAATTCAATGTCTGAGACGTTATAACTTATATAAGCCTTCAATTCTTGAATTTGTTTCTCATATTACTTTCTCAAGTGAATATGCTTTCTGCTCAAACTTTCTAAAGAAGTTCAGCATGATGTTTATTGATGTAAACCTAAGAAATTACATATACTTTACAGAACAAACTTTTGAATTTAGCTCAGCCATTTGTCGTTGTAAGTTGATCAATTTCTGATCATTCTCTAGACACCTGAATTTCAATAATTGATACTCTTTCCTCTCTGAGACTAACTGAGATTAAAAACTTGATAGTTAAAAATACAGTATACAAATTCTTGTTAGAGCAGCTAATTGTAATTTAATCTTTCTATAACAGTAACAACAACCTTAGTCGGATTGGTAGGCCTGTAGTTAGACTTAAGTCAGTCTCCTTCACTTATCAATCTAGGATTGGTCTTAGCATCCTTTCAGTCTCATCGGAGTAGAGCTTAGTGAGTAGACATTTGAAAAAACTCTGTAGGAGGTTTTGAAACAATGTTCACTAGTGATGTATGAGTGTATTCAATCAGGGCCTGGTAATTTGCCTGGTTTTATGGTTCTCAGCGACTTAGAGATAGATTCCTGAGTTACGGACAATGGGACATATTAGGTTTATCGGCGCCAGGGTTAGATGCTGTGATCATTGGTTACATTGTATGTAAAGAAAGTCAATGATGGAGGTAATTGTTAGTTTCATTGTAAGGTACTAGTTATGAAATTTGCTTTGGAAATTGCTTTTAAATTATCCTACTTTACTGAAAAAGCTTAAATGTTCCTGACTTTACACCATGGTTGTGTTTATCAAAATATCCACCTGAGTAGTGTCTTCGTGAATGCAATCGCCGAAGGTAGATGCCAAAGGCTGATGACTATAAGCATTCGCTTTAACAAGGCGGTATACTTGTAGCAACTTAAGTTAATTAGTTAAAAGTTGACTTCAAACCTTAAGCATACGACAAAGCAATACAGCTCAAGTATTTATTAACTTCCTTGTTCTGCATAAGGATTATATTTACCATTATTTTATGTTGAATGTTGAGAGGTAATGTGTGTTTAAATGATAACATCGTGCTTCACTCTCTTTTAGTCACAATAATAAAACAAAGACTTATTCTCAAATGTCCTGGTTTATCAGTCTTTCGAACGCGACGTACCAAGGTTTGAATACTCATAGTTTTGCAGTGGACATTTCTGCTTTAGTGTAACGAGGGTTGTTGTTTGTAAAGTTCATAAAATAATAGCTTAGATCAAATATGAATACTCCGCATACTTATGAGGACTTAAATAACAAAAACCTTGTTTCTTACTAAAGTCAATGTTCAAACATCAAACTAGGGAAATTATAAAAACAGTGTAGGTGTTTACTGACATACGGTGACATTTTTATGAAACAGAAAAAATTCAGTCGTAAGAAAAAGACGAGTTAACTCGCGTTGTTAAAAAGAAAGGCTCTAAAATATTTTAACTAACTTCTACTCATTTACGTACAGTTGTAGTTCACTCTGTGATTGCTACCTGGGACATACCAGTTTGTCAAAGATGCAATTTTACTGTTATTAACAAACTCAAACAGAATGATGTTTTCACAACAATTAAACTCAATAAGTAGCTTTTGGTATATTAATTTACTTGATTTCGATCAACAAACTGACAGCCAGCTAACCATATACAATGTTTAATGTGTTTACATTCTTGTGCAACATAATTTTCTTACCTAATCGTATTGGATTCAGGTAAGTTAAGTGTTCGTTACTCTAAGCTAATGAAGTTGTAAATTGAACTTTTTTATCAATACTTTATTATTATTACTATAATATTGTGAAATGTAGTACAGAATTGACGCGACTGTACAGGCATGTCACTATCTGGAAAGAAGGTCTCTGAAAGATATAATAATGTACCATTTAAGTATTGTTCCGTGGCATGATAAGTTAGCCTAACTGTCACAAAAATAAATAAGGATTCAAGCTAATTTTTCTAAATAATAACCCGGTAGTTATTTTTAATTACCTCTAAAAATATTCAAATGATTCCTCATGTCAGTAAGCGTTAGTGCAATACATAACAGAAATCATCAATTTTATCTTATTGTTAGTTGTCCTTGCCTCTTATTACTGTTTAAAATTATCCCATCACTTTCAACACATAGATGTGATACAGTCATGCACGAAGGAGGTTTTAAGCGATAACACATAAACTTAACAATACAAAGCGCTAATTTACAAAAGATATGTCACAGTGCAACAAACTTTTATAAATATTTGGCATTTAGTGACTTAGACTATCAGATGTGAAGATGAGTTTTAAGCAGAAAGACTTCATCATCAATTTGTGATGTTCGGGATCTGTTTATTTTAACCGGCATATCGTTAAAAAAGCGGAATTTTTGACGTCAGCAGCAGGAATATAAACTTTTTATAACACTCTAAGATATATATATGTACAATAAAAACAGTAAAACTTGAAATTACTAAGGTAAACTCATAAATGACAACCGGAAATATCTCTCTTATAAGTTATCTTGACACTTCACGATTACTTAACTAGGTAGCTGTAATTAAATGTATTCGGTCTAACCAACAGTCAGTAGTCTATGAACAGCTGTAGTTTTCTTACCCTCTAATACGATACCATCTTATCTTTCGTATCTGTGAGATGGAAATGCTAATTCCGTTATAAATTACACTTGCAATGACTAAGATTATATGGTGCAGTTAACTGGGATATAAATTTTTTTGTTAAGGATCATAATGAGTCAGCTGATGACTAACTTTGTTGATGTCCTAATTTTTATCAAAAATTCGCCTTAAAATGTTTACAGGAAAAGAATTTACTCCCTAGATTATAGGTTTATTGAGTTTATTTATGTTGACAATGTGTGATCACGAAAGCTTTAGGAGATTACAAGTAATTTGATAAGTATAAAATAAAACGAATTACCATGAGCCATCAACTCATTATCATAATTGATAATCACAAAAGCTAAATACAAACTATTGAGTAGAAAGTACAAAAATAATGTTCGCCTTCAACCTGTCTAGTAGGAAGATACTGAGAACGAAAACAGCTAAAACTAAAAAAATCTCCTGAACAAGCACAAACATGACGATAACAAGAAGGCTCTAAACGTATTATGGATTTTAATAGGTAGAAACGAAAATTTCAGGCCATCAGTTAAAAGCTTAATGACTTCATGATTGTTAAAAGAGCCTAGTGACTGTTTAATACAAAGAACAGTCACAGTAAAACGCATTCACAAAAATGTTTTGTTTATGCAATCTTATGAAAATGTTTCTATATTGCGCGTATACGTTGTTATAGCGTTGTGTAACAGTGTTGAAATCATTATATATGACGTTGTCCATAGACTCTGTTTTCTTTCTATTGCAGGGCGACCGAGGATAAACTTTTTGAAAGGAGAAGAGCAGGCTTTGCGTGCACTGAACTTGCCATATGACTCATAAGACTATTTTGTAAATAAGCAATTCCTTCTGTACAACCCGCAAATTTTAATTTTAAATGTAATAAATACCGGGGCTACCACTCTGTGTTCTCTGTTGGTGCGCAGTCCTTAGCTTACATTGTGTTGTGATTCCAGGTCTTTGCTGCCTGTCAGTGACAGCTAATTACACGTGTTACAGTTGCTTTCAAGGTTGTTTACTGCTTTTGAGATTTGAGAAACCCTTAGATTTACTCTGTGATCGTATCTTAACATCAATTCAAGGAACACAACGAAATTGATTGCCCCAAACTAGGTTGTTACGATAATAATGGTTTATTATAAATGATTCAATATTCTTGAATCCTTTAATTTTCAGAAGCATACCGAATGCACACTAAAGGTAATTTGTTTTTTTCAGAACAACTGTTGACTCTGAGTAGCAAAACACTTTGTCTGTTGAAAACGAATACATTTTGGACACCATTATGTATTAAGACGCTTCTGAGAGTTTATTTTCTTCATAATACGATTTGATCAATGCACCACTCTCAAAAGTGTTGAATTCTTTTCCGATAGTTTGTGATATGTAACAGCTGCTACATTACTGGACAGTTGTTTTTGAGCTGAGTGATGCTAAATCATAATGAGGAGGTATGAAGATAATCACTTAAACAGCGATATATAATAATTAACCACGATAATAACAAGTATATTTATAATGTGGACTCAGACGGGCGTATTAAAATGTGATGTCCTCAGTGACAGAACTGGATAAATGATACGAGTAGTGCTCTTATTCTAACAGACAAACTTTGGACTAGACAGTAAATAAAACACTAAAGATGGGTAGATCCAATGATACTTTTGCCCTAGGACGGTTGGATGTGAGTCCCATAAGTAGTTCAGAGTTGAACATGCCTAGGTGCATCCTAGTGGAGTGAACGGTTGCGTAGGTTTTGACTACATCACTTAATAGTTGCCACTCGTAGCTAGTGTATTGGTGTGTGACCTTAGTCTTGCTCCACTGTACTGTTGATGAGATATTGTCCTTAAAAACAGTTCTACCACCCCTCCAGGTTGCGGAAACATAATACGATTCCCGGACGCTAAGTCATCTGTTGAATTGTGCTCATTATTCGAGCTTTAGCAAGTATTTTAGTCGCTACACATCGCCACAACGTATAACTATCCATAGTCATACATCATTCGCACAAATCGGTGTTTATTAGATTACTCCCTCGACAAAGTCATTGATAAAAAGAAGCTAAAGAGTCTCACGATAACTTCGTTAGAGACTCCTGATGTTATTGTTCTCCACGTTGACGCTATTCTGTTCACCTTAGTTCAGGATTCTCAATCTCGTAAATAATTCTGTAATAATAGTAGTTATACTAGTAGTGGTTACATTATGTCTTTGCCAACAGAATTGTAATACTGTATTGAGTGTCAGGGCGAAATTAAAGAATATTGTATGAACGGAGGTTGTTTGGCTCCAGCTCCCACGTTAGGTTGGCATCCGTGATGCAGGATCTGTTTCTTCAAAGTAATGTTATTCTTTGTGAAAGTCTCTACGTTCATCGATGAACTTTACATTGAATCATAAACTAGAATTTATAACACCTATGTCAGTATTGCATTTAATATATCTGGTCTGTATCCGATTGGTTTCAATCTATCCCCCTCCTTTAAATATTGAGCAAGGGGTGAAAAAAAGCTTATTACATTCATTCAAGATTTGTGTTTAAATCTCTAGAAATTTGGAATGTTGCGCACTACCCTACATATTACATCTGCAAAGTACTTTGATACAGCTGGGCAGTGGACTTTCTCAGCTTAGAGCGTTACCTAAACTAAATAATCTCAGTTAATAAGGGATTGACCCCGGTGTAAAGTTGACATTGCTTATGATTATGTCTATGGCTAAATAAGCGTCCTAAAGTAAGTGGAAGTGACGTCTTGTGAACTGCAGCATGAAGATCTGTGCCATCTGTTAGTTGATAAGACTCTTCCTCAGGTCTTTTGATAGCAAAGACTCTTTAGTTAGTCAGCTTTCGTTGTACAATAAGTCGCTATAAATGCTTCGGATTTTTTTGGCTAGGTCGCCTTGTATGATCTCTCATCGTCTTCTACCCTGTCATTATGTTTGTGCTGTAGTGCTAAGTGCTTCTGTCTGGTTATCTGTTACATACTTCCAGTTACTTTTTTCTTCTGAATCAGTCATACTGTGCCTCCTTCTAGTCAGGAGACCCTTATCTACTCGTTTTGTTGAGAGGGGTCGATGTTAGATACAGCCTCAAAAATAATCCTTTAACTGATTGTCCAATGTCCATCAATGGACAGATTATCCGTATTGATTACGTTATTCACTTTAATAATGCATGGAAAAAGTGGCTTAACCTCGAAGCAACGCTCATCAAAAACGATGCCGAAAGTGATTACTCATGGTCATTTCCTTGATGTTTTGTACTAGGATGTTTTAGATAAAGCCGGTGGTTCGATATTGGGTAGTCCAGCATTATTGGTGCCCTTCTTGAATTCCTATGTGTCAAGTAAGACCTCATACTAGTTACGGTAGCAGCGAACTGATTATCGAACTATCCGATGAAGTGCTTAGTGACAAAGCATTAAAACCACCTGTGACAATCTGGCCAATTGTTTGAGAGAGTCGATAATACTAGGAGGATGTTAATTGTTTTTAAATTTGGTCGTAAGAGGTGTTACATGCCCTTGATCAGGTGTTTTATGGCATTTATTCTGAAGCAACAAAGATCGATTAGTATGTACTGAAGGGGGTATCGACGTTGAATTGGTAACTGGTTTGTGTTGCTGCCATATCTCTTTTGGTAGATCTTCTACTTCACCTAAACATTGTCATGTTCTCCACACAGATTTTGTTGCCTGCAGCGTCTAGTTGTAACTATGTGTCCGTAAAGATTAGGATCTAAAGTTCAGGGTTAGCACAAATGTGACAGAGTTGGGCGATCTTATTCCCCACGTTGTTATAAGCGCACTTAGGTGTTCGTATTACTATCATGTTGATAAATTTATATAAGTATTTGAACACGACCAGAGCTCCCAGTATTATAATATATCTGCTGGAAGTTGTAGTCGCTGTATGCGTTATGTATTATCAATTTACTTAAGGCTGAGGATATCCTATGGTCTTAAAACTGTCGCCCTTGCATCAATATAGTTAAGTGATAATCTTACTTTCTATGCATCGTGTTCATGAACAAACTTAGACAAATCATATCTTTTGGACCATAAGCTAAAGGTATCATTCGTAGTTGTATAATAAAAAAATGGTACATTTGGTATGCATTCTACAAGTGGCATGTTGCAAGTCGTGCCAGGTTATTCTCATGACTTTGCATGTAGATGCTCCGTCACAGGTTTTACTGGTTTTGCTGGGACCATTTTACATTTATCTTAAGCAACCATCACCACTTATTGTGATATTTAACAGTGGTGGGGGACTTAGATCACGATATGATTGTTCTAAGTTGGTGTAGAATTGCGCCTGAACACTTCCAGATAACCCTATCTAGCTTCAGTTACTGTTGCGTAGAACCAGAAAACCCCTTGAAAAAAGTTCAGAAAGGCGAATAAATCAATAGAGAACATTGTGTTCAATCAGCACGCAGATAGTTTTTTATCAGAAAATTCTAGACAATGAGAAGTCACGTGATGTATCTCTGATTAGACAGTTATCTTACTACTACTGTGTATAGTAGGATAAAGACATCTCTAGAAGCCTAAAGGACATTTATGATTCTATAAATACCCTAGTTTCTGCACATAATTGAACCTTGCAGTAAAGTGTTATTTTGCCGTATTTCCTGTCTTGTTCCTCGTGCTCACATTCAAGTGTAGTTTTAGCCTGGGGGTTGAACAAAGCTTAGAAGTTGAATCAAGCGGTTCACCCAGACGACATAATAATTGACGACAGAGATTTCGCGGTAGAATAAAGCATTCAAACCACGCGTCACAACAGTTACTGTGAAAAGTGGGTAAGGTTAGCCTAATCTGTTACTAATATGTGTATTGATATAGTAAAACTACCTTTCAATGTAAAAGTTTGTCCACTGTAATCGATTATTGCAGTTTAATTTTTTTAGGATGAATTTTATGATGCACGAATACCCGAAGTGAGCGCATGACAGAGCTATTTCAGAATATAGAGTAAGATGCAAAAACCAATAACTAAACTTGGCAGACGTAAATTAAATAATCTCAGCGACCTTTGAATCAAATTAATCGATAAATTTATTCTTGGACGCCTCATATCATTAGTCATATACTTTTGCTCAATTTAATAGACTGTTTAAATGATGACGTTTTTTCATAAGCACTTCAAATTACGCTTTTAGTTTAGTATTTATGTAGCTCTGTAGTTCCTTTAAAGCAAAGTACTAATCTGTTAGATTTCTAAACTGCTTCGCAAATCATGATTTATTCTTTGATATCAATGCTTTAGTTGCATTCCAAGTCTCCACACTTAACTCTTAGCCATTCAGTGGAAACAGACAAATTCTAAATTTTCTATATTAAAGGGGCTTGCTGTTAATCTATGGAAGGATGATAGCACGTTTGGTTGAATTTGTTTCGTTGTTCACATTTTTACCATCGTATACATTACACTGCATATTTTATTACCTAATCATGTTTACATAAACTACTATTTTTACGAATAGTACATTCGCGGAGCAGTCACCACTCGTAACATGTGCACATTAAATCAGAAGAAAACTGCATTATTACTTAGAAAATGTCGAACATTCCGAAACTCAAAGCTTGAATTTAAAAATTACTGCACTTCAGGTCAAGTCACAGGTTAGTTAATAAATTACTAATTATAAACTAACCCCTGTAGCTGGTATCTTGTTTGATGTTCAGATGACGGATAATTTGTAAGAAGGCATGTCAGTTGCAGATCTTGGATGTGGTACTGGAATGTTATCTATCGGTGCTAAACTCCTTGGAGTTAGGTAAGAAACTGACACTCGTTCAATCTCAATAGTAGGTATCAGTTGCATACTTGGATTCAAAATCGATGAGGACACTGTGACGGAGTTTCGACCAAATCTAGAGACGTATGAAATGTTAGATAAATATTATCACTACTTTAGTTGATGTAGCACGCTTGTTCCGTCAAAACAATAACAAATTTGTTGGTACTGATATCTTGAAACCTCCTTTAGGTACTATTCCAGATAACAGTAGTAAGATTGAACTGACACAATGATCTTATCTCGTAGGTGCTGATATGGCATTCCTACATGATGCGTTGTCCATTGCCCACTCAGATGTATATTCTCTCCATAAAACGACTACATAAAATGTAAGTTGATATTTAAGATACTGAACACTTACAATTACTGTTTTGCTGAATTGGTAATGGATTAAATTAAAGTGAAGTTGAATCCGAGTGAATAGATGTAGCGGATATTTGACTGATACTGTTTTGTCGGCTACATTATCCCTCCACTGCTAAGGAAAACCGCATATCATTTTCAAACATCGTATAGTGTATTGATTTAAAGCTAGCTTAACAAATAAACTGATATTCAATATTATGTCATTAATTTGATGAGATCTTACTAATTTGTAAACAAAGCTACATTATTTTGTAGGATATCATGTCAACTTATATATATTGGCTGGCTCATCACAGTAATTTTCAGTGAAAACTTTCTGCATTATGGCGTAATGATGACAAACTATTGAAAATAATGTAAACGTGTTCTAACGATACCCGACACTACTAAGTCATTACAAACAGCTGATTCATGTCACGAATTTCAACAAAACACAATATAGTTAATCATATAGATACTACTATTACGTATTACTAAGATAGCCGACATCATATTTAGTTTAAAATCTTGACAGACAGGTTATCTCACCGCCTATTAAAAGCCTTTAGTGAAACAACAGTTATCAAGGTAATTCATGAGTAACACATGACCTGGTACGGATGTAGATTGACTCAAGTCTTCACACTTCATAATAGAAGCAAGAAAAAATTAACAGAAAAGAGGTTGGACTAGTAGCAGCAAGCTACACAATAAACCAAACGTACAAAATGATTATAAATAACAGGAATAAAATCGAAAGACAAAGAGCTTGAAATTTTATTGTCTAATATTTAAGAAAAGAGAAAATATGTCATCATCTTTGCCACTACAGCTGATTTTTAATCATAATCTACAACCAGTCATAAAGTCATTAATCCCTGATTTGGTTAAAAATTTGTCTTGGTCAGATCACTATTGGCTTTTAGCCTACTTTGATGCTGAGCTACATATATCATATATCAGTGAATAATCTTAACTTCAACCACACAATCCAGTTGTACTTACAATTTCAAGAAGTAAGCAGATAAATGGCTACTGAACCATCTGTACATCCTGTCTGTTGTTCGTTACTTAAATCATTTTAAACGGTTGTTGCGAGCTAAAACAAAACACTGACTAGCAACGTAAAATTTGATGCTAATATTGCAATATTTAAAAGTGCAATATAGTTAATAAAGCTTTGCTGAGCTATAAAGATATTTTAATTACACAATTTGGCAATACAAACATTTACGTTGTCTCCTGTGAATTTCGATATGGTTAACACACTCTGTTAAGTGTCATCATCACTGAAAAAGTCTTCAAACTGGGCAGTCAACTTAAATAGTAGGTACACAAAACTACTGCTACTATAAATATTAATGTTATTGGTATAGTTGTATAAATGCAAGTTGCGAAAGACCTTGCTACTTTGGAACCGTGTACAATAGTCTGCGCTGATTAACAATTTACTATGTTGTGCTATAGCTGCTGTAAACAATAAAACTTATTTGTATTTACTGTTTTCATCTAACTGTATAGCATAATCTACGTACGATACATAATACTGGTGCACAAGCCAATGTAATTGCTGAACTTCGTTTTGATCTGCCTCGTTATTACAAACGCCATCGTTATGACACTGTAGATATTGCTGTTGACTTCATTCATTCTTGGTTTTAAATTTAAATAAATTTACTTGCAACGTGTACACTTTTATTTCATAACTCAGGTGTGTGATTATCAAAAAACATGTAATTTGTTGTGCATGATAAGTATACAACTAGGTACTGCGAAACCCCATTTTCAAGACTTGTTGTGCTCTTACTTGTTATCGCACAGATGACCAAGAACACTAACGATATTCTTGCATTTTATCTGGTAGCGCATTGTAACGTCCATGTAGCGGCTGCGGCCTCTGCATGTTTTGTGCACATAATGCCTCATACATATCTTGTTCTTTATGCATTGTATATTCTGACCGACTAGGATAGGAACATTTTAATTTAAAATAATTTTCGCACCTGTACAGCGGGTAAGTATATATAATTTGGAGGTGCTAGTTTTTTTCCGTTGATTTGTTATCGACTGGAGTTAAACTATAGCTGAATCGAGGCTATCCGCTCAGGATGCACTTATGGCAACAGTCATGTCAAATTAACGGGAATATTCGAATACCTTTAAGCTATGCGAGTAGAAGTAAATAATAACTTTATCACAAATTGGCTAAGTGCAATGCTTTTTGTCAATTATATCTTTGAAGCCGGGAAAAAGTTAAGTAGAATAACTTCTACACATTTTCGTTGAAAATAAATGAAAGAAGTTTATATTTAACATTCAGGCTATAGTTATAATTGTGAATCAAAGTAAATTAGGGAGATTATAATTCCATTATGATATCAGTCACCTTTGAAGCGACCACAATTACCGATGACACTTTTAAAATGAAAGTTCATTAAAACAAACTTGTCTATCCTCCAAAAACTTGGATTATAGTCAGCAGAATACTGTTATTACTATATAGACTAAGACAGTATATATGCATACTTATTAATGAAAAGAAATTCGATTATTTAGTTAACTTACTTAAATTGGTCATGACGTTGATTAGAAACCTGCCCAACAACAGACATGCACGTTGGCATAAGTCTATATATCTTACGTTTTCCATTTGTCCGAACAAATACAACATATTCATCTTCTAGTTCAATATCGGAAGATGTAGAGTTTAATTCTCCACTTAATTTTAAACCAACATACTTTCCACGTTAAAACACTGTTGCAGTAGATCCTGCCGTTTGACAAAATAAAGCACACTGAACAGGTTTTATTTCAAATTCACTAATAACTGTACCAACTGGTGATGCACCAACAGAATAAGCATCACCTTCTTTTGGATCAACTATGTTTTAAAGAAATTCATATCAAAATTAATTTAAAATCATTGCAACCAGCGACTAAGTACTACGTTGTACTGGTAAAGTAACTTAGTTTCAAAAATTAGGGAAAACAAATTCACTTGTCTTTTCAGATGTACAACAATATTAAGCAATTTTATTAGCATTCACACTTTGTTCAGTATTGAGTACATTACGAAATATCTGGTTTAGAAGAAAGATACCTTATTTCTGATAATGCATTATTAATTTATAAGGGTCCCCGTAACAGTCACCTGCTGTTTCGGAAGATTATCTTTGCATTACTTGTTCAGAATTAAAGCTGAATCGTCAATGTTAACCAAAGTCAAATGTCATATATCTGCCTTCATTATAACACACACAGCATAAGAATAATGAGTGGGATCTATGTAGCTCTAAATCCACAACCAAATGAGAATACTTAAATAAAAATATTTTACCCTATTTTAAACAATGGAGAAGGGCTCTTTTTCTGTAAATTATGATTGATAAACAGCTTACATTATACTATTTAGAATCAAATCTAAAACCTGATTTTGTATGTTGTTGATTACTTTTATGTAACTTTACGTTTAGTGTTTAAATAGCCTTTACAAATGACCGTAGAATTTATGCAAAGATAACCGTTTCTCCACAACGTTTTCATTGATTAAAGAGATTTTTTGAGCCAATAATCACTGAAGTTAAAATTCAAAAGTTCTTTCAGAAAACATCATTGAATTGAATATGGAGTAACAACATTCATTCAACACTTTCAATAACATTTGCACTAAATTATTTGCAGTTATGTGGTAAACTTCATTTTGTCAACTTCCGTCACCAGTGATGCAAGCAAGATAATTGTTTAATCATTAAAAAACGAGTATACTGCGCAGCTGTTCATCCTATCTTACTGCATAGATCGAAAACGTGACCATCAAAAGTCGAACACACTTGTAGGTCATTGATGTTCAAGCATTGATGTCATTGAAACATCGCTAGCGTTTATTTTCTCCCAAATTATCAACATAACTTATTTTATAACTTTCTTTCCACTAACTAATTCATTCCCCTCCTATCATATTCTACATTTTCACGCTTTTTTTCTTACTATCATTAAATTAAATACTAGTTCTAACAATTTGGTGTTCATCTTACAGTTTCTTCTAAAAGGTGCGAACTTGAACTGATGCCCAGGTTCGATGTTGTGCATACAACATACATACAACATCAAATAAATGTCAATTCGGTCAAACAACTACATTTTAAGATAAGATCATTAGGAAAGACATCATAAAAGCTGATTTATAAAACAACTTATTTTCAAAGTAAAATAAGTAAATAAATACATCATTAGAAAACCAGAAAGTATTGATCGATTGTTGCGGTTTCTTATGTAACTGTGGGTTATAAGTCTAAACATGAACAGGATTTACGTAACTGGTCAAAACAACCACAACGTAGTGCTTGATTTTCTATTATCTAATTTAGATACATTTAACTAGGACAACAATGTAACGTAAGTTAAACAACATACCTTTAATACTTTCAGACAAATTCGGTTTCAATGTATCAACCAGTTCTAGAAGATTAATATACAATGTACGGTGTTGATCCTCAATAATTGTTGTTATACTAGGTGACTGCATTTGACTGGAAAGTATGAAAAAGATTTTCATTTCAAAGCTCAATTATGTACATATAAAAAAAACACTTATGGAATCACTGTCTCCTTTTTGCTCTATTCAAAATGTTTCAGGATTTATCCACTATTTAACCATATGCAGATATAATGAATGTAAAGTTTGTAGGCATTAACCGTTTTCAATACATCCATAGTTACAATTAACATTTTGAACCGATTACCGATGAAATTCAAGCATTCATAATGATAACTTCTACACACTACTTTAATGAACTACTTTATTTAATGCTTATTCTAAGTGGATTTATGTATCAGTATGGAAATTGTAACTTAAACTACAAAGAAAATCTTGTCTTTTAATTGTTAACTATGATTCAATAATCAACATAAATTCAATATAATTAAATATTTGCAATGATATGAACACTTACAATAATACAATTGGATAAGCATAACATTCAAGTGATAATTGAAAGAATAAAAATAAAATGCATGAGACAAAATAACAACTTATTATCAGTACATTGATCAAAAATCTTCACAATTAACTCCTCCTATGAATGATTATCTGGTAGTATAAAACACACATTATAATGACACTATACAACTTACAATTCAGGATTTGTCTTCAAATACTCTATGACTTCCTTTAATGTACAAGTACCATGGAATGTAAGAGTTCGTGGCACATTGTTACAGGCAAGACAATCAGGCTTAAAAGCGAAAAAATGTGTAGAAAACTTAAGAAAAATGTACAATCCCAAATAATTTAAACAACAGCATGCAAAATATAGAAGAATCAAGAATGATTTTCCATGTCATTTTAAAAGATAATTTTAAGAGGATAATTAAACAGTGAAAGTTATAGGAGCATATTACAACATTCTTACTGCTACTGGTACTAAGAATTAATTGTAGTTCTAAAACTTCTGAAATAGTCGCAACATAAATAACGTCATGTATTGAATTAGTGGTAATAAAAATCCGTACAATCCCACATGCAGGCCAAGAATAAATTGTCTCGAATACGAGTCAGACTAAGGAATGAGAATAACCAAAATTACTGGCAAGTAAAAAATGTGAACACCACATTGACATAAAATCCTAAAATAATGTAGGAGAATAGACAGGTGGACAATTGAACATTCAGCATGTTGTCGAGCTATTTGAGTGCATTGATTTGATAATGTTTGAATCCTAGTTCAAGTGAATTTCCGGTTGTGTTTGAATAACCTGGTAACATGCCTGTTAACCAAAGCCCATAAATCATGGTACATAGTAGTCATGTTAATAAAAACGCTAGTAGAATTAAGGAGCATTTCATTCAGATGATTGTCTAAATGTACGTGAACCTAAAGGGATGCATCTATTATGCATCATCAGTATTAGCGCAGACTTAATTATTAATGCCGAAATAACCTACAATTCTTCAAATAAAGTTCAGAAGGCTGATAATAATTGCAGTCTACAGATAGGCGCAAACGTAAATTAAAGGGGTGTTTTAAGCATATTTACCAACAGTGACAAGTAAGATTAACTATAATAAAGTGATAGTTATGCTGAAATCCTATGAAAGTAGTAAATAGTATCTTGTATTTAATTGTTGATGCGAAACAGTTACATGCACTTTGATCTCACTTCAGTCTCTTTGAAGTACCCTTGAACTACATTGGTTATTGGTAAGTTCAATCAACTTGGAAAGATCTCAGTAAACGTATAATTTACTATAGGAATTCGAGAGTATTCGCACACAAACTACTTGTTGCACACACAATAGTATGCTCACATTGACATACATACGATTTGTATATTGGTGAGGTGGTCAACATTTTTACAAGAACAGGAATATCACATGAAATTGTGACTGCAGTAATCTTCTTACATATGTAATAAAATTATTTATCAGTTGTCTTCAATCAATGAAAATGAACATTACCACTCCCTTTTGGATGTTAATGCATGCAATTTAGAAAGATAAGTAAGTTTCACTTTTTAGATGTATTTAATGATTTGATTGATTTAACGCATTCATTAACTATTTATTCTTGTTGCACTTATTTATTTGTATATCTAGCTACGCATTCAGTCACAATTTATCTGTTTATATGTGTGTAATAAAGAAGAGATAATAGTGCATATCATATTGACTTCTACGTTTGTATTTTGCTTGGTCATGCCATTTAAAGCGTTTTTATATGCATCGTTGTTGTAAATATAAAGTGAGTCGATGGTAAGTTATACAGAGTTGATACACATGTAGAGAGACTGAAGATAACACTGAATTAACAGGAAGATAAATAGTAGAGCGATAAATGTGATTGTAAAATGTCTCGAGAAGAAGGAGGAATTATTTCATGTAAATGAAAGTACAAAATGAGTGGGGGTGAGTCAGTGAATACAACTGCACTATTAAGATAAATTCTTGAGAATTAGTAGTCATTTAATGTTTTTCAGTAGTGAAAATGGTTTTCTCATGAAATTAAAGTGACTAAAAATAATTGGTAACATTCCGACTCACAAATGGTTCTGCTAACCAGTGTGTATCAAAAATAATTTCTAGACGTTTTTCTATTTTAATTTATTTTTAATTTTGTTGACATTTATTGAGAAAATTGATTTACGTAATACTCATTATCCAGTTCGTAATTCAGTCGAGAATTTTAGTGATTTTCCTAATGAGAAGGGAAATGAACGTGATGTCAGTATACTGGACACTGATTGTAATTCCAATGGACCTAGTTCAGTCCTTTCTGGCAATGAAAATAATTTTGAAAGCCTACCTCTTATTAAGAATATTGATTTAATCGCCGGAAAAATACGATTATCTAGTAATAATGCTAATTTGTAGTCTGATCATGATTCAGATGTTGAGGTCGGAAGTAATCATTATGATATTTGTGCTAATTAATCCAAATTCGAAATAAATGATGGCATTTATTTTATTGATATTTTTTATAAATTGCTACAAACAGCTGAAATTTGAACTTCATTTTCTTTATCTTACTGATATTTTTGATGATAATTCACATATGATGGAGAAGTCTGATGCTATTTCTATGTTAAGTACTATTGAAAGTCCTAGTGAATGTGAAGAATTTTTAACTGAGTAGTTGTTTGGTACTTTTGAGAAGAGAGGGTCATATAAGACTCATTTTTCTAAACCAACTCTGAAAACATTTGCATAAATCAACTTCTGTTTTGATTGGAGCTTCTGATAATACTACTAATGAAATGAACGGAAATGATGTCAGCATATTGGACAGTAGTTATAATCTCAATAAGGCGAGTTTAATCATTTATAATTAAGAAGATTATTCATATAGTCAAATCCTATTTTCTATAAAGGAGATTAATTCAAGTGATGAAAATATAAAATTTTCTAATACTAATGCTGGTTTGGATTCCATTCACAATTCGGATGCTCATAACACAACACCGGATTTTCATGTTTATACTGATGATAAATCTTTAAATGAAGTTAAGGGTCGTATGAACAACCACAGTGTGATCAAGGAAAGTATAGAATTCTCTAGCCGTAATCTAATTAGATCCAGGTTGTTTCACAAACCATGTTCTCATGATTTCACTGCATCATATTCACTACTTCAAATAATTTTGAATATTCATTGCTATTTATTCCTATATCTATGCAGCATACTACTCAGTTGTAATTCAGCAATAGTCAGTCATATCAAGGAAGTATCCTATAATAGAAATGCAATAATGATGCTAATATATCATCATATACATATAGAAAGGTTGAAATATTCATACAATGGCCAAGGTGATGAAAGGGAAGATGATGTGGGGATTTGAAATATCTATTCCAGGTGAGTCCGTTCAAATTTCTAATGTTAGTTCACAAATTAATGAACCTTTTCTAGAAAATTCGAATACTGCTTCCAGTAAACAATAAGATGAAAATAAAATGAATCGTTGTCAGAAGTACAGAATGAATTACGAAACCTAGACATTAATTTAAACTGTGGTAGATGTGGTGTTAACTTGAAACAGTAGTGGTATTGTACAATTGTGTCTGCGCTTATTGAATTCCGAAATACAAATTACCATTACCCGTGTTCTATGTCTTCTTGATTGTTGCCTGATACATTCCGCTAGTTACTATTTAAAATTCAGAGGAATAGTATATCCACTCTATGATTTACATTCTAATATTCTTGAGTCATCAGCTGGCACCACTTTTCCTACCTAATTAGTTGTGATTTATCTGCTAATTTGTCTATGCGATTGTTGTTGCGATGTGCATCTTAGTGCATCTCTAATGAGAGCAAATGTTAGATAGTAATCGCGGTGCTTACAAATTGTCAAATTTTATTCCGTCATCTTAACGAATAAAGTCACTTCTATTGTTTCAATGCCTGAATAACCTTGAAAAATTTTCATCCCTGATTATTGTTGTGAGGAATACTGACATTGTCACTATGTGTTTTTCAAGAAAGTCAGGCAAAACGTTTTGAATCGGCATATCCTGATTTTATGTTGGTCCGATTGTGGGTGGAAATTGTTTCAATAATCATTCTTGTCCCAAAACAAGTTTGTTGGTGATGCATTTTTACTAATTTATGCCAACTGAACATCGGAGTAAAGTTGACTTCCGTGATATCAGTTGGTGTGGATTTTCAAACTTAATCTATGATGCACATGACTGATAACTAAATAAACTTGTAGGCCACAAATGTTTGCCTTATTCACAATAGGATTGTATGCATGAGTCTAGAGCTGAGAATTCTAGCCATATTACAACTTTAGGCATTATCATCATTCAAGCTATTTATATGTGATATACTATCTCCTTCAGTAATAAGGACATGAAATCCATACATATCCTTAGTTCATTCAAGATATCAACAAACATAATATCGGGATATTCAAATACTATAACTGTCGGAACAATGTTGTCACTAAACACTATTTTATCGTCTCCAATATAAGTGCATTAATTTGGTTATCTGCGGACACCTATCAAGAATCATCATCATCATCACATTTCAGTATGAATTAAAAAACAGTGTGAAATTGGATGCATCATTATTGATTGCTATATTTAGTAATAGTGATGACAAATTAGATGTGGGTTACAATGTGACAACATGGGCTGATATCATTTTCATCGTTCAACACACAATCAATAACTGATGCCACGACTACATCCACAAAGCTTAACTATTTCCACTGACTCTTAGTGGTACCCGGCTGAGACTGATTTGTAACAAACACAAATCAATTACTTAAAAACAAGCGTTCATCAAACCACCTCACACTCATACGCAATCAGTTTATCAGTGAATATCTTGAAAACAATCCTTAATTCGAAATTGTAACGCCAGTGATTACAATGGATTCAAAATCAAATAATCTAACTTAAACGAATATTTTAGTGATTAACTGTTCTATTCAACAGTTGTTTCTTAATAGTGCCACTTATATTGTTTGAATTGATTCCTTATTGGTGATTTAAGGTCTACAATATCAGAATGTTAACAGATTAACTCTAAAAAACATCGATTACTTTTTTGATTGTCACCGTATCAGATTGTTTTATAGAAATCGACGACTGAATATTTATTTTGTTTGATTCACACAATACGCCAAACAGAAGTGTTATGCTATGAAACAATGTGAATTCTAATTTTTTACTTTGTTTTATATAGAACTCGAGATGAAGGTGGTCGGTAGTCATCGTTAAAACAGTTCGGTCACGGATTGAAATATACGGTTATTTAAGCACCATCTTTTTCAATATTTTAATTGTGATGTGATGACCAAAACTAATTAACATAAAACTTGGGTAAAGAGGAATTTCTTACTGACTGTTGGCTATCAACAGTCAATCGAAATACAGAACTTACAGAGGTGTATCATTAAGAATATTGATTATAGCTTAACTGGATATAATTGTTACGTAGTTTGGAAATCCTGTTGATGTATGATGGTCTAAAATTGATCAAGTTCTGTTGCAATATGCACATCTTCAATGAGTTGCTGTGATACTGCGGTCGTTTACAAGTATGATTTTATTTAGATAGTTATTGGTAAGTAAAAGTCCATAAAGTGTGCTTTGTCCCATTTGGAACTTGTTAGCTGGATGGGAATCACATTTGTATTAAAGTAGTCCGCTCAACATACGCATATTGTGACAAAAATTGATAAATATTAGTCTATATTAAATCAACGGAAAAATCAAAATACACTAAATTAATGCCTATACATCAGTTGCACAAATGTGTAAGTGGCTGCTATCAGTGGCATGGTATTGAACAAGCTTGATTCGACTCTCTGTGTGAACATCAACACTAGAATGTAAGTACATCCAGCTAACATATTTCAAACAAGATGAAACATTTACTGGAGTTCATGTGTGAGTCATCATACAAACTAAATTTCATCTGGATGCCCAGTATTTGTTGGCTCCTAAGAACTGATCTCTGATAATGTAATCAACCATGTTCAAAGACATGATCAAAAATATGAGCTATCGAATGTAAGTATGAGGTATAATGCAACAATCTATTCAGTAAATATTTAATCAAATGTTTTGAATAGCACATCTTTTTCGAAAACATTGGTCTTTTTATGCCACATACGTATTCACAATGGGGTAGACAATGAAAGATCATTATACGTGTATGTAATTTATATCTTGAGGAAATACTTTATAAGCGTTCTCACAGATCGTGTGGTAATGACCAACCAGATTTTTAGTCAATCTTAGATTTGAAACAGTGAAATGTTTGATTAATAGGTTATAACTGAATTCAAGGACTAGTAATTAGTACTAATTGTGAGATCAGTACTAACAAGTTTCATCTACCTATACTGTTCGGGACCAGTCAATCAATCAGTGCCTGTTATCCACATGGAGTATTAGCTGTTGGCCATCATTTCGCAACCAACTTTGCCCTTGAAATTCTTTGCCAGATCTTTTCAAGTTTTGCCTATTCATTTCATATCTGCCTCCAATTTACGCCTTAGATTTCCCAAGGGCTGTTGCCGGTTCTAAGCCTTGACAAAGAAGGAGGGTTGGACATAGAGTTAACAACTTTATCCCGTTAAAGACGATCTTACTAACAAACGGCAACCAGAAAACCAATAAACTGTTTGAGATGGTAAATGCGTATTCAGGAACTCCACGGTTAATCTTTATAAATAAAATTACTTTCATCCCATGAAAATTAGTGATGTGTCCTGTTTGGATGGATTAAGAACTTATTTCAAACAAAGTGTGTATACTTCATCATTCTTTTATTCAGTTGTTATGATTATAATTATTAGAATGTATTTAGATCTTTTCATTGATCTGTTGCGCAGGTTTATATAGATGATGAGTCCCAATCACAATCCCTTTCAATCGATATCATAATTGGTATCTGTTTTATATGTATACACAGAAACATTCAGCACCTGTAATCACATAGATATAATTCTAATGTTCATCCTTCATCAACGAAACTAACTTTACTTACCTTTTTGAATTTGGTAACTTTATCGTATGTGTCGGTCAAACAAGATAATTAACGGTTAAACAGGCTGGTTATTGTTAATCATTTGTTTACTGTTTTAAAGTGCATCGACTGTTACTCAGTTTTACCGATTCCTGAGTATGACTATAATTCGCCTAATCACGATAACGACGTAATGTCAATTACTGATTTCGTCGTAGAAATACGACGTTAAAGCGAACTACCAAGTACCTTTCGATAAATAATAATAAAGACAAACATTTACTAATCACACTTTGTATTTTACTCGTTACATTAACAAGAAAAGTAAAATGAGTGTTATCAGTGTGATGTGTTGCTAATCCAAGTCATACACAATCAGTAACTGAGTTAATGACTAGCGATATAGTACTTCCGTACAAACATTCCAATTATGAAAGATCCGATTAATGCACACGTCAAAACAATAATTACAATGTAGATAACGTTACTGGGTTCAATTTTATAATTTTGAGTTATCTCTGTTTTGTTTGAAAGAAAACATAATGATGTATCCTGGAAAAAATAAAAAACAATACGATTATTAGCATTTGAATGATCTTTTTTAAAAAAGAACTTCTGATAAACCTATCAGAATGGTGTGCATCAATTCGGTAATTGAAATGTGTTAAACACAATCGTGAAAATTACTCAAATATCTTGAATGGAAACATCAATGGTGGGACTGATATAATTCAGCTGATTCCTTCTGCCCTTATGATTATGATTATTAACATTATTGTGAAATATGTTGAATGAAGAAATTTCGCGTTTTTGATCACAGTGATTGTGTTGTCTGCTTGCAATGAAATCGATATTAACGTACGTAGGTAGGGTTATTTCTGTTTGCCTCACTCAAGCTCTGCTCCATGATATGCAATCTAATATTTATGAAAAACTAAATGCGTTACCTTTCCTACCTGATTAGTTGTGATTTATCTGCCAGTTACCTAATGTCATTGTTGTTGCGATGTGCATCTCCAGCAAACAAATTAAAGCAAATGTTAGATCGTAACCGCAGTACTCACAAATCGCCTACTTTTGTGTTATCGCGTAACTGAATAAAAGTACGTTCGCTGTGTTAGTACTTAAACAGCCTATAATGATTTTCATCACTAAGTTTTGTTGTAAGGAATACTGACATCGACGCTGTGATTTGCAATATCCGAATTTTATAGTGTGTGTACATGCAAAGTTGTGAGGGTTAGACATCTAAGTAAATTTGCACAATGCATGACAATTTCAATAGGGGATTATCATGGTGTATTAGATTCGATAAGCCAAGTCAAGCAGATACATTCACTGACCTACTCGTTAATATCCACAATTTCTTCTTATGCTTTACATTGTAATTATGTACAAGTGATAGTTAATGCGTTTTCAAGATAAACTTACTGATTATTTCAGAGTTATACAGCTGAGCTTTTGTATGTCACTGCACATAAGTAAATCTGAGGTCATTCTAAATTACACCTTCTGTAGGTTAACAGACTAGATCTAGTTGTGGATTTTCAATGATATAGAAGTCATTCAGTTTATTGATACTATAACATCAACATGTCATTCGCAACATTTAAATGGTGTGGTCCAGTTATGCAGGTCAAATGAACCGCACGAAATTTGATGAACACGACGAATCGTGAAATGAATACGAAACACGAGTGTAAATATGAACAGTGACGTGAGTGTTTTTAATGTGAACCACAACAAACTAAAAACATCAACTACAGATAAATTACTCTGTGTGCTACTTACTAGAACACATCTGTTAGTTTTCGTACACCAAGTACAATTGACATTGCGTATTGACTCAGTTATGCATTTATTTTTAATTGTTCGTGCTCGGCATCCTAAAATGTAAATGAGAAAACGACAATCAATGTTTGTTTGTCATTCATGATGTTGTTCACTGATTCATAGATAAACATCATCAGTGTTAAAAAGGTTATTCCAGATTGATTAAGATGCATTAAACACCTATCTCACTAAAAAAGCTGTTCATGATTGTTAAACACTTTAACTTTATTGATCATTGACAGTACAACATGGCTAAAATTTGTATTGACTTAGTAAATTCAGAATTACAAAGAGGAATGAGAACTCACGTTATAGACTCACACATACATACATAAAATTTCATGAAGTTAAGTTAACTCACTAAAACTTGGGATTATTGTTAACAACGTGTAAAGTTGTGAATTCGGCGCTGGAATACTTTTCTGGTAAATAAGTTCTTTATCGGTGATAGTTTCACCTGAATAAAAATTAATCTAAGAAAATTATCACAAATACGAATAACACAAAAACAATCTTGACATTTTTAGTTACTTTTCATGTCTACTCTGGTTCTTCTAAACAACTTCTTGATTTGTTTACTCGAATTGTATGATGTTTGGCTGGTGATTTATCAAGCCATTGAATGGTGATATATTTGCCATCAATAGGTATTTTATGTGTACACAACATATTATATCATCTAGTTCATGATTTATTCTGCTTCAACCAGCCAGTGTACACTCCATTTTCAACAGTCATCCAGTATGAAATTCCACTTGTTTAGTTAAAGAAATCATTCGTCACACTGGAATCTAGTTAACATTTTTTTACACTGAATTGCAATGAATGCTACACATCATCTTTGTGAAACATTCGATCGACAGCATCAATAGTTAGTACAATTGTGTCAAGTTTACTTGATGCTTGTGCTGGTGCTATAAGTCAAGCAAATTCATTCAACTTGCAGATACATCAATGTCACTTTATCAAATTAAAGACACTTCTGTAGTAATTTCACATGCAGACAATGATAGAATAGATCTTACTTCCATCTTCACTGCCATTATAAATTCCCTTGGTTATTTTAAATGTTATAGAACAATTCATAGAATTTATCTGGAAGTCAGAAACAAATAGAAGGTAACATTGCATAATGTCTGAGAGGCATAATTTTTGAATTCGAGATAGAAATCAACTTTGTGTTTTATTCCACGGTGTGAGGTAATGATACTTATTTCTCTGTGTTGTTGAGTGTTTTATTAGCGCATTATTGAAAAGTCATTTAATCAGGTGTATGATAAACACTATGAAATAAGAGTGGGTTTTAATGAATTCATGTTCATTGCAAAGTACATGTAATTTGACAATGCGGTCACTCTTCTGAAGCCTATACATTGTAGTAAACTTAGTCAACTAAACGTTGACTAATTTATAACAGGCTGGCATCTTTTCTGCTTTAGAAATGTGAATGAATATCAACTTATCTTATTAAACGATATATTTCTCTCGAATCAGCATCCAGAGATGTTTGATGGAAAGTGAGGCCGAAGCTCTGTGTTCAATGCCTAACATTTTTGATGCAACTTACAAAATATTCTTGTGTTAACATTGTAGCCAACTTGCAAATGAAATCATCTATCTAATTTAACTTGATAAACGGTAAGTGAACTTGATTATCAAGGATGATTTTGTCACGTATCCCACATTTGCATAGTTTCAAGTGGAAGATGATTTACTTGGATAAAACGTATTTTTTTTGATTCAATGAATATGATGTTGATGATTCAACTGAGTATGTTAAGTCATCACCATCATCATCATTTACCGTTAATTCGTAAACACTCTACAATCAGTTTGATTCACATGAAGTGATTGTTTAAATTCCTCTTTTGATTGAATTAGAAAAATAAAAATACTGATTTGATGAGTGTAGTGAAATAGACAACAACATTCACAATCAATGATTGATCAATGCACATCAAATAGTGAACCTACCCAATAAATCCAAAATTGAATGGTTCCATCTCGAAAGATACTTATGGAAAAAGCAGCTACTATATAAAAGCGGAAATGTGACAAATAATTGATAACTGAGTGTAAATCTTAGTTAACAGACTACTTAATTCGTGATCAATGACGACGAAGTAAGTAGGAATTGACGTAAATATGGACTGACTGTACTAAATAATAATAATGTTTCTAGTGCGTTCAAATGAATGAAATTAAATGTGAAAACCAGTGAATCTCTATCCCATGATATGAATTTAAAATGTTACAGAGCACAGCATATACTCACAGTTCAAGAACAGTCAACGTTGAAGAAGAATGTGACTGGATATTGAAATTCGAAAACTAATCAATTGTTTTTCGTCTAGTTTTGTCCTTTAGTATTTATCATTTTAATTTTATTCAGAAGAGTCATTGTTGATCTGGACAACATTTGTACACAATGATCACTTCAACTAAATGTGAACATTTTAATGAATCTACACGTTGTTACCTAGTTCATGCTGGTGTTTAAACAACAGTGTCAGTTTCACTCAACAATTCACATGTTTATCGTAAACTTCAATGAAAATAATAGTAGTTAATCGAAAGTAGATTGTTACAGAAATCAGTGAATAAAATCATGCCTTAACGACTACTTTATAATAATGAATAACGTAGATTTAAGCAAACAAAATATGATGCTGGCACTTACTACTTGCATCAGGGTGTGATTTGCAGTAATAAATGTTTGTATAAGAAACAACGAGCGTTTTTTCTGCAAATTTAAAAAATGTATACAATTAAAATCTCACTTATAACAATCAAACAGCAATTTTCCTTCTACTAGAATTAAAAATGGAGAAAAGGTTGTTGTTAATCGATTCAGAGTGAAGTTTTGTTTAATTTAAGTGAAAAAACTCCATTGGCTTCGCACATTTTATCACCTGTTGAACAACTTATGAATGATTCGATAAGAGAGCGATCTTAAATCTGCTTTGCTTTTTAAGGCGTTTGTTGTTCTGTTACTGCTAAAGTTTGTAGCTTGCCACATTTTAAAGTTTGCTCGCTGTCAAGTCTTTTCAAAAGATTCACCATTATTTCTAGTGAATGGTAAGTGACTTGTTAATAAAATAAAATGTGTAAACAATGAAAGTAAACTTATTATAGGTATCTACATACAAATCATTACGTTTCGTAATGCGATCGCCAATTTCTATCGATGTGATTCGAGTGCTGGATATAAAGGTATCAGCCATAAACACAGTCCCTTCAAAGTAAAAGTAACAACATCAACATATTGAAATTGTAAAGTGTGATATATTCAACACAAATATGAAATTGTTTCAATTGAGTTATTAATCAAATTAAACAAGTGGAATGTGTCATAGTTGAAGTAGGTTTGAATGATGTAACTGTGTCATTAGTGTGCGACATTCACTCAATTCATTTATTCATTCATTCTTTTATTAACAGTGTTGTTTCATTGCACAATGTGTGATATAAATCAGTTTAACGGATACTGAAAGTGGCTGCTAAACAAACAACTTAATGTAGATGGATATACTAAACATACAAACAGTGATCGCTTACCATTTCTGAATGCGATTAACGAATTCAAACTTCCCTGATTGACATCCTCTGTAAACCCAATTTTTTCGATCTAAAGTCATTCAATTTTGTCAACTTATTCACTTTAACTACACGAATTACCCATAAACTATTTTCAGTTGCTGATTTATAAGATACATTCTTACCTATATCATATAATTCCGTTGTTTCCGAATCAATAAACTCGAAGTCAATTAATTATTAGTACAAACGAATATCATACAATCACTTACATATAGTTCCTGTGCTACAACGTTATCCTGAAACAGTATATTGAAGTATATCATCAATGATATTAAACAATATAACAAGGAATTCATTTGTCTCAGATCAATACTCATCGCTGCTCTCATCAAGAAAAGAATGAAATTTCTTACAATCACGTAGCTTTAAATACACAATTCAATGGACTGTGTAACTCACTGATTAGCCAAAAGTTACAAGCAACCACCAACTAATCAATGGTGTTCATTACAGTAGTTGTATTTGATAAGTTGATTGAATATGTTACTTGTCGTTCTGAGTTTAGATTGGTTTCACGATATGTTTCATGAGTAAGGCAGTCAACACACATCATTTAATTATGATGTTCTTCTTATTTATTTACTGGAAAAATTCTCAGTTTTATTGGCTGAGACTGAAAATAATTTGATTTGACTCACAATTATCGCGATTGTTTTAGTTGAATCTACTAAAATCGCCTGGCACACTTACGATTTACTGGGAGGAAAATCAAAGGCCGACAATCTTTAACGAAAATAAAGAAACATGGAGATTAGACTATGTAACGAATGTTTGGTGAATTGTGATCCATATATGGCACCCATATCACAGTATTGGTAAGGTGACGTTATTAACTGATAAGATCTAGAGGAACTAAACACATGTAACGTTAGGTGTTAAATGAAGTCTTCAATGAATTTACCAATGTTTGGGGTTTGAAATGATTGCAAACCAGCATAACTTATGTTTACTTGTAACACTTTCGAACACAAGATGATCAAGTATTAAACTTCAAGTTTTTACATGAAACTGGTGTATTTCCCTTTTGTTTGATTGTATTTACTGATGTAATACAGTTAGAGCTCAAAAGTAATTATTTCACAGAAGAATGGATATCATTCAGTGTTGTGATGATGTAATTTTGAATTGTATTGACTGAAAATGCAATGTGTAATTGTTGACTAGAACTCTTCAAGCGGGATTGTCAGATAGATTAGGAAATCTGAATTGATTTTGCTGTTGTTAAGTAAATTCTTATCTGTATACACTGTGTCCTTAAAATGTCAAAACCTTCCATCCAATTTAGTCAAAGATAAACTCATATCTATAATTCATTTCAATAAAATCAAATAACAGCTGAAAGGTAATCATGGTGCCTTTATTTTTGTTTTAATTAAGTCACATTTAATAGAGAATGACAGGGAGTTATAACAAAAGAGCAATTGGTGACAACATACTAGATGATCACCACAAATTACACATCACGATGTGTTTCAAATAATAACTGATACTTCAATAATGCACAACTCATCAGATATTTGATCAGAAGTGTGTCAATATTTTAGTGGCACGCAACTTAGCCGGATATATGCAGCTAAACTTGATGCAGCTATAAACATTAAGTTCATCATATTCTTGAAGCAGTATCAGTGTGTTTGTTACGTAATGGCAAGTTAGGTATTTATGCACCGATGAAGTAGAGATAGCATTTCGATTGCAAATGTTGTGATGTTATGACAAATATCGTTGTACATTTGATGTCTATATGTGTGATGAGAAATTCAGGCGCGACTACTTCAATTAGTATATTTTTATATGATGATGTTAATCGATGATGGATCCTAATGTTTTATTGTGTTTCAATGAATAATGTGTATCTCCTTCAGCACATTAAGGAATTAAATTTAAAATTTTCAGGTTTCACAGTAATTGCTTTAGCAAATTAGCATCTCAGAAATTGTCATATAAAGAGGTGAGGATCAGAAAACACACTAAGTAGGTAGCATGTCATGGAAGATTATTGTCAATTTTCATCCTAGAAACGAGTTCGTTACCACTGCTCGCCCTACTGATTAGATAAAATTAAGCGAATGATGAATCCGGGTCACATATAAGTTTTCAGCATAATCAGCTTATAAGTCAATTTTACAAATGATTCGCACATTTGATGCTCAAACATGAAGTTTGTGCTTGGCCTTGCATAACCTAAATAAGCATTTGGTAAGCACGTAACAATAGTTCTTGTGCAAGTGTGATGCATCAATTGTTATTTGAAAAACATCATGATGATCATATGGCGTGCTGTCATCGATTCTTTTTTAGTCATTTCTTTCGCTTCTAAAATTCTACAAGTGAAAGATTTGAATTCAACTGACGCATATTTACAGCCTATCAAAGAAGAGTTCTGCAAATGTGTACATTATATCACCGCTGCGAGATTACTTCATTAGTTTATTCATTCCTATATTCACGTAAATCTCGTTATTAAAGTGGATCATCAAATGAAGCTTTTGTGTAGATGATTTTTAAACTTAAATACCTACTGACTGATAATGACAATTGAAAGTCGTTAAATGGGAAGAACACTGGAGGCATTATGATGCCTGTGGTAGTAAAGTGGCTATGCTAAACCGACAAATCATTTAAAGTGAATATTTTGTCAAAAATTAATTTTAGTTTAATGATAAGTGAAAATAAGAAATCATGAACTTACTAAATTATATTTCCAGATGTGTACAAATAAAACACTACTGTGGTTCGAACACACACTACTCAGGCTATATGCATGTATGATATTTCCAAACTGCATATATAAAAGGTTATTGAAAATCAATTGCTTAATCTTCCTTGCATAGCAAGAAGAATAAGACGATTTAAAGAGTTACAGTAAACACCTTATTATTTGTACTGATCATGGAAAGAGTGAAAGGGAAACAGAGAATTACATATATCTGTCGATCACTTAATTTAATTCAAATTAATAATTTATTATTATGAGAAGATTGTGTATGTAGATCGACAAAAGTATAACAGCCATCAAGATTATGCCATTTTCATCATTAGTAGGATCAATGGCAGACAGATTCATATGATTTTCATCATAAGACTGATTATATTGACTAGATTGAATGATTACGAGAAACTAATGAGATGAGAGGAACTGCTGTTTGTTTAGGTGTAGATAAACTAACATTCATTGATATTCACTCTGTATTTTAGTGAAGGTTAATTGAAACAAGTCAAGTTAACGTGGCATGATACCTGAAAGTGTCTAAAAATATGTTGAATCTGTTTAATCGCTTTCTGTACTAGTTGTGATGAAGATGAGTAGGCTTTATTTGATTGTTTCAGCGATAATCGGGAGGTAAGTGCTGATAATAATAATAATAATAATAAATACTGACTATCACACTAATGTAGTAATGAATGATAACTCCCAATGAATCTCTTTGTGTTCAGTGATTAATAAATTACTTTTACAATAAAAGTGCTGATGTCATGCATGGTGAATTGTGTTATTATTTATCATGAAAACAACAAGACCTTGTCTAATCTGACCAATTTGCAGGATGTAGTTACATGCATGACACCACTTTCAGCTTTTTTAACTCATGTATTAAACGCATTTCACTTTTACGTTGTATTGAATAAAATCTAGAATAAACGACACTTTATATTCTAAGTAGTCCATCACTGGTGCTTAAGCCTTATTATCATTTTTCCGACCGTATTATATAATGATCACAATAAATACAGCCCATCTTTATTTATCCCAAGTATAAATGTCCCATACTCATTAATGCATAAAAGCCAAAATATCCTGTGTTTGAGCCTCCAGCAAAGTTGTGATTATGCACATTCACAAAAGAATTACATGCGAGAGTGGAATAGTTAGTTATATTAATCTATGTACACAGACAGATGTTAAAATTGGTATGATTTGAAGTACGTTAAGAGTTAATGATGATGTATTTTATATGAAGTAATGTCTGATGATGTTGTCCCATAAAGCCAAAAACCTTATCATTGCGTTTGCTTAGTCCTATTACACGTATTTTCGTCACTGTTACTAAGGCTTAATTATCATTTTTGATTCTGCATTAAAAAATAATCACACTAAATGCATACCGTCTATATTTAACTCCTATAATATGATTCATTACTTATATCGAACCTCATGCAGCTCACACATCCAACACTTTAGGTTAAGTCTAATTTTAATCAAATGTGTATTTTACTTCTGATTACAAACCTCATCTATCACATCTAACAAGTTGCAAAAGTAGAGTTGGTGCTTGCTTTGTTTTTAATTACCCACCTTCTCATGTGACGATCTTTGTGATGTCACGTCCATGAAGTACGCGCTGTGAGACCTAAAGATTCTAAATTTGATTCCTTGATGTATTACAAGTTGTGAACAAATAGAGCATTTCATAGATAAACTAAACAGTTAACTTTTTTTCTAGGTTTTACGTTTTACTCAACGGACATTTGTCCGTTATGTAAACAAACACCTTCATTATTATAAGTTAGATTGTGTGACGAGAAATCTAGTTAATGCATTCAGGTTCTAAGCAATTTTACAGTCTAATTATCATCAAGTTAATGCATTCAAATCAGTGAAATGGTCATTTTATGTGAACATCATTCCATATATGCTTGTTGTTTAGTGATATCACCACTCAAAAAAGTGAATATGTAGAACGTAATAACTCAAACGTTGAACACAATCAAACATCAGGATCCACCATCAATCAAGTAATAAATGAATCAAGGCAGATGCACTCAAAATACTGGTTGATTTGATCACATCAATTTCATCGTACTTAATAGAATCATCATCAGCATGAGAATCATTCGAGTCGTTGTAATCACTATCAGCAACTACAACCTCATAATGATCACTAAGGACTAAATAAAATTCATTCTTTAAGAAATCAATTAACATCCAGTTGACACACACATACATACACAACACAAATAAAGAGGAAGTTCTCATTCATCAACGAAAACATGAAACAAACGGTGTAGCCAACAATATCAGTTCATTTATTGTTAATTTATATTCACTCGTCATTACATAATCAGGAGAATAAGATAATTTTGAGAGTTTTAGTGAACACCTCTTTATTTGTTCCGACTAAATGAGAAGTAGAGAATTATTTTCTTTCTTTCTTTGTTCCTTTCTATCATTTAATTAAATTCAATGTAATGTTTTCATTATTGACAGAAAACTCTCTATGTAGGTCAACAGAGGCATCAGAATGGATGTGATCATGCGATTTTCATTATAATTAAAAACATTACTGACTGATTTCATATGAGTTTACTATTGAGATACACTTTATTCAGATTAAATGAATAAGTAAAATTTGTAAGTTTACATAGAAGGTTGTTTTATTAAAGTGTAGATAAACTAACAGTCCTAGTTGTGCACTTTATTTTCGAGTGAAAGTTATCGCATTGAAGTCAAGTAAATGTGGCATCACATTTGAAAGTGTCGAATGATACGTTCGAGACCGTTTAGTAATTTTAATCAATAATAAAACCATCACTTATATCAGCACAGTTACATTCATTACTGACATATTACTAGACCTTGATTTTCAATGACATTTCATACATTTCATTTGATCAATGCATTCATGCATAAAAGTCTGAATATCCTGTGTTCGATCACTTGTCGTGTTGTTGTGTTTATGCAAATCTAAAACACAATTACTTCCTAGAATGAAATAGTTGGTATAATTGATTTCGGTTTTTCAATGTTCATTAAACTAAGATAAGTTCATAATACAACATCCACTTTAGGTGACTAGTCAATTTAATGTATGCTAATGTGTTATACCAGGAATATCATCAATCAATTAAAAGTAAACTCCATTCGCATTACATACATTATTAGAATTATAACGGACTTCTGTTGAATATCACCTGTTTTTAATGAGCAGTACACAATACTACCTCTTTGCCTAATGTAAAATATTTTATAAAAGTAAAAACAGCTTTGAATTTTTTCTGTATCATTTTGCCAGTCAACCACTTAATTGACAAGCGATTAAGACATTCTAGGTCAATTATCTAATCAACATATTCAATGAGTTTGCGTCATATGGTCGAAATAGAATTCATTTCTAGCCAATATTTGAAAAGCGTTTCCGATCTAGTGGGATAGAAACTCATCTTAATCACTTCGAAATTAACACCATTGACATTATATGGCTGCATTTCGAGACTTAATTGTGCTAAAAGAACTTCTTTATTTGGAGACGTTATGTTTCTTTGGCTACATAAATGAATTGAGGAGGTTTCGTTGCTTTACGGGTTAATATTATCAGAGATTACTTTACAGAGAATAAAGCATTCTTTAAATGTTGAGGATTCAACTTCACATTTAAGTGTTTGTGCTTGTCTCATACACCGATTAATATAAGCGATAGTAAAGTGCGCTATATCACTGTAATCTTGTGTCCGTGTATTCATAGATCGAATGGCAAGGAGTATCCACTTTGCTCAGTTTATTGAAGGAAGAACTAAATCGAAAACGACTGAATGAATGCCTATGAAATGTTAATTTCTGCTTATATATTTAATAATAATTAAAATAACATCGACTTTTTCTAAGTTCTGTAATTTAACTCAGGGATCATCATCAATCAAATATCAATACTGACCTGACATTCACAATCTATTTATTTAACATCTTCGCACTACCATCATGATCGTGTTGCTCAGTACTTAGTTTACATCAGGTTCACATTTAAAAATTCACGCTCTTACTGGCATTGTATGACATTGTTTCGAGTTTACAGTTTATGGTTTTAAACAATACTTGTGTATTAGGTGGAATACTATTATTGCCACTACAATGACTTCTACAAGAGTGAAACAGAAGGCCAGTGCTTTATCCTATTCAATTGATGTTTATCTTGAAGTCAGTTAATTTTACAACCGGAAATAGGTGTAATTGATGCTGAACTTAGGTGTAGGGTTATTAAAAACGATGGTAAATTATGAATAAGCTTGTGAAACTTCATCAAAGACTAGTGGATATGTTAGGTATATTTAAATGCAGGCAACATCAACAGGCTCTGATATCTGGGACCAGAAAACATATAAATGAGGTTGACTAACATAATATTCGTCTATAAATTTGACTAATGTTGCATTCAGTTATATTCATCAATGTTGACTAGTAAGTTTGAGCCCAATCAATAATAATAATAATCAACGGTTAAAGCATCACTTTTATTGTCACAGTTGTACTCATTATCAGTAGATCTTGTCTTTCTCATTGACGTTATATACATTTTATTTGAGTAATTTATTTATCCTTCTCTAAAAGTAATTTTCTTATTCAATTTCTCTCTTGACATAATCAGTATTTGTAGTTGCTGCATATACTCTTCATGTTTTATGCAGCTACTCGAAGGAATATGGTAGAGATTCAGTCTACAGCCATCTTGAAATATTATGGGAGGATTAACCGATATTTTGGTTAAGGTTTAAAAGCTAAACATCATCCCTTTACACCTTCAAACTTATTCAAATATCGTATATACTTATTGTTGTACATGGAATTATTTAAATGTTAAGAGCTGTGTGGAGTAGAGAGGGGGGTGTTTTGTGTCTTTTTCTACATCGTAGATTTGCATTTTGTGCCTAAAGGAGATACTGTGCAATGTGGTAAATGTTAGAGTAGTTTGCAATTGACAACAATCATCATGTTTATGTATATAATGCACAACTAAATTTCATTGAATCCTATCCAAGTAGTTCACACGTGTCATTTTGACAGTCGTCGGATTCACTGAATGTTGTCATGTATCTGCTTTGTTAATTATAAGTTACCTTTCTCCTACTTCCATACTTGGCATGAAGAATACTTGTTTCAGGTATTGTTTAATTGAAAAATGTACACTGATAAACTGAATTGAAATTGTCCACATGTGTCTCTGTACACTTAGATAGGTATTTGTACACTCAGTCATATGTCTAACTTATTTGGTGCACTTTTATACCTTTCATGTGCAAATATAACCATTGCTAATAATTAATTTACAAACACGATTTAGCATTGTAGTAGAATCACCCAACAGGGTAACATTGTGCCTTGTGTACATCATTTAGATGAAGAAGTAAAACAACTTCAAAACAGTTGCATTTTTTATTGAATCAAAATAACATAATACAGTGACATTTTTTGACTATAAGTAAATTCAATAACAAACAAGAAGTAAATTAATTGCCACGTCTTACTTGACTAACAACCAACGTAACAATGAGTAAAGCTGAATTAACAGCCACAATGACAACAAATGAAACACAGTAGGTGAAGTGTTGGGGATTGGTGAATTCTAAACTGATCCTGCAAAGAATGTCACCGTCAATAACATTCAGACCTAAATTGATGATCACGCTTCTTTGTAGCCTGTCATATTTACAATTATATTCTTATGATTTAGCCAATTTTGTCATTAAAACATCTTTCTCGTCATCGTGTTTATTATCATAATAATCAGTGGCAGCATGTACTAATAGTTAGCTGAATTTTATCAATGTGGCAAACACAACTTCAACTGTCAGATCCATGTTTAACTTCTTCAATCTATGTACGAATAATGTCTGATATGATTTCCTGTATATCATTCGGGTTTACGGATAACCGATGTTTAAACGATGAAAATAATCTATTGTTTAGTTAGATAGTTTTTTGAAGTTGATAGTTGAGCACTCACTCTTATTCTAAACGACTATATCGATAAACATATTCAGTAGACCTCGATATCTACCTCCATCAAGCTCCGTGATGCAAAACCACTCGTCAAAATAAGCAAAAATGTAACATTAAAAAGTTGTGCATCTCAGGTCACCATTATTAGTTTCATCATTATCATTAGCTGCAGTAGCGACATTTTCATTTCGATTATAAACTTAAAAATCATATGAAGCATAATTATCCCCAAAACTTTCGTAGAGAAGTCAATTGGACAAATTCAACATATTTGTAAACACTTTCAGGTATCATGCCACGTTGACTTGAGTTGTTTCAATAAACTTTTATTAGAATATTAAGTGTATATTGATTAATGTTAGTTTATCTACACCTTAACAGATAACAGTTCCTATAATCCCGATAGTTTCTCAAATTCATTCAATCTAGTCGATATAAACATTCTCGTAATAAAAGTTATATGAATCTGGCCGACATTGATTCTAGTTATGATGAAAATGGCATGATCTCGTTGGCTGTGATACGCCTGTTATAAATTTATATAAATGATTGTATCGAGAACTGTTCATCACCGATCAATTTATTCTGAATGTCGATCAGGCTAATTCACCTGCATCTAAAACATCATTGACATTTATTCTTTATCGTAAACTGCTTCGTTTCGGCGACTATAATGATCATCTCAGTGATTTGTATTATTATTATTAATTCAATGTAATGTAGACAATGTTTTCATTTTATCTTTTTAATTAGATAAATTAAAACAAATAAAAGTTTTTTTCATTTTATGAAAAGAAGTTCATCAGACAGGTCGGTAAAACTGATAAGAATGTTCTGTATGACAATCTCTCGGTCTACTCTCTTATCATCTGAAAGAGTTTGAATGTGTGTTGTGTACACGTTTTTCACATATTTCAATGTCTACTTAATTTTATCTACACAAAAATTGTAAATAGTAAAATAAATTGAACTTCTAGATGTCTATTGAATATGTTTTCTGTCAATAGATTATTTCATGCGTTTCTTCACAGTGCAGCCATTCTTTTTCTCGCGCACATCGAACATGATGAGATTCTTCAGCTAGCTAAATGATACAATAAAACGAACGGAGTGAATTTCGATGTGGACTCAATATTTAGTAAATAAATACGTTGAATGTCATCTGATTGCGTAATAAACAGCAAGATGAATGGAATAGAGGCAGGGAATTAAAGAATGACTAGTGTCCACAAATAAATAAATGAGTAAATTAGAATGATGATGACAGTTACTTGTCGTAACATTGACGAAAAGAGTTGACGGTTCATCACTGATTCCTTTCAAGCCAATATGTCAGGGATCTGATTAGTGATTGGTATTGCTATTGATATTTCTAAATTGTATACAAATATATCCAGGAAATTTGGTAATAATTTGCTCATTATAACCACACTGTCCATTTGACAGTACACTTATTGTTGAACAGAAATTACATCACTTTTCCTCCGTATAAAGTATGGAGATTTATATTGTATTCACGGTATAAATATGTAACTCTAAATACTGGCTAATTCAATCAGATAAAATTCATTTTACTCAATAAAATAATCATTTTTGTCATTAGAACTAGCATCACCTGGTCCACATTCATCACTCTCATAATCAAGATCATAATCATCAAAGGCTTTACAGTCAGTATCATCGTCGTCGAAATCATTGTAGTCAACATCAACAAATACAACATCATGTCAATCACTGATACGAATTTAACTAGATTAGGAATAATGGAGTGCCTAAACACTGTGATTTCGCAAATCGATTCTGATTCAGTGAATACATACGCATACATTCACATATATAAATTGGAAGCTGTCATTCATCAAACATAGCGCAACTGATAACACTGATTTGTTTATTCTCACCTAATATTTAATTCTCAATACATACATAACAATAGGAATAAGATAATGAGAAAAATTTCAAAAAATATTATTAGAGGGCTATGCATCTACGTAGATGTGGATAATACTCTTAAAGTCTGCCCAATCAAGAAACGTTAAGTTAAGATGTGAGTTATGCAGCAGATTAAATTATGTGACAGTATTCTGTATGCCCTTTCTACATACGAAGATTATATGTTTAACATTTAGATCATGAATTCGGCGAATCGCCTAATGCAAACTTCGTGCTTATTATTGAAGTAAAAAATTATTCAAACGTCATGAGGAAGTGTTAATGCATACAACATTAATTGAATGCTTCAGTTAATTGTTTAATATTTTGAGGTGATAGTGATGAGAAAGTTATACGATCACTACAAACAAGACGCATGTTTACTGTTTTTGTTATTATAGACATGAATTACGAATAATACTTCATTTAGCTCAAACCTGTGTTCTCTCAGATAACCACATAGTTTGCATTCACTTTATTGACATTTGAACACTTCATTAACTGCAGATATTTTCCAGTACTTTAGCGGTAAGCTTGCTACATTGTCCATATGGTTTTTATTGATTTATATCTTGGTTTGACCTAATGCTCACAACTACAAATACACTACACTCACACGGATTTGAACCACTGCACTGTACCTTACGTTGTTCGATTATTATCGATACTCATGACTAATAGGACTTACGCACTTATAAGATTGTAATTTACTCATTTCCTAATTGAATTACAGAGAGACAGCTTGAAAATGACTTGTACACCTACCACTCATTGAGTGAACAATCTGCAAAGCGCAGATTATATCTTAAATTCTGATAAGCCTATGCACACTTATGTTCTCAGTAAATCACTTTCCTTCCTAAGCATTCACTGTGATTTTTAGTCATGACAGGTACTATCATTACCCACCATTACGAACGCAGTCATAAGAGACGATCGTCACATGATCAAGGTCACCTATTTGATCTGACTTTTTGCGTCTTCAAGCGCTTATGTATGTTTTTTTTAATCAAATAAATTTTTTGATGTATTTGCGTGCACAAGATATCCACATTATGTCTATTCCCTTGCAGGTTACCAAGCCGTTCTGGAAACCCAACACTCACATAGGAACGAACACATCAGTTAAAATTGTACGTTTTCGTTATGTACTTTAACCTTTAATACAAACAATTAAGCAATTTTTTAGGTGTGATGGAGTCTCATCAATTTTTTCGAAGTAGATTCTTTTTTCACTTTGACTTAAGGGCGAATCGAGAGGCAGGTGAGAGAACACCTGATAGCCGGACTGAGCATGAGAAAATTGTACCTCACCAAAATGGTGTCAGGTAGCCTGCTAACGGTAGTTCCTCAGAAATTCTAGCTTTGTTCTCTTACCCTCTGTTATTTGTCAAGCTCTGGTTGCCATTAGGAGGTTAAGTTCACCAAGTAGCCAACCATCATTTGTGGGAGAATGTAAACGCTACAAGATTAAATAAAAAGTTCTAAAAGAAATAGTTGTCCACGTTGTATCGTCGAATACTAACAGACTGACTGCGATTAATAAAATGTCAGGTGCGGGACGAACTAGTAATTACCCATTGAGCTACGGTAGCAGAAGTGGGATGATTTGGTTTGATACGTTGATCGAACCGACGTTCCTACGTAAGTCGATTCTAGGAGGCAGCTAATGTAGCAATTTAAGTTGGCTTGTTAATATTCGATTTTACACCTTTGTCGTACGCTTAAACAATGAAGCTCAAGTATACATTGAGTTCTCTATTCTTCATAGGAATTATATTTCCTATTATCTTATATTGAATGTTGAGAAGTATTGTGTGTTTAAATCTTTAGGATTTTTCTCCACTGCTTTACGCTTACTCAAATAAAATAAAGACCTATCGTCTTATAATCTGGTTTGTTCTCTCAAATTGAACAGGCCTTACTTAGGCGTTAAATATCTTTTTTAATCTTTTTATTTTTTGTAAGCTCTTTGCGTGATTTCCAATCATTGAAAATGTTTTTACAGGAAAGTAGCTCCCCGGCATACAATGACTTTAAACGTTTTTATTTTTTGACGTTCAGGGCCATTTAACCTTCTAACTTTAGTATTATGTTTGTTCTTGTAATGGATTTCTTTTTCTTTCCTCAGACGTTTAAGATGTGGAGAAATCAGTCAATCAAATTTTATATAAATTCTTTATCCAGGACATCAGACATCGGAACAAAATGTTATATAGGAACTGGTGATGACTGTTAGGTATTTTTTGATGGTTCTGTGTAAAAATTTTCCCAATTCACATCTTTCTTTCATTGTATTTCGTTGTTTTGCGTTCAAAGTACATTTATTCTACCTAATCCGTTTAGCTGTACATCCTAATAATCTTCTCTCTGTAAATGAGATAGTTTTTATTAATTTTTATTGTAATATTTGTTCTTCCGTGCGTTTGTGTTAGATTTCTATAATTTTAATGGGCTCTGTATACTTTATTTTAGTGAACATTTAGGCTTTTGTGGCTGCTATATTGATTTCTTCTCCTTTTTGATCGCATTGCTTGATTTGACTAGATTTGTGCGTTTTCTGATTGTGGACTGATGCACACTTCCGAAAATTGAAATACTGCGTCAAAACAAGTGACTTCTGATACTCTGTTATTGATATTTCTATAGGTTTATACCTTTCTTTCAGGACAATCAATAAGCGATTCATCCCAAAATGATAGAATAACATTCTTGTTTATTCCGTGTTTATGCACATGTCTCGAATGATATCTTAATGTAAGACAATCATTATAATCATTCAAAAACTCCAGACACACACAGTTAGGTTAACACCAGTGCGTGTTTACAAAGTAGCAACACAACCACTACCACACTTTTACTTGGTAACAGAACGATCCTGACGAAAAACCTGAAAACCATTTGGCTTAACCAAATTGTCACCATACAGGTCATGTAGGCAAGATTTTTGAACTGTAAGTGACCCACAGTTACGGTATACGTTAGGACTAGGGATAAAATTGTGAGCAATTTAGTTTTCCGAAGAGGAATCTGCAAGAAGACTACGAACTACAGGAACAGACATTTGATAAATATTGATTCTTTTCAATGTGTTGTTTACGTTTAGATCTAACTTACACCACACATAGTAGACCGTTAGCTATTTATAAAGGCTCCTGAGTACACAATCTGATTTTTGAAAATGATTAGGCAATTAAAACAAAACATTGAGTGAAAAGTTACTTGTTGAGATATTGGTAAAATGTTTCAGCCCGAGATTTCAAACAGACCACCTCTGATGATTCATGTGATACAATAGATTATTTTGAATGTGCTGTATAAACATTATTAAATAGTTCGGTATTAGGCGTTGCTTGGTTGCATTAATTGTGTAGGGGATGTTGACTTCCCAGAATTCGCTTGGCAAACCTGCTATTTTGGTGATTTTATTGTGTAGATTACAATTTCTTGTTTTCGCGTCAAAAAGTTTCTTTTTAACATTCATTTCGTGTTCCCCACTTGGTAAGACGCTAAATCTTATTGGTTCATTGTTTAATATAGTACGCTGTTGGTGGCATTCCAAGGATGCTTCCTTATTTTGTATGTATACGCGTGAGTTGTGTGTGTTGAAATTGTTTTTTAGGCTGCCTTTAGAATTAAAGCCTTCTTGCTGACTCTAGACTTCTTACTCTAGTTGACTAAACTATGGCGCTGCCAAATAACTTAGCTTCCTGTTATTGTGTCGCTGGTCTTACGTTCGTTATCAGGTATCACCTGAATTCGCGAACTATTGGCAAATTGCCCACGCTAAACACTGCTGTACACTGTTAACTTTCAAATTTATATCAGTTGTGATCATTCAATAAACACTCCCACTATTCTCCGTTGTGAAGTGTTTTGTTATACACAAGGTATTGATCGAATAATGTGAGTGTGCTGGTAGCAAATGAATAGTCAGAGGTGAATGTTTTTATTCTAAAAGTAAACTTTCTCAAGTTGTTATTGGTAATTTATTAGCCTCGTGGAGCATTACTCATCAATCAGGTGTCTTCAAATTTTTCTTGTAGTAGTTACTGTAATATGAAACAATCGGATTGTATAGATTTCTTGGACAGCAGCAGCCGCTATTACTAACTGTTGGCTAGATGTTTCTGCTTCGATTTGCATTGCACGACATAACGTTGAGCTTAAGTACTGAATTTGCTAAGGCATCAACAAGTAGGCAGTCATTTTAAGCTTACAAAGCAAGAATTTAGATTGTGCTAACTATAAAATGAGATGTGTAACATTGAACGAAAATACAGTAAGCAAAATATTTCCCTACTAGGCTTCTTACCCCAGACAGCCATACTTGTGCAATAAATGCATATATATATATATTATTGCTTGTGGCCATATGTGGAACATAGGTCGCCAAACTGTATTCTCCAAACAACTCTGTCGTGGGCTTTTCTTCTCAGCTCTTTCCAGGTGCTGTTCATTGCCTTTATGTCTGTTTCCGATTCCCGACGCAATGTTTGTTACTAAGCCTTCCTCTTTTAAGTCTTTAAGATTCTTATTTAGTGCTTTTCTTGTGCTATAGTTTGTTGATTTCTTCAATGTGTATTGTATTCATCTCTAGTGTCTTTTTATAATCACTTCCTCTGCTGCAAGTTGATTTGTTCTCTGTTACAGAACGTTGTTGAAGATGGTGTTTGGCAAACGGATTCAAAGTATCTCACGCAGACAGCTGTCTATTAACATTTTTTATTTTAAAATTGACGAATTGGTTGTAAACTTTTCAAAAAATCGTAATACGTTACCAACACTGTGAAGGTGTTCACGGAGTTTTAGGCAACACAAATGAATCTTGATTTTTATGAAACTTTTCGCATTAAAAATCCTGCAGGTTAAGTTTTCCGTATTTCACAATTTTGTAAATCACATTTTTGTTCATACTGATACAAACATTTGAAATACACGGATAAACTGATTGCAATAGGCTCACACTCTTGTATTATTTCCAAATATTTTGCTAACAAATTAGGTTTCAGTGAATGGGAAGTGTTTACTTGCAATCTGACTTCTTTTATATTCACGTATGTCAAGTTAATCATTTCAGTATGCAACAATTAAAAAAAAGTTGTAAATAGTTGTGATGCACAGCCTTCTTAATGCTCAATTCGAATTGAAGGTTTGATGTTGCTAATTGTTCATTCGTTTTAAAAAGACTTATGTAGTTGAGACAATGATTAAACCCATGCAAATATGTTCTGTGCTGATTAGTTTCCTAACAGATGTACTCTATCTTTGTCAACTGTAGAGTTTTATTTGGTAACTAATGTTAGATTTTATTCTGTTTAACTGAGGCTAAAGTTGTAGCGTAAATAGAGGTTATTTCCGACCACCGAATCAGATATAGTATGATACTTCAGAGAATTTTGAATGTGAATCAACAAACTAGATTAGACACAAAACTAAACACCTTGAACACAGATAAGGGTACGAAGTTATTTACAATTTAAGCAGCCATCTAAAAATATGTAAAATGCTGTTATTGTTACATGCTAATGCAACTTACAACTAGTGTTTTCTGATGATGTTTATGCTATCTAAATTATGTCGCCACATGACGAACTCTGAAAGTCAAATGATAAGATACGGTGTAATAACGTCTAACGTCGTAAGTTGACATTTAAAATTACTGATAAACTACCTAATTATTTTTTATTCTTAACTTGCTTTCAACTGGAGAGCAGCCGAACGACGAATAATGTAAACCTTTGCAATTATGCCATAGTTACTCCTTTTAAAAAGAAACTATCGTTGGAAGTGTTTAGAGGCTCAAATCGACTACTTATATTCACTTAGTTTTATTGGATTAAATAAAAGGTTTGTTATTCTTCCTGTACAAGATTATCTTATATAGGTTGTAGAGCGATTTTTTATGTAGCTGTAATGTATTTTTCGACAATAACTTCCAATACAATAATAGTCAAATAACTACCGCATTTTGCAATCCATGTCTGTCCAGTCGTATAATAAACATGCTATGAAAATGACGAATTGTCATTATAATGTTAAGTCTATACAAACAGTTTATTGCACCAAGTGGATATCATAACTGAATTACATTCATATTTCAATTAACGCATTTTATGAGCTATTCGATGATAAAAAGTGTAACTATGGATTCAGATTGTTTAATAAACAGTACAAAGTCTACGTAGAAGTATTTTTATGCTGAAAGTCATTTGCTTGGATGATGTAGTTTAAAGTTTTTCCAGTTACTTTCAAATAACGTTCTCCTTTTATCTCATCATTTATCTTTTTATAAACATTCGAATTCCGCTGCAGTAAATGTCAATTTTTTGGTCTGCAAATACTTTTGGGTAAAACAGTATGAAATACTGTGACTTTCTTTGTTCACAGTTTCGGATAAAGTTGCCATTTAAATGTAATGCATTTTAATCTTAAAGTTTTTCAGTTAGTAATGTATGAGGCTGATTTGAGTAATAAACGAAAAGTAGTTGAAATTTCATTCAAAACTAAGTTAGACAGGCTACAAGATTTTCCTCCTTTAACAACAAAGTTACTTGTGAATGCATTTTGTTGAATGTAGGATCTAGAGTCATTTTTACACGAAAATGTTTTACAATGTGTAATTTATTGTGAAAAGATGACATTATGAGGAATTTAATTCACGTACAACCATGCCTAGAGGAAGATCTTCATAAGGTAACTGATTTAATGTTTTGCCAACAAATACTTGTCCATTTTGTAACTGAGTACTAATGAAAGCCGAATACCATTGTGGAGTTTGTATTTTCTTGTAACTATTATAATCATGATGGAGTTTGTTCATAGCATCAATGTAAATTTTAAGAAATCAAATACTTGTTACACTGTACTTGTATAAACATTATTTGCACTATCCACGAGTAACAATGAACCGTTTCAATAGAATAAACTTCAAAACAGAACCACAGTTAACCTGTCCTATACGAAGAAATTTAAAATAAAACTGATAAGCGCGAAACTAAAAAATACGCACAAATTTGTAAGATGACAAGAAGACAGCTATCACACATACTACTCACAACTTTGATGACCAACAATTTGAGTGCAATGTCACTGTATATGCTATGGGGAAGTGTAGTAAATTACTATTTTTCTCATCTCTCGCAGTAGTTCAAGTTTCTGATTGTTGATCTGGGCAATTTGTGATATGTTCACGCGGCGTCATTCAATGTCATTGGTGTACAATTGCTTACATTCATCACAGGTGACCGCCGCTGGATACATCTTCTCACTAGAACTTCAGGAATTACCTTGAGGAGTCAATCACTGGTGCGGTAATATTGATTGCAACTAAGTGTTGTGAGGATTGTCAAATGTCACTTTGATACCTAATTCAGATCAATTTTTGTTATCAATTAAACATTTGACAATCTTCACAACAGCCAATTACTGTGTTGTATTAATTGTCGACGGTTTAATGTATGAATTCACTTTGAATTCTGAATGAATATTCCATCAGGGATTATAAATTTACATGGTGATCAAGTTAAAGTTTAGAAACTTTAAACCAAGAATTTGTAGATACATAAAGTGATAATTAGAGAATATACTACTGATAAATTAATTACGTTATTGGATACAGGCTTATTAAGAATGCAACAAATTCAAAATGTCAGATATAAATGATGCATTTTAAAAGAATTAAGGATATCAGCATGTTGTGTTAAATACATATTGAAAACTACATTTAAAAGACTCAACAAATTTTATTGTTTCAATCAAACGGTTTCAAAATATGAAATTAATGAAATGATGACATTCAAATTAGCAGTAAACTGACATCATGTAGTCATACTGGTGTACTATGAAGGCTCTAGTAATTAGACATTTGTATTTAGTAGGAATGAGTATTCAACTCTCATTTGTCTTGGTAACAATAAGTGAGTGTATTTTAACCTTAGTTTACTTGACATTCATTGTTGTAGTCATAGTTTGTTGTGTTTATCTCTGACCCATCCCCCGCCTCATTAGCTTGGTTATCATCTATTCTTAATAAATTGTCGTTAAACTACGTAATTAATCCAATTGTGGTAGATTCATCGATTCACTTTCTATGGTCCTGGAATGTTTATTTATATGAATGAAATATACCCGTTGTATCATGGAGATAACAAGAATATGTTTCTCAATGAAGAGTTCGCCTTTGAATGAATCCATACTCTCAATACTGTGCAATCGGTAATATATGCATCTTCCATAACAATAATCAATAGTGTTCATTCCTTAAAGAAAATTAACTGAGCACATCAACAATTAAAGAAACGTTATGACAATAAGAAGTCTGAAAATGTAGTTGGGCCTTCATAAAAATGTCATAGAAGTTAAATAGAAATTATTAATCGTGAACAAAAGTAAATAGAAGTTACGCAGTATGCTGAGATGAGGTGAAATGTGTTCAAAAGTGAAAATATGTCAGTTAAGAGTAAAGGGTTAATAGAGAAGTAAGGGAAAGTAGTAATATTCTTTGACAAATAATTGTTGTCCTTTATTGAGTTATACTAGTAACGTTAGTCAGTGAGTTATGTTATGCGACAATCATCGAATGTTAATTGTTCGTGTCGGCCTCATTTCAATCATGATTGAACTCTACGATGTCAAAACAAAATCCATTTTAGTTTATACAAAATCAATATATGTAAATAGGTTTTTCATTTCGTATATTTTCATATAAATCAAGTAGATTGGATGTCAGTCAGTTAGTCATGATTAGCGTGAAACCCGACACATATGCACATATGGTTCAAGTTGTCATATCACATTATCATGATGGAATTAAATTTGCAAGATTAACATGCCAGTACAATTTAACAGAAGGCAATACAATAAACGGAAGCATGAAGAAAAAGTGAAATTTAAGATTTAGATGTGACATACCCCGAACCATGTCACACAGTGCCCTCAACTGTTGAATAAGTGGTTCGCACTAATGCCAGCCAGCAAGTTAGCATCTACCAGCATAGATAGTCAAAGATTGTTGACTGATGTCATTTTTCGGTTTGGGTGTTCCCACCCCTCTCTTGCGTTTCTACTTCTACTACAGACAACTTTGAACAACAATAGAGATGGTAGTTGAGCATATGCAGGACATATCTCAAATATCGGTTAAAGTTTGACGGTGTCTCCTAATAATTTACGATGTTTTTTTAGTACTCTATATTTAACATCAATAGTGCTTTATTGTTCGTTTCATTATATACGGGCGACATTTAGAAGAATTTTACGTAATGGTTTTTCATAGCTTATTTTCACATCGATAGGTGTGAAGAACATGGTTCCAATCATATCTGTCCCTACGTTAAAGCAATTCAACTTTCATAAGTAGCTTATTTAAGTTGGATTGTGACTGGCAAGTAGTTAAGTTTAACTTTTAAAACATGCCAAGAACAATACTGAAAGGAAAAGTAAATTAGTTATTTTATCATTGTGATAGTACCAACTTTAACTGGCGAAATGTGTATTGAATGTAAGAAAAATATTTTAATGTGAACAGTATTGTGCCTATTGTTGCTAAAAGATTCAAGTATATCATTCAATCTGCTGGAAGATAGCTTGGGCGAAGTTTGAAGGAAACCTTAGATAACGGTTTTGTGAAATTGGGAGTTTGTTAGCTTTCCTGGGGATCCAATCATTAATCACCCAGTTGCACAGTCTGTGACCATTATCACTGAGCCATTCGAGCCCAGACTAATCTCTCGTGAACCTGTGATGTCTAAATTGGTTGGTTATTGTGATGTTGAGTTATTTAGACTATTTGGCATATTACAACTTGACTGATATAATTCGATCAGCAGTGTAAAAGATTTCACGAACATCAAATTTTCCAATTTCATTGTTATTGGTTGATTTATATGAGCTACTAAAATTAATCATACTACTGAATCAGTTATTATTAGCATATATGTCTGTTACATTTGTAACCCATACAGAGTCAAGCAATGAGTTTACTGTTTATTTTCATAATCTAAGTTATCCATGGTTAGCAGAATTCCTAATGATTTAATCAAAGTTTCGATAAATTAGCTTTGCTAACTTTATACCGAATTTACAAAAAAGCATATCCAATTCATTTGTAAATGAATTCATAATATTCCTGAGAAATCTATTCCAATTCTATGAAGTATTATGCTGAATAAAATTAAGTTTACCACTTACATTCGATTTTCGCGTTCAGCGCAATAAAGTCAGTGAAGCTGATGTGAAAACACAATTTCAGAATTTGTTCTACCAACTCAACGACTTAAAAATTTGTAGAGGAAGACATCTTGGCTTTCTCGAGAAGTTGATCATGCAAACACATGAGATATAACCTCGAAGGTGTTTGATGTTTGTTCACTTTGGACGAGTGTACTGTAACAAGAAACAACTAACATAATTTGCAGGCGGTCTTGTGTATTCCATATACGTTTGAATGATTGAAAAAATCTACTATTACTCTGAACAGACGAGAATGTATATGTATTCAATGACCAGCTGTACAAATAAACCGATGTAGTAGCTATAAGATCACTACATAGATCTATCCTCACAGATATTTTTGTTGCGATCTGTTTGTGCACAAAGATGGCATGAAAAGTTTTTCACCATTGTATAGAATATAACAATTGGTTTTTCTCACACAGTCACTCAGATGTTTACAAATTAAAATGACTATGGTTCAAAATTCATTAAATTGTGTCACAATCATGTATTTCGCTTTTCAGTCGATTACGTAATACCTTCTGTCTGTAAGTTTTTCAAAGATTGTGTTACCTCTTTCTTCCCCCCACTTTACCTTTATTAACTGTATTCACACTTTTGATTTGTAGAAAATGAATACACATCCTACTTAACTACAAAAACAAGCATATGTTATGCTTCAATTTTAATTTTTATGACTTTTAACCCTAACATTCACCTCAATCTTAACAGAGATATTATATCAAGCATTTGGTTCCATATTTAATGACAGAATGCTACAAAACAGACTGGTAAATTGATTCCATTCTTCACGTCATGTTCTTCTTCGGATGTTCAGATTTGTGAAGAGATCAAGTTGTGCAAAATTTGTAACTTCATATCGGTAAAGTAATCAACTGATGCTAAATCATGGAGTAAACAATGGCATGGTAATTATAAAGTGTGATAAATGGGAGCTAATGAATACCATCATAGAATGTTTAGAATTGAATAAGAAGCGTTCAGTATCATAGAGTTATTAATTCACTTATTCTACTTAATTGGTTTCAAATTGTTTTCACTTTACTACAATTCCATAGACGTACTTTAGCACTAATCATTTAAAAGAAGTTCATACTCATTGATATTGTGATATTCTTCCCTATTTTACAATTTGTGAAACTATACATCGTTTTTACTCTCTCCTTAGATAATTGAACAATCGAAACTATTCCCTTCACACTTGAAACAACTAAGAAATGAAGTGTTATTTTTCCTGCCATCTAGATCTGTCATAAATAAAAATGATCATTCTGTATTGCTTCAACTGAAGACAAAGTTAAATAATCCCTGTGTAATTAAAAGTTTGATTACAGAAGTAACATTCCAATCTGTTAATCAACAAAATGATAATGAAAAAGACTATAAGAGTAGTGACGATAATTATGAAGTTTCAGTAACAGGTCCACAATTCTTTTGTTCATCATTTCAAGATGATATTGTTTCTGTTTATTCTGAATTTAGTCTCGAAGACTTCAAAGAAGAAAAGAAGGAGGAACAGACAATACATGAGAATCGTCTATCAGAAAATAACACGATAAATGATTTGTCGAAAGTAGAACAAAATGATTGTGAAATGGCACTGATTAATACTGAACTTAAAGATAACCTAAAAGGATTGATGTCCTTTTCAACAAACTTTTTCATTAATAATGCTAATGAAAATCTTAGTAGTAAACATTTTACACATGAGTTCAACATATTCTTACTTCCACATGTTTCATTGATTATTTATCATTTACTAAAACGTTTAAGCTTCATTTATATGCATTATACAGATTGGTAAGAAGAGTTAGAATTTAAGACAAAGAGATACTTTAGAGCTTAAACAAAACGTTTTACGTCTCATTGATAACGTTGTATCAATGAAAAACTGGATTGAAGAAAACTATGTTGGTAACCATTTTAACTTTCACCAACTATGAGTGACAGTTTTTAGCAGACAAATTTACCATTCACAGGGCACATTGATAGATTCAGAAATGTTATAACTTGACATGATAAGATAGCTAAGTTATATGGTATATTGATATTCAAAACGGAAATATACGAAAACTTTTCTATTAAGTAGTATGCATCTAATGTCTAAAAATTGACACTTTAGAGTTAATAATAAGAATGTTCCTTATACATTAACAAGCTTAACACGAATTGTCACTAATCATTAATCTACTTATTTCATTTAACCTTGACATCATTAAATAGGTATTTGTGTTCAGTAGGATTAGTGATTAAATATATTAGGTAAACAAATATGGCAGTGAGTACTGTTCACTCCAAAAAGAGGTAAGTTATAAACACAATACCTCAGTGGTAGCATCTGAAACTTTGAAGCCAGATGATATGGAGCAACAATTTTTAATAGACTATCGAACAGCAAGAAATTGAGTAACAAAGCTTTGTGTTGACTACTTTTGGAATCCGATCAAACTTCAGAAACTTCAAGAAGTATCATCTCTAAAGTGACAAATGTCACACTTTATTATAAGACATCAATAGTTGCTAACCACGTAACTTAGAATTGGGTGCATTTAAACTTATAGTGTTTACTAGTCAAATGTATAATTACCTACTTCCAATTGTTATTTGATAACAACTAACTGACTCCGTTTCCAATGAATTTTTATAATGCTGATTAGTCGTAAGTGAGAAAGAGAGTAATAAGTTTACTTCGTAATGATATAAGATGAGTAATTTGTTTTAATAGGAAATAAATTTTAAATTATATATTGCAACTGATCCGATGATGTGGACTTTGTTTCGTCAGTGGACACTTCTTTTACTAAGAATTGATAGTAGCCATCTATACACTTAAATGTTATTGAATATTCATCATCAGTTCTAGTTCATAGCTTTAACCGAATTACGTTAAACTACGACCAAAATTCAGGATGGATTAGATAGGATAGGTATTTCATCCTAGTATATGTCTTATTTGTAGTGTTCACCAAAGATCTTTGGATATTACGACGAAAGTTAAGTCTCATACGCCTACACTCATCTGATAGATGAAATTTGTAGTTTTGGTCAGTTCACAGTCAACTGGCATGAACTCGTCCATTATGTTTAGTAATGTTTGTCTCGTATGTCATAAGTAGCTAAAGCAGTTTACCCAAGTCAGGTGATTAATTGATGACTGGATACAATTTCGTCATACTACGTAATAGATTGTTTACTTTTCGATTAGGATTAATTAATCAATAAGACTGTTACTTCACATTTGCTGTACATTTGAGTTATAGTGTCATATAAGTAAACTTTTGTTAATAGTTAGGATTCCTAGGCACAGTAATAATCATATATGGGATACATATATTCCTCAACTTGACAACCACTTCCATTCCTGTTCACGTTAACAGGATTTATAAAATTGTGAAAATCTTAATACTGATTATATTTGAAATAAATTGTATAATAGTCAAATGATTAACTAACCTAATAAATGTAATATTATGAATTGGTCTGGATCAGACAACCAAATATCACTGAACAGCTGTTTCGTCCTAGTGCCCGACTCTTCGACATCGAGCATTCATGAAACACTAGAGATCGAGCCCAGAACATTCTGGTTCCACGGTGAACGCCACACCACTAGACTACTGGGCTAACCGAGATCCAACGGTTAATATTTTCAATTGAGGCCGATTTATGACATTAAATTAACACCCGACGGTGTTCACAAAATTCAGTTTTCACCTCATTGAGTTTTGGTTATCCAGTATGTCGTTAATAGATCCATTTTATCAAGTTGCTCATTGGATAATTGAAGATCATTATTATATAAACTTAGTTTTGTTATATTTATGTAAGCAAAGTTCACCATGAACTATAGTTAATCAATTTTACTAGGTGTATATTACAGTAAACTAAATGAAGTTGATTAATGCACTTCTAGGTTGATAATTGTTAGATATAAACAGTAAACGATGGAATAAAAGTGAATTGACCATCCGGATAGTGTGTATAATCAAAAGTCAAGTAATTAATTCATGCACATTGAATATGAACAAACTAATTCACTAAACAATAACAACTTACAGATTATATTTTCTATTTTGCAACACATTACAATATATAAGTGTATGTATGCAGGTGATCTTATGTTAGAGGTATGAGGGCGGTTATTTTTTTAGTTACCCACACCGTGAGAAGGTTCTTCTTGATATACACAAAAGCAAGAGTTAGGAGTCGGTCTTAAAGAATTAAAGGGGTGCGTGACTGCAGTGCCAAATTAACAACTGCTTGATGCCGGTTACACACAGACTTTTTATGAGGGGGTTTCTTCGCTGTAGCTCCATACTTGTTGAGGCTTTACACCTGTAGACGTGAATCTGTAGGGTTAGGTGGAATGTGCAGCAAATCTGCCTGACATAATAGCACCTCAAGGTACTATTGTTTTTGCTGGTATAGCCCACTTAAGATCACCACAATAGGCAAGCCTGACCATCATGTCAAGGTAGCACCAAGAACAGATAATAATATCAGTGTTGAAATTAGCAAATTTAAGCTGATTAATAAAATACAATGATGTTCTATTTATAACCAAATAGTCATTCAATTGTGAATGAAGTTGTTGGTTGGCATTTGTTCAGTTGAGTGAAATTCGAATTCTCAAACAATAAAATGTAAACAATTTTTGTTTCTAAAGTAGATTAGACGTTACTTGTTAGTAGTAGTGATTGATGCTAAAGATAAATGTTCACATGATAAATGTGAAGATGATAATTACGTGTTTACCTAATAATAACTTTCCTTAACAGAGATGGTTTATGGTAGAATGATGAAATTGGATATCTTGATCTTGAAATAGGAAAAATGGCTCGAATTAATGACCAACAACTGACATCAATCTGTAAAATATACGAACATCCCATTTTCACACTTATCTCCAAAAAACTACCTTAATTCAGTTATAATAACCATCTTACTAATGACGTACTTTCAAATGTTCATGAGATTCATGAGAGAAGTAGACTCTAGACTTGTCAGGATTGAAACGGTTATCACTAATGATATTGAATAATTGTCACATTATATTGTATAAAGTGAAAAATCTTCCATCGGAATCCGATAAACTAAGCCAAGTAGTACAGATGATTAGACCAGTTTGCTTTTGCGACAAGATGACAGTAGGTTCGTTTTCCATGTTGAAGAGTGGCTTACACTAGGAAATAACAGGTGTACACTGATCCCTGGTTTTTAGCTGCACTCAGTCAACATTATTTCATGACGAACAAGTAAACTTCACATCTATCCCCACATAACCACCTTTCTTAAATTTTTTTGTTAGCAATGTTTCAGTACTTCCATTACTGCTAATGTTGAATATTTTGATGTTATATAACTACAAATGTAGGCGTGTTCATTTTTCTGAGCTTCAATTGACTTTCGACAACGTTGTAAGGTGATTTTGGAGATTAATATGAAATGAGCGCAATCTGCATTATCAATGGAATCTACTTCTTGTTAGGGAGTTAATTAATCCATACACAATAGTCACTTTGATGGTTGTAATGAAATGTTGATCTTTACCGCACATTCATGAATTTAATTGTTGATAAGATAGTCAAAACTAAACTAATTTCTGCCGCACACCTCCATCCTTTGAAATCTTTGTGTTTCGATGTCTACTTCTTATTTCTTCTTTTTTTTAACAAAAAAGGGACAAATTCTGCCAACATTGAATCCAGTAATCTAATTGTCAACAAACTTTATTACAAATTAATGGAAAATATGTTTTATCACTATTACAGATGATGTAATTCGTGCTTGATGACAACTTTCTGTGAAAGCGTATCGCTTTAAAACATGAAAATGAGTTAATCAACTATGCTAATTTAAGATTAAGTAATATTGGAATGCTCAATGAAGGTACATGTGGACATTAAAAGGAATTCGACAGAGCAATAAATGTCTTCATTATACAGTTTGTTCAGTCTACTGTAAAATTTCATCTGTCAATCGACTATTATAGTAAGGATGATGACGAGGATGACGATGAGTTGAAGAAAAGTGATGATAAAGATGAATCAGATGAAATCAGTGTTACATGATACCTGTTACATGATAATAAAACATTTTACTTAGATACATCACCAAATCTTACTAATAATATCAAACTTAATGGTGATAGTCCAATAAAATAGTCGAAACTATTAGATTACCTTAATAGAAAATGACAACATTTTTAAAATTTCTATGACATTGTCGTTCTGAACGTTTTGAATTAGTTGCTATCCAATCAAAATATCACACATTGTGACATAGTACAAATCAATAGATAATCAATAAAAGACAATTACTCATGTCAACTGATGATTTTGAGACAGATTTAAGTATTGTTATGCAATTTACAAAGACGTTAATTAGAATAAGAAAGAGATTTTATTGCATTACGAAATAGAAATTTATTATTTAAATGTAGAATGTGGTAGATTATTAAAATTATCACAAGAAGCATCTAAAAGAGGAGACTGATGTCTTATTTCTGCGAATTGTACTCATTCAAGGAAGTGAACCACGTAAGAATACAATTGAATAAAGAAAAATGGGAAGTTATACAAATGAAATTACAAACTCGTCACTATGATTTATTGCCAAATGGCACATTCATTCACTTAAACTAGTGGCTGCATTGTTAGTTCATTGGTGAATTTAGATCAACACTAATGAATTAGACAAGTAGGAAATTAGTTATTCATTACAAAATTATTCATAAACTCTACACTTACTTATTGTTTTTAAGCATAACTTGTACGTGTGATAAGGTGAATAATACACACTTTTATGTATTAAGAATAATTGAAGTTGTACTTAAGCATCACCTAAATACAGACTTAGTTTTCTTACAGAATTAAAGTTCTTTTAATCTAATCCCCCTTCCACCTCCTCTCTATCCGCTAAGTGGTACATTGATCAAATCCTGTACATGAAATTCAGTGTAATTTCAAAATTCTTTGAATTTGATTTAACTTTTAGAGAAAAGTTTTTGTCACTGACGGTTCACATTAGTTCAATGAATATTACTAAGAGTAGGTGTTTTTCCACATTGAATATTTCCATTGAATATTTACATTGATATTGTTATGTGTGTGTAGATGACATTTTTCTTAGAATATAAATGATATTGAAACATTTCTAGGTTGATATTACTACCGATGAGATAAGATAGAAAAGTAAAACCACTGAACAATGAAATAAGTGAAACAATCATTCAACTTGTAGCCAATATAGATCTACTTCATTATACATAATTACAATGTACGTTGAAAGTAGTATATGTAAGTATACGAACTTCCAGTTTATCAACTAATATCAAATGAATACGATAATTTCACTAGAATAAACACCGAGCAAATAAACAAAATGAGTTTTGAAAATTGAAGTTTCGTCTTGTCAAGTATCACATTATTCGAATGTACCTGGATCTTATTATTCAAATTTAGCTGAAAATAGATTCTAGTATGGATACTTGAAAATATAGACGTATTAGGTGTCAGATGTTTCGTTGAAACATCTATAAATACTTGTTGGTCAAAAAAATCAGTCACTACAGTGTAAATTACATATCAGTGAAACACTTTTAGCATCAAATTAAAAATGATCGATGATAGTTTCTATTAGTGTGTAACAGATTCACTTATAGCCAGAAAATACTATGTATTTCGAAGAGTTCTCGGTTATATAAGTATAAAATACTCGAAGGAAGCAGAGTTAAACAGAATGATGAGCCAACTATCGAATAACCACATGAGGTGTATTTGTATTTAATAATGAAAATAATCAAATAAGATGAGAAATGATAGATGCGTATGGTTAAGAAATTCTGACAATCAAAAGTTGAAATAAAGAGAGAATTGTTATCTGTTATACACTCTATCCCCCTCATAAAAAGGCACTTACAACGTGCTTGTTTCTTAGTTTCTTAGTAAAACCGTATTAACTCAAGATGTTCGCTAATAATGAACTCGTCATGTGTGTGATCGATTTCTGAAAAAATCAAAATAATCCAGCCTATACTACTAAGCTCTCTTAATAATGATCTACTTTGCGGGTACGGTGTAACGTACTTAAAATAATCAAAAATAATGAGGCGTGACACAATAATTGTCTAATAATCGAAACTGAATCTCAAAGGAGATTTGAAATCCGTTGCACACTAAATATTATGAACTATGGTTGTAGCATTATCATATTTACAAATTTTATTAGCAACTACTAACTGAACCATCCTGATGTAGAAACTGGTTCATGTAGATGTTCAACTGTACACACCTACAAACATCAGTTAAACTAATTAGGGAGTACTTATAAACACTTAAACTATATGGTAAACACATTACTTTACCCTGATTCTATAAGTTTTAATAAAATGGTCAAAATGAAAAGTTCAATGAAGAGCAGTGACAATTAATTTTAAACTTACTTGATTAATTTCTTGATAATTCTCAGACAGTACTATAATCATTAGATTGACAATAATAAATGATGTTGATGATGTAGACGTTTGAAAGTTTACTGGAGGGACTGATTCATCGAATTCATACATTGATGTTGTTGCCTCATTTGAAATCACATATATTCGGTATGAAAATACTGTTAAACCGGCTGTTCACTAATTTACTTGTATGCATTTTGAAGTTACATTATTTAAATTAAACTGTGAACTATGAGCTGAATTGTTTAATTATGGTGCTGTCGTCATCATTCTGAAATGACTTTATTAAGGTGAACTTCTAGAAAAAAAGAGCTCATAGAATCTTCCCTTGGGTGACTAGCAACCCGATCTGTCGAAGTTGAATTAGTTTGTTTGTTGTTAATAATTGACTTGTCAATTGTAGTACATTTATTTTGATTCTGTTTCCTTTTAACGTGATAAGTAGTAGTATTGTAGTTATTCATTAAATGCATCTATTTGGTCGATAAACTGAATCTTTTTAGATTTGTATATTGATTGCAGATTGATGTGAATGCAAAACACTCGAAAAAATCTCTGGTTTCTCATGTGCCCCCTCTGTCTAAAACCACCACGTTTACTTAATCAATGAATTTTCGATTTTAACGTTAACCAGAACTATATCACATGTTAAACTTGATTACATTAATCATTAATATGGACTACCTGGTCACAACATTAATCATGCAGTTACGACTGTTTTTAACCTTATTCAATAAGTGTTTATCATCCGGACTTCTTTCCACTTACGAACGAATTAGTTTACATGACATTACATTCTCAGTTTGAGGAAATCATTACTGAAGATATTACATTACAGAATGCTTCTAGTAATCAAAACAGTACGCAGGAACTCTAACATCTGTTTGTTTGAAACAAGTAAAAGTTGTATAACCTAAAATAAAGAATTCATTCATCCAAAGTAACATTTTAGCATAGATTCGTTTGTTAAAGTATAAAATGTGAATTTCTTTGAATTATTGATTCAACTAGACAACTCCATTACTAGTAATATTCATGCTTAAATAAGTATTTCTAAATAACCTGTGTAAACCGACTAGTGAATTATCTTTAACTGGATGAACGAATCTAAGAAGCATTACATTTCATATTTGTCAAGATTAATCCATAAACTTGTTTTAGTTAGTCGGAGCAATCAAAGAGTTAATTTTATGATTGAATTGATAGTCTTCACAGAATATTACTTAATGTACGGTGAAGTAACAAATAAATGATACTTTATTGTGTGTACTGTTCAGTGTGTATAATCCAGGTAAATTAATAGGGGATTTTAACCCAGCTAACTCATTTTCATTTATCACAAATATTGATATGGTCCTTCATAGAGTGACATTTCATTCAGTGTATCAGTTTCATCGAACTTATTTATGTAAACAACGTACAAATGAGTGATAATAACGGCAACTAAATCATCAATTAACACAAATATGGAAATCAATTATTCTATTGTCATTTGACAACTTGTTGTTGTCTTAATTAAAACATTATTTATTGATTTATTCACGTTCAGTATTGATCTTCCATAGTATCGATTAATTAGTTACTGTGAATTAAGAAATGTAAACTATTGAAGAATATTTTAGTGCCAAAGTACAAAAACATTTCATTGAAATCGATAAGAACAATGAAAATGTCAACAACTGTGAAATCATTGCGTCTTACGTAATCCATTTAAAGTTATATAATGTTGTTCTTGTTGTGATGATAGTGGTGGTGATATCAGCGGTTACATCTTATTCTTTGATAGTTGAAATGTATTCGAAGTTTTACATTGGACATGAAAACTGAAATATTTAGTCATTGTTATTACCGTTGATGTTATTGTTGACTATTGATTGTTATGTTTTAAGTGGAAAATACCTTTTGAATTTTCATTAATTTATTAATTTATTCAAATAAACAAACAATCGCTGACACCTGAAACAGATTTAATTAAAATATCCATTGACAAAAGAAGTTTATAGTGTGTTTAAGTTAGGGACTATTGATGCATAGGTCTGTCGGTTGTATAGGATTGTGTGTTGTATTCAACAGTAAAGAAATGGATCATTTATGTCTAAGAAAAAACAACCAGCTGTAGTGTAAAGTTAACATTTCAATGTCTTCAATGAACGTAAATGAATCGTTGAATAGTTTACTTGATGCTGAAAATCAACTAATTTCAGATGAAGTGCATTAAACGAATAAAGTGCAGAATAAATTGTCTTCTACAAAAACAGGTTAGTAACCGATTGATCCGTTCCGCCTAAAATATGAATTGATTTCCTCATTCATCTTAATTGGTATAACTTTTAGCACTTTAGAAAAATCTTTGTATTCTTAGATACTTTGTTATTCACAATTTTCGCATATTTGCTCGTACGTAATCCGCCTTGTTAGGTGTTTTGCTGTCATCAATTACTCTGGCACATTTGAACTGCTAATTACTGTGATTGAGTTATCTCTTTTTTAAATCACTTATTATTTTCTGCATAAACATGTGCTCAAACAATTGAAAATTATAATTAGTTATTATGTAAGTTGAATATTACTGACATATTGCACATTATTATATCCTGGTGTAACGGCATGATGAAGAACTACTTCAAATGAAATACTTCTTCCCACTGTCTTAGGCTTTAGTGAATAACTGAATAGTAATTTTCCAACCAATAAAAAGCTTTCATAATTTCATTACTGTGGATTTCTTTAAGAATTTTAAAAGAATCTTCAAGGAAAACGCTGAACTACTCATCTAAATGTCCACACAGTATTCGCAAGCGTTGTCGTAGTTCCTAAAAAGGAAAGAAAGAGAAACAGTCTCATTGTAATGAGTTAGTTCGACTTTCAGTAACACCATAATGTTAATCCATTTGTTTATTCCATACATAACCACAGTTTGATAACTACAAATCCCTCATCAAATTTGCTTACTGTTTATTTATGTGTCATAAACAAGTGTTCTTAAGTAAAAATGAATAATGTCAAATAGATGCATTTCATTTCGTGTTATAATTGGTTAGAAAATTTCATCATTCAATTAAGAAAGCAGAGTAAACTTCAGAACAGGTGAAGAGTTTCATACATTTAACTAATAAAATAATCTCTTCTCTGCAACATTCACACCAATTTGAGTCAACCTAGAAAAAATGATGCTTGTTATCTGATAGGGTTATATTTAACATCATCATCATCATCGTTATTAGCATCACCCCTTTTTACAAACTAATTTTTCTTGAAGAAAACATTTTTTATTCTCTCAGAAACAGCATGAAAATTCAATTCATCTTATTCAGGTAAACGTAATATGATGATTAGTCTCAGTGATATGATTGTTGTTATTGGTGAATTAGATGAATCGATCAAATTAACCTTCTCATTTATTGTATTAATTTGATTGAGTTTATTGTTAACTCTTATTAGTATATTTTTGTTGTTTAATAATTTTTCGGTTTTCTTCTGTCTTCAATCCACTTGGATGAAAAGAATTCACGATTCAAATATCTTTAATGGATTTTTTTTTAATGAACAAAAACTGTGCTTTTGCTTTTATAAACATTACTAACTTAATATTGACTCTTATTTGGGTTACATAAGATATTCACTAAACAATCATGAGATACAAAGAACCGCTAAACAAACATGTCGTTGAAAAAACAGAGACTCCCTCATGCATAAATCAACTAGGCATTAAACCCACAGTCTGTAAACCCCATGAAAATCAGGTTATTTAAATACAAAAACACTAAGCTACAATCTGTTGGTTTATTCTAAATAAAAAATAATGAAAGCAACTAACATTCAAATACTCATTTATTACTCTAGAAAGTAATAATTTATCATTACAGCCTACTATCTAACTGGTATCAACTATCAGTTATACACTCCCCCTAATACAAAAGGTATGTTAAATTCATTTATCTGTTTAGTCATTGATAATAAAAATTGACTGAATCTTTATTCGGAATAAATGTGCGAAAAGTACTTCACTAAGAATACTTCACTAGAGTACTTTACTATGTGAATGCATTAGTAAATGGTAATTGATTGTACTCAACTTCAAGAATGACTTACAGAAACAAAAGAACTTAGTGAAGAATAGGATGACGCTGGAAAACTAGTCGGAAAGAATTCATTAATTCCATGCTAAATATTCCTTGGTAAACGATGCACACAACATCGTCTACTGAAACATGAAGGTAAATATAACAGTGAACATATTTAACTGGGTTTTCAAGTATGTTCTATTCACTAGAATAATCAGGTGTTATTAGTGTGTCTTAGGTAAGTGATATCATGTGTTGTAAAGATATTTGAACATTTCAGTCAATGCATTTGTGTGTCAATTGAACGCAACATTTAAAATGTACGTTTTGCAAAACAGAAATTTGTTAGTTTTTGTTCAAATAATGGTGTCTACTTGGCAAAAAGTATTGAACATTGGTCATGTCAACAGTATTGTGCAGTATCATTGAATATGATTTTAATACTTTTACATGTTAGATGTACACAATATTCTGCGTATACTGAACGCATATGTGCAATCTTATATGTGAGTTTTACAAAGTTTTCAAGTGTACAAGTACATTACAAATCATGTAATGTTACGACTTCAAGATATGACTACAATCAAATCATAAAGAGTATGCTGAATAGTTATGAAGTATGTTTAAGTGGACTGTTGTATCTCTTTAGGTAATAAACCAGAAACTTTAGCCGCTAACAAGTTTTCTGATAACTGTAGTTATAAAGAAGATAATGTATTTGTCATTGATGTACTGTATATAAGTAGTATTGTTACATTGTATTTCACACCTGAAATGTATCTCAAACAAACTCATCTTAAAACTTTATTTTCAAATGCTTGAATGTAATTTATAAAATTCTCTGTAGACCAACACAGATGAACAGGACACTTTCAAGTTAACTACATTAATAACAGTGAACTCATTACAATTAGAGTAACATGCATACTGATCTATTACGAAGAAGACCGTAATTTTCACAAGTACAGTCACAAACAACAATCGTGTTGATTAGATATACTTAAGGTGTCTACATGAAATGTGCTTTTACAAATCACATGAAGATGAAAAATCCAAACTATGTAGAAACAAAATTAGTTGAAATTTATCACCCACATGAGATTACATGAAACGAACAACTAGCGGTTGATTGAGTTAGTGTTAGTGTGAACTGGTAACTAAGTCAACAGCATCAGCCTGCAGTTAGTAGACGAAACGGTATATAAGCCTACGTTTGAAATCGGTTTCCGAATTCAGCCAAAATGTCCAACAGTAGTGTTTCAGTCTCACGTTCCTAGTAACACTGCTTCAGGTAAACAAGATGATACATTGGCGACATCTGCCCAATTCATTTCAAGTGTGCACAGACCACTAGGTGATAAGCCAACCGTGGTTTTTCAGTTATTTACGAAGTCGCTGACTGCTTATCTCAATAGATGCACGCATATTGTGGCCACTATTCCGAATCAGAAAGCTGTTTTCATTAACATGTTCAAATTGTCTGCTGTGCACAAAAAAAGCTAAAGCATCCAATGAAAAGAGGCATTAAATCGAGAAGAACTGTTACATCTGTGAAAGTAAACTCCAGATTTGCTCATGTCATTGATCTCAGTGGTATATTGTTGTTGTTTGCATAATTTGTAACCAATCATGTTTTGTTTTAGGTAGGTAAATAGAATGTCTGCACGATGTTGGAAGCATGCAAATTGCCAAAGAAATGTAACAAAACCTGAAGATACTTGGAATAAGTGCAATCAATTGGCTACAAGCTTGACAGCAAAGATTATCCTCAGGAGAAGTGCTTTTTTACTACGATCACGAAGAGGAAAGCACCTCACAAACACAAGGAGTAACACTAATGTTGTCTTAAGAAGCACGAATAGCCCATATAGGATGAGAACATCATGGACCTGTGATCATCAAAGCATCCTTTAAAACGAAGAAGTTAGAGATTATAATGAATGTCATTCAGTGGTATGCACCCGACAAAGTCGACAGCCACAAAGACGACAATGACCACTTCTATGCTAGGCTGCAACAAACCATCGATAAATGCTCAGCCAATGACATGAGTAATCTGATGGACGACTTCAACACCAAGGTTGGAATGGACAACACAGGATATGGCGACATCATATGACGACATGGACTGAGATATAAACAAAAACGGTGAGAGATTTGCTAAACTATGTGCCATCTCTATATTTTATGTATCATGTCCCTTAAGAACACAAGTACCCAACAAAGCTGAGTGGCAACTAGCACAAAGCACAGGTGGAACAGTTTCCTGCTGTCTACACCAAAAAACAACCTTTCACAATAAGTGGTTTGTGGCTAAAATGTCTCCTGATTCTTATTACGTAATTCAAAATTGTTTGTACCCTTTTGTTGATGTTGTTAAGAACTGACGTTGATATATGTGAATTCGAAGCTGGTTCCAACCAAATAACTTTTTGAAATCAGTAACTTACTCGATAACGCGGTGACGTGTGATCAAAAAAGAGAAACTGGTGTAAACATAAATACTAGGATCCAAATACAGATTTTCGAATAAAACTAGAATTTTCCACTCACCGACTGTAATTTCACCTCTTCAGTCATGAGGCAATTGTAAGATTAAGGTAGAAATAGACAATTTTGATGAGAAAATTCGTTACGAAAATTCCAATTCTTTAGCAAGTATTACTAATATTCCAAGTCACAACCTATTTGCTGACGCCTTACATCATCACCCAGGTATATGATGTAATAAGTAACCTATATCTGTAGCACCCCAGTATGCTTTAAAAATAGGCATTAAATCAAGCTGATTATTCTTCTTCCCAACAAGCCATGCGATCACTTTACTTTCACATGTTAATAAAGCTCAACTGATATTTAACCAATAATCGAAATATGCTCCCCAAAGAAGTTTGGTTCACAAATACAAGTTATGCGTAAACTACATATGTATATGCCCGTTGCACAAGTGTGGCTGTCTGGACTCAGTAGCCTTGTAGTAAAATATTTTATACATTGTATCTTCGTTCCGTGTTAAAGATCACAGTTTACATGTAGCACAATGAGAATTTTTAAGGCCAAACAGACTGGTTACTTGTTGGTACCATAGTAAATTCAGTACTCAAGCTCAGCATTGTTTTGAAATGCAAATTTTAACAAAAGCATCCAGCTGACAGTTAGTAACGGTTGCTACTGCCGATCAAGAAACCTATACAATCCGATTGTTTCACGTTACAAATACTACCCATCGGAAAATTTAGACAACTGACAATCGAGTAATCTCTCAAAGTACTAATTAATCTCTATTCATACATTAAGAAGGTAGCCTCATAACTGTTGCTAAACCCGCTAACTAGCACATCACGTAATATATAACAAATTCGGTAATGTTTATTGACTGATCACAAACATTACTCATTTCAAACTTCAAAAGTTCACAATCTATATCAATTTGAAGCATGCGCATTTAGCAAAACCAAACATTATTTGTACAACACATGTAAAAAATAATTGATAGTACTTTATGAAACTGACGAATTATCTAATCTGATAACAGTGAATAATTTGTAAATAAGAACGATCACAACGTTGATGATACAAATTCTTACATTAGTCCACTAATTCTATACAACATACGTATCAGTAGGAAGATATAAAACACAGCATTTCTCACCATATTAGATGAGATTTGTTCATCACCACATACCTTAAATCAATATCACCTTTAGTAACATTGCAAGCATATACGTGATGCGCTTCTCGCCTTTTAAATGCATAATGTTACCCCAGGACTGGCTAGGGTTGAAGTTGGATGAAAGAAGGGTAGAAGCGGCCAAACCAAAACATGGAGTCAGTCCATAGTCTTTGACTGTTGGTCTAAGCCAAATTGGTAAATGCAAATTACCTGGTTGGGATCCGCGTGACAATCACAATAAATGGCTGGAGACACGGCTCAGAATCAGTCACAGTGGTACAAGTGTATCCCCTCATCTAAATCATAAATCCTATTATTAGTTTCTGCATACCTTCACTTCACTCTCCCCTCTTGTATTCTGTTATTATCCTACCTCTGTTATCTCATAGTGCTAATGTGGTATGGCAACTTGAACCTACGGGTGTATTTGCCCGGTTCTACGTTGATGACGGTGACGATAATGACTTTAAATCAACTGAATAGTTAAATGGAATCCAGAAGTTTCACTAATGTACATTTGCAGATTATTGTCAACATGACTAACCTGTGCAACAGTTCACAATAAACTATCAACAAATGCTTCCATCATCACGATCGACTTTATTTTTTCCCATCTTATGGTGTCGCCGTGCGTTTGTAATTTTCCTTTTATATAATTAAGGTTGTTCCCAAAACAACATACTGCAATTACCAGTCTATTAAAATGCTCATGTCTTCTTTCTATTCTAATTGTGATATTCATCTGCATCGACTAAATCATACATTTGGTGCTTAACATTTGTGTATTCGTTTCAAACCTTCAATTAACATTTACAAAATTTCTTTTTGGCTTCATCAAAATGTACGCAACTTACATAAATCATTTCGACCGTTATGGAAACTATATTCTATGAAAATGAAGAAGCCACCTATCGACAAATCAGTATCTATCTACAATTAAATGACAATGCGTAGACGAGAATATTTGTGCCACACATCAAAAATAATTTATTGCGAACAGCAACGAACCATTTCATTAGCATGAGTCACTTACAGGATCCAGAAGCATCTATTCCTCTGATTCAAATGCCGTTCCATATAATTTGTTCGAGGTCTGAAATATCGGGTGTAGACCAAGTTTTAGCTAATAGAACACAAAATGGGTTAACTGGGTGCACATTAAAGATTTAAAATGAATAATTTTATTGCATAAGGAACAGGAGTTAAATAGAATAGTGGAGAACAGCGTAGGAATAATAAAATTAAATAACTCACAAGTTAGCTGAATTAGTGGAGAATCATTATGAACGCTGTTTTGGGCTGTAAAAAGAAGATGGTGTATATGGGGTGGTAGCAGTAAGACATTAGTCGTAAGAGGGTCAGTAGGAAATTTTTGTCACTTTGTAGGCTGCCTTCTGTTTAATGATGTGGGATAAGCGAAGGCTAAACACAAACAGGTGTGAAGCAACTATGACGGGATAAGAAGCAAGCATGTTTAGGAGATTCGTTGTTTGCATAAAATGCTAAGTTGGGGTTTCATCTGAGTCCATTGGGACGAAGAATGGACTGAATGAAGCTTGATGTAAATAAAACCCAACGGATTGTAGACAGGTAGCCAGTAATTATACAGTGACAAATTGTTATTATATATACCATAGCAGCATCGCTCAACAATGCATGGTTATGATGCACTGGCGTTCGAGAAAGATTTACTAATGTTGTGTGTGAACGCAATGTCAACATGGTTTTGCCTAAGCTAAGTGCAGGTATTTCATAATAAGTGCAATAAGCCTGCTAAGCAGGGCTTATATGTATTTTGCAGGCCCGTCCCATCTGATCCTTTTGCTGATTTTTGTTATTTAGTGGTTTGAAGTCCGAGTTAAATTGATGCGGGTTTAAATAACATGCGAACTTTACATTTTAGACACATAAGATCTGTCCTGACGAGCTGTTAAGGAATTGGGAGTGCACACTGTTCTACTAAAGATATGGTGTTTTGATCTACGGCGAGTGTCTCAGGTAGTTCTCCACTGCACATGGGTTGGTTAACAATGAAATACGTCTCATCAGTACTTGATATGAGATGCGGAAGTCAACCTGCTTGGAATATCTTTGCTACTGCAATGTTTGGCTTGGTTTCGTAGGCATTTTTAAGAGCTCTGGTTGGTTCCGGGTTAAATATAATTCGTAGTGAATGGCATGGTATACTGAAACTTAGAAGAAACCTTGCTTTTTCTCTGCTTTGATGTAATATGCAGAGTTTACCTGAGTTTTAGAGTGCCTTGATACCTTAGGGTAACATTGAAATATGCGGTGGGTTTGTCTAGATCACTATTGTAAGTTGACTTCAAAACAAAAAAATGCCGTATTTCTTGTTGACCACGATGGTGAAACATATAACAGATATGAAGCCATTTCTGAATCCCTCAACGAAGCATTTTCCGCCGACTAACTGCCGTGTGAATGCAATTGTTACACAACTAACTAATACCCAACAACGTAGTGTAACTGATCTTAGCTTGATACATTTCGATGATACCAAAGCATAAGAATACCTGACAAGATGTCAAATACCTAAGCATTCTCCTTTTTGGCTTTGTCATTTCACAGCTATCGTCATTGCATTTTACAAACCGAATAGCAAGTAAGCATTTTTTAGCGTGCAACCAAAATCAACATAAGCAACTCACCCCCTTAATCCCTCATGAACTACGTACTCATATATTTAGCACTACGATTCGCATCTTAAAAATCACAACTGAGTTAACATTTCTACATTTTTCCAGATGTGGAACAGGCTACCGGTAGACAATAGGATCTCTAAATCCCTTCCACGTTTTATTGAATTACTTCACATGTTTCTCATACACCCCAAATCCTTGGTTTCTGTAATGTGTGTCACATTAGTGCTTCTCACAGGTGCTACTTTTCTTTATTTTTTCCGCCCTCTCAAATATTTAAGGGTATATTAAACACCGGTACACTAGCAGTCGTAAGTTGGAGAGTATCGTAGTCTTTGATCGTAATTCCATGCTAGTTGTCTCAAAAATCTAGTGTGTTCAACAGAGCAAGACCTAGATCTTCTTGCGTTAGGTAGACGGTGGGGTAGTCTCAACAGAATTGGTGGTTTCTTCTCGCTCCTTCAAACTATAAAGAAACACGACATAGCATTCTTTTGTGTTTAGTTACTGACCGTCAAATTACGACCAGTGACAGCTGCAACAAGTCTCGTTATAATGCCTGCGAGTCACTGTCATAGTTTATGTCCTTTTATATCTTCACGATGTTCACATAGATCAAAACTAATGGTGTGAGTAAGTAGGGAAGGTCGTTGATAAAAAGAACGGAGAGCAATGTATCTAGCGTTGTTCTTCCCAGTGACTTCTAATAAGGCTTTCGTCTGAACTGATGTACTCTGTACATCTTGTTGCGGAATTTTCGGACTTGCAAATAACTTAGCAACTACATAAGTAGTCGGTTAAACAGGCCTAAACATGAGACTTCCTCTAGCAAGTCTGTAACGGTAACCAAACGTCCAAAGGCCGGGCGCTGGAGATACAACAAGACAGGCTTCCAAATAAAAACCGATCAAGCCAAATCAAAAGAAACGAATTCCAAATAATGTATTTATTGACCTGTCGAGTAATATTGTTCTATGCAATAAATTATAAACGTTTTATTACAAACCTTCAATATTGTAGGCACCCAGTATGAAAACAAATGGTTAACAGCCCAAAAAAAAGGTGCGAACCGAAAATGGCGAAAGTGAAGATAAACAAACCAGATACAAAGTGAACACAACAAATAAGTCAAGTTTGAAAGAGCATGACAAGAATAATTCACAAAATTATATGATCCTTAAGTTTATCGCAACACTCCCCACCAAAAAGACACCGGTTCTTTTCACGAGCGACCGAATCGATTACGCCAACAAACAAAAACAAACAATAATCAAACAAACCACATTAATACGAACAGTTTAAAATGGTAAGTCATAGGTCTTACAACAGTAGGCCTATGACCACACTTAACTATGACGATCCCTAGGTCTTACAGCAGTACTCCTAGGGACCATTACATCTATCTACGACCTCTAAAAGACACACCTGACTAGTGTATCTTACAAAGATACCGTTTTCTGTTCTTAACTCTACTTGCCTCACCTGTCCATCTTTACCTAGTACTGCACGCTGTACAAAAAAAAAAGTGGCCATTTATCTTACTCTATGAAATTAAAACAAATAACAACCAAGTCACCACGCCGTAAATTCCTTTCTTTGTTCACTTGTGACGCTGATGTAACAGGGTGTTATGTCGTAAGAAATTGGGGGATTGGATGGCCGAGTGCCAATCGCTAGTGCTTCTTAGTCTCAAGCCGAAATAAGAAGAATGCAAGCCAATAGGTCAGCCAGACAGAATCGAATCTTATTATATTTCAAACATTCTTTTATATATACATAAAATCAGACCACACAGCAAACCAATTAGAAAATTAGCATGAATACAGAACGAGGGAAATAGTGGTAGTGAATAGGAACAACTTGTACACAACTACTTGACTGTAGTTCATAACAAGAGATAATATAGTAACAGTAATTATGCTAAGCAGGAGGATGGGGCGAGCGAAGCGTAACAGTAATAGAAACAAAATGTTTATATTTTAAACAGTTCGAATAAATGAAATAGTGTTCTTAAAACATAGTTCTGAAATTTGTTACACATCTTTGTGGTCCGAACTAACACTGGGAAGCATATTCTCGAGACCGACGCCTCCAAAAAACTTTCGCCAAACAGCTAGCTTGCTGCCATCGTCTAGAATATTTGTTGCTTAGAGGTAGGTCGCTGAATTTGGTGACATTTTCTCTTAGTAGTAATAATTTTTCGGGGGTTAGCACCTCAAGATATTCCGAGTCAGCTGTGATAGGTGTCAGGGGTCGGTTGTTGACAATATGCTCAGCTTCGATCATAAAGGTCATAAGACTATCATCTGTCAATGTCTGTTCGTGTGCAAGAGCATTCAACACTACGGACCGATCGATTCATATGTTCCCAAACTCCACCCCAATGACTGGCAGCAGGAGGTCTAAAGTGCCAATCAATACCCTTTACAAGTAGTTTCTCATGGATACGATCTTGTTTCAAGTCACGAAGACAATTTTTTATTCCACGTCTAGCTATAACCAAGTTAGTTCCATTGTCACTGAATATCTCATTTGGGTATCCCCACCTCCCTATAAACATTATCAGCCATGATAAACGAATCTGTAGTGAGGTTAGTCATCACTTCTAAGTGTATAGCTCTCATTCTCAAACATGTGAATACACATCCGTACCGTTTCTGAAAACTTCTACCTTGCTTCACTGTAAGAGACCCAAAATAGTCGACACCCACTGACAAAAATGGAAACTCATCATCTCTTACTCTGACCAGTGACAGGGGCGCCATTAATTGTTGTGCCGGTCTAGCGTTCTTTCTTCGAAAATGGATGCGATTCCCAACTATTCTTCTCACAGCTGTTCAACTTCTTAACACCTAAAACCTTTCGCGAACAGTTGCCATCACCTGGGTGGAACCTACATGTCCCTCGGTTCTATGGTAGTGCTGCTAAATCAAATCTGTAACTGGATGTTTTGACGGTAGTATAATAGGATGTTTACTAGTCTCACACCATGTAGTTCCCTGTAGCCGACCACCTACACACAATAACCCGTCTATTAATATAGGATTCAATTTGCATAAAGGAGATCCGATGGCTTTTACTTTCGACTTACTCCCGGACGACTGTAGCATTCTGACCTCTTTCTCGAACACTCTGCTCTAAACAAAACGAATCAAATCTAAGCAAGCTAAGTCGATTTCTTCTACATTAAGTAAACCTAAACGTAAGGTTATGTCTGCCCTTCCACAATATATCATCCGTAGGTAACACTTGTACCTAGGTAACGACGCCAGAGCTTTAAGTAGTCTTTTCCAGACTGAATAATAGCTTATAAGTTGATGCATGCCATGTTCACCAACTACCGAATGCACACCAACCGATTTCTTTAATTCTAATAGGGTTGTAATGCACTACATTCTAGTAGTTGGCCAATACTCTTTAGATCTTTTCAAGAAACCGGGACCTTCACTCCAAATTTTGATGTCATCTTCACTGAAACGTATGCCTCTGAATACATAGTCAGCTACATTCTGCTTTGAAGGTACATACCGCTACTGATTCATTTTAGTAAGGCTGTGGATCGTCAAGACTCGATTAGCTACAAAAGTCTTAAACTGACTGCTCTCATTTCTGATGTAATTCAGCACAATCATAGAGTCCGTCCACGAAACTACATCCGAAAACTCCCTGTTCAATTCAGTCTGCAACTGTGAACCAATGCGAGCAGCCAAGACTGCGGCTGTTAGTTCCAAACGTAGTATGGTCTGAATTTCCAGAGGCGCCACCCCTGCTTTCGCTAAAATTAATCGACAGCACTCCTCCTCGCCAGCAACTTAACATCCAAAATATGCCACCAGTTTATTCCCAACTTCTGAAGCATCGCTAAAAAAATGAAGTTTTATAAGCGAATGGTCCATGTCAGGTGTTAGCATACATCGTAAGAAGGAATTATTCTCCACTTGCTGCATGTCATTCAGAAACTTGAACCAACGGGTTCTCTCGTCCTTCGGAATCTCCACATTCCATCCTAAGCCTGATTAAAATAGACGTTGAAGTAACTGTTTCGCAGGTTGTATTACAGGGGCCAACAAACCTATAGGGTCATAGAGAGATTCGATACTTGAAAGGATGCACCGTTTTGTTACAGTTCGTTTCGGTATGTTGACCCTGAAAGAAAAAGAATCGTTCATGGTATTCTAGAGTTACCCCAATTTACGCTTGATGGGGAGCTTTACAAAATCAATAGACTTCACAGCATCAGCCCGCTCTACTAGTGGAATGGATTCGATGACTTGAAGACAGTTACTTATCCACTTAGTGAGTCTAAAACCACCCTTCTTGAGGATAGATCCTAATTGTTCAGCCGATGTCATTGCATCATGTATACTATCCGTCTAAGCCAAGTAGTCGTCAATATAGAAGTTTTTATCTACAACTCTTCGAATATCTTCCATCGTATCCTCACAAAACATGTCTTCTGTCTTCCTATGGGCAAAGTTAGCACAGAATAGAGACGACACTGCACCAAACGGATGAACAGTCAGACAATACTCAATTATTTTCTGTTCGGTGTCGTCGTCCTTCCACCACAACAATCGAAACGCTTCTCTATCACCTTCTGGAATTATCACTTGCAGAAACATTTCTTTAATGTCAGCTGCTAACGCTATTCTACCTAGTCTGAACCGTAGGAGCACTCCTATCAAACTGTTTGCTGCATTTGGACCACGCAAAAGCTGATCATTGAGGGACAAATCTTGATACTTCGCAGCACAATCAAATACGATTCTCAACTTTTCTGGCTTCTTAGGATTAATAACAGGGTGATGCGGAATATACCAACAAACTCCTTCTGATTTAAAACTCCATTTATCAACTTCAACAATATAACTTACTCGTTTGATCATCAATCAAGCTTCCTAATTATTTAGACAGTATTGGATCAAAGTGACTGGTCTAAAAGAGAGTGGCCTTCACCTTCTTTGAATATTTAAGTGAAAAAATGAATTCGCTTATCCACTTTATAGAGTTCTGGAAGCAGTTGCCAGCAAAAGTAAATATTACTTCTGTGCATTGTTTGTAAACGTCATTACAAACGATGTTGCAACCTGTACACCTAACTAGGCTTAGTGTCTTTGATTTTTCATGACTGACCCTAGTGTGACAAGAATTTGGCCTGTGGATGCTCTGGTAGCTAGGGTAAAGCTACGAATAAAGTTAAAGTGATCTTAGTTTAGCCGATTTGTAAGGTGTGTCGTCAAAATATCTAACACTAATTTGTTAGCGAGATTTTCATTTCGTGATCTCTCGATGACAAAAGTTCCTTGAAAATATTGGTTTCAGTTGATCTGTTGGGCACGGCAATCCTTGTGGTCACGGTGTATATTGTAGTTTAGGACTATGTGTGTATCCTCAAGCAAGTGAAAACTACATGCGCGTGTAACAAAACAGAGTGTGTTTTTAGCAAAATCCTTTGAATCGATGTGTCAGAAAATACATTCGTCTCACTGTTTTGCACATAAAGGCATTCACAATAAGTTAACCAAATTACATGTGTAATACCTTTGCGAATTATTGACCTAATCCGATGAGTTACGTAGTACGTTTGACTTATAAATTTGTTTTAAATTTTTCTGTTTCATAATAGTTGCGAAGTATTAATGTCACCATAATTCATTACCATTTTTTATTATTCTGTTATTATTATCATTAACCACAAAAGTAAACAACATCATTGAGAGAATGTCTACATAAATTGTAACAACTTCTGACTACAAGCGTCTAATGAAACGCAGAAAAAACTTCAGGCTTATTTTGTCACTGATTCACTACTACGAAATTTCAGAGCACCACGAGATCTGTGAATTTCATAAGATACACTTGAATGTTGATAGAGGATAGTCATATGATAAACATAACCTTCTTACAACATTAGAAATACATTGTTGGACATAGTGTGTGCACAATCTCACGATACGTAATAACATTCATGGTTTAGATTTCTGTCATAATATCACCACCCTGTTACTTTAATTTAACAAAGATTTTGAAAGCAGTGACCATAAGATGTCCGAAGTTATTTTTTTTAAATTTTAGTCACTCCAATAATAATATATTACAAAATACTAGACAATATATATATTATTAAAGTGTGAGCTTCAATCTTTTCACAATCTTCTAAGTTGCCCTGACTGGGACAATCCTTTCTTATCTGATGGTCCTACAGAAGCCCAAGATTTCTTATGACAAATTAATGACTCATGTTTATATTCGATTGTACCTATGAAACTAAGCAATATAATAAGTCAAAGGATTTGTATAAAACACTTCATTGCTGTAAGAAGCTAAGATGCCAACAGAAGTGCTGTTCACAGATTGAAGCCGTTCAATGAAGAGTTATCAGCAATGCTAAGTAGCTTGAAGGTATGAAACTTGGTACGGTTGTACAATGAGCGCCTCAGACCTTCCTGAAGTAATGATATTCTTTGCATTTAACATGATGGCTTAACTGTAAATAATCAAAATATCATTATTGCCAACTTGTTAAGCGATTTGCTTGATAATTGTCAATGGGGTAGACACTATTAATTTGGTCAGTAACCATACGGAATTCGCTTATTTTACTTACGACAACATTTTTAAATCAAAAAAATCACTAAGGAGGTCATGTGAACAATAATAATAGCTATGAAGTAGACACCATTGAAGCTATTTACTTGAATTTTGATGGATTTAGTATTCAAATAATTCTACCAAAACTGTTCAACCTTTTCTTAACAACCACTCACCCAAAAGATAGAAAACCACGTACATATGCGCCTTTGATTTAATCAGGTGACAAAGCAAACTTGAATAACTATAGGCTTACAAATATCACCCAAGTTATCTCTGGAAAAATAGTATGTGATGAAATGTTTGATTGTTTACTATCTGACAAACTTATCTCTAATTCTCAACGTGATTTTCTCATAACTGGGTCTTGTATGACTTGTTACTTTGAGTTTTTTTCAATTTGATTTTTACTGAATGGAGCCCTGGGCCTTTGACATTAGTATCGTACATGGAAAAATTAAAAGATTTTGACATGCATAACCAAAGGCTTTTAATATTCGAAGTTTCCTCTAAATAGAATTAGGAATCCATCACTTGCATGATTGGACTCTTTCCTCAGTGACCTCACGCAACGCCTATGTTATACACAGAAGCACTAACTGCAACTCTAACTTACTAAATTATCTACGTGAATAGATACTCGCAACCATGACCAGCAACTCGACAACTGATTACTCGCCCGAATCTAAGTCAAGAAGACATAAACACAGCACTGAGAAGATTCAATTCTATTTTGTCCTAACTCTGTATATATGGTAACAACAACGACTTTGTCGTAATAAGAGTACGTCGCACATTGAAAATACACTACAACCAATCATAAATAGCAAGGTCAGTGTGGGAAAATGAACGGCAGTACTGAATACCGCATACCTTACATTCAACAAAATAATAGAGAAAATAAGAATATTTACATTTAAACGCACTAGTTCTATTCTTTCTTTTGCTGCGTCTTAGTGACTGTCCTTCCCCAGACGTTAGTTTCTTTGTGAGTAGCCTGAGAGTATCATGAATAAGTTGAAATTTAAGGTTTAGTTTATCCGCTTTATATTTAATGAACCTGCTACGCAACTGATTGCGATGATGAACCAATATTCATTTTTTTACTGCCACCTCATATATCACCTTTTCTCGTCAACTTTTAATTACCCTCTTTCTTCTACAAATAAACATTACACTATCGCTATTTTTGCATCTTTAATTCTCATAATTTGGACAAATTAACTGAAATGTCTGCTCACTGTAAATTTACATTAGCACTAATTGCACATATAAAACTGTCTATGCTTATTTGATGCGAATTTTCCTATATTTCCTCCTTTATAACCATTGACATTATTTCTTTATTTCCCCTTCGTCAACAGTTTGAATGCATTGCTTTCAATGATTTCTGAAAGTTGTAGAAATGTCAACTTAAACCACTTTTGTCAATAATATCAACCGTTTCATGTCAATGACAGTGTAGACCAGATTCTTCACACGTATGTCGTAAGTACACTTAGTGTCTCCGATTTCTATAATGTCTGGTATAGATCGATAGATAAGTATGTTTATTGTGGGTGCCACAATTGAATGTATGTAGCTTTTATCCAAATGGTTAAATACTTACAGGATAATCACAGTGCTTATTTGTGCTTATAACAAGCATTGAATGTGTTGTTCTAAACGACTGAGAAATCTCAGTCTCACCAACCAACACAAGGAACCGACTTGAAGTAAACGTAATGAAGTTGTCTGTAGTGTAAAGAATCGGTCATCTCTTAAACAGATGACATGGGATCGACACAACATGTGCATTCAAGGCAGATAATAAACGTTTTAATTTCATCATTTTAAATATTTTTTAAAGCTTTGTTCATTAGAGATAATTAATGTTGTTCATGTACTTGGAAATAAGTGTCTGTGAATCTTTGCCTTGATGCCATGCGTTCTATTTTATTGCAATAAAATGACTTAAATCTAGTTTTTCTGTATTCAACTCGACTGTTTTCGGGCTTGCATTTGATTACAAATTTGAAGTATGAGGTGAAATATTGACTGCTAGATTGTCACTCATCTTAATATTACATGTACTTTTATCATTCTGTATGTGAATTCAATAAAATTTGTTTTGTTTTGCTTTATAAGAAATTCTGTAGGTTTGGGATACACTGTACACTTTGCCTTTGTTAGTGAAAGATTGTAGCGGCAAATAGTCCCCAAAATAAGTAGTTGCATAGGCTCTCGACATTGATGATGATCATGTATGTTTTAACGGACACTACCTGTGTGCACTTCAAGATAATTTTGCATGTTTCAATGAAAAGATGAAACCATTTTTTTTAACAAAAATAAAGTTCTTGCGAAACCATGAGTAAGTGGTTATTACGTTAATTATTATAAAATTCCTACCAGCGTTTTCGTATACGTCAGTCTATAAAGAATTACACTACTTGCGGTCTTAGTCGCTACAATTTATAACATTATTAGAAATATTCTATTTAAGTACTCGTTTCATAACATTGCTTGTAATATGCACATGACATAATTAATGATGAGCATTAAAATACACGTCATTGATCGCTGCCGCATTTGGTACTGCAAAATCTGTTACGGGATTGTGATTTGTTTAACGTCCAGTGCTATCAGTTGATATAAGAAAGTATTTTCTCTCTCTGTAGTGTAGGTGCCAACTAATTGGAAAACTTCATAGATGCATAAACTTAGATTTCACTGGTCGGCAGTTGCGAAGAAAAAGATTCCAAGGTGGACTCTACATTCAAATGGTAACTACATGCATGACCAAGGAATGCTATATGTGATTTCAGATTTCAAAATTACCTACAGATAAACATAAAGAAGTTTTAAGTATTTACTAGGAAAGTGTCCACAAATAAATAACTGAGTGAATAAGAATGATGATGGCAATTACTAGTCGTGACTTTGACGAAGGTGATGATGTCTGGGACTAGAGAACATTCAAAGGAGATTGACCAAGATGGTTTTTGTCTATAAAGTTGTCAACTGCTGCATTCAGTTATATTCATAAATGTAGACTAGTTAGTTTGAGCTCGTTCAATAATTATAGTTATCAATGGTTAAAGCATCACTTTCATTGTCACAATTATACTCATTATCAGTAGATCTTGTTTTTCTCATTGACGTAATATACATTTTATTTAAGTAACGCATTTATACTCTTCTAAGAGTAATTTTCTTATTCAATCTTTTTTGTCATAATCAGTATTTGAAGTTGCTGCATATACTCTTCATGTTGTATGCAGCTACTTGAAGGCATGTGATAGAGATTCAGCCTACAGTTGTCCTAATAGATTATGGGTCGATTGACGGGTATTTTGGTTAAGGTTTGGAAGCTCAACATAATCCCTTTACACCTTCAAACTCATGCAAATATCGTGTGTACTTTATGTTAAACATGGAATTATTATTAAGATGTTGCTGATCGTGGTAGGAAGTGGTTTGTAGTCTTGTGTTTATCGTGGATATACATTAGGTGCTAGATGAAGATAGTGTACAATGTGTTAAATGTGAGAGTTATGTGCAATCGACAACAATCATCATGTTTATGTTAAAGTGCATTCAAATATAAAATGTCTAATTCAAGATCAGTAAGATGGTATACTGTCAAACAGACGACGTGGCTATAGGAATCCAATTAGAACTGGTTCTGGCAAATATCAAATTTGTGAAATTTAGAAATTACGAAGTTATTGCTCACCATGAATTAGTTCACTGACAACTGGGTCTAAAATGAATCAGCGATGGAACTTAAACTGCCTGGGTAAATGTTATCACTAGTCAGTATTGGGGTTACAATCTCACATTCACTATCCATAAATATTGTGGCGTAAATCAACGAACAGACGTAGAATGTTTTTCATCTCATAGTAGTTGAGCGGTTATCATGAACGTGCATTGGATCCAACAAACGACAAACACAAGCCTAACAGGTTTATTAAAATAATAATTAGGATTATTAAGATGAAGCTAACCGATATATGGATATTCATTTAGAGAAACATCACATCACAAAGAGTCTCTAACAAAAACAAATAGTAAGGGAATATAAACCATGCAGTAAGCAACAAACAAATATGACATTTGTCCTCACCCTCTCATTAAATTGTTAGTGACTATGGATGAAAAATTAACTAGATTGGAAAGCATAACTCATGTGTGAACTGTAATCAATTTATTACATACAGAAGTAATTAAGCGTATGACCTTCCGTCACAACGTAATTGTCTACAAAATTTCGGATAAAACACCAGTGAAATCCGTTAGATACTTCATACTGACAATCGTCAATCTTACACCTACATCTTGTCAGTGTCTTAGTCTTAGTAAAAGCAATAAAAATTCTTCTGTTCAATGTTTATTCGATTCTATTCCCATTTGGCTCAAATTCAATTTAGGCGATCCGATTAGTTAATAACTGTATGAACCAAGTATAAACATGCTTCGTATCGGTCCGGATCTTTGTCGATACTTAGCGCTAATGATTACTTTCTGGAGGTGTGTATAAAACTTTTGACACTTCAACGACAATTGTATTATCATGTCTTTCATAAATACTCCAGTTATAATGTACGATGCAAAAGTAATCATAGAAGAATTCAACCTTCTCAAGATAAACACCTATTCACCTTGGGCTCTGATGGTATACCAGCTAATGTACTCGAAATTAGTGGCATTGACATTAACCTGGCACTTCTTAAACTATTTATAATATCACTCTCTACTGCATGCTACCATACCCTATGGGAAACTACATATGTCATTCCTAAGCTTAAATCTGGACCTATGGGAAATATGGAGAATTACTGCTCTATCAACCTAACCTCTGTTGTATCAAGAGTAATGGAAAATATAATCATTATGGATTAACTCCAGTATTTACCTAAGAACGAACTGCTCTCCCTCCGCAAACATGGATTCTCAAAGGCTAGGTCATGTATTACATGCATGCTAGACTATCTAAATGACATAACTGCACATCAAGACAAAAGACTCCTAGTGTCCGCTTTATTTCTTAAATTAAGAAAAGCTTTTACCAAAGTCCCGCATTAGCGACTGCTTATTAGAATCAAGTCATACGGGGTCAGAGACCCACTTCACTCATGGTTCGCATTTTTCCTAGAAGGAAGACAGCAATCAGTAAGGTATAATAATAGTCTATCATTACCTAAACTGATAATCAGCGGAGTAATACAGGGAAGTTTTCTGGGTTCTTTATTGTTCATCATTTACATAGATGATATAATTAACGTTATAAAACATGGTCGACCGTATTAATATGCGGATGAACTCAAGATAGTATATAGGTATAATTCGAATGCTATAGAACGCATGACTCTAATTCAAAAGGACCTCGATAGCCCAACTACCTGGAGCCAAAAATGGCAACTACCATTTAACCATAGTAAATGTGGAATCATGCACATAGGCAACCATAGCCCTCAGTTCACGTCTTATCCATATAAGACTAAAGTCCAAATACTCCAGTCAGCAAGCGACTTATCATCAAATATTCAGGTAACTTGAAGATCACAGAACACCCCTCTTCTATAATCTCGAAAACTAGAAAATTAACAAGCTTCCTTCTTAAAAAAACTTCTTTACAAAAGAGGTTAAACTCACTTTGTTTAAGACATGTGTAAAACCTACACTTGAGTACTGCTTATTTATCCTATCGAGCATGAAAAGCATAGATAGAACACGTGTAAAAATAGTACAAAAAAGTTTAACACGTCGAATCCCAGGAACTAACAGCAACACGAACTACATGACTATATGTGAAACACTCACCGAAGAACCCCCGTGTCATCGCCGACTACAACATAACTTAATATTTTTCTGAAAAAATTATCAACGGAATATCATTCTCAGCTTTCTCTCCTCCATGGAACCAAACGTCTAGATACGATTTTCGAAACTTCGAGGCAACGTTACTTATCAATAAATACCTAACACAATATAGCAGTGAGTTCTTTATCGTACCCTACAGAGAAATTTAGAATAAACTACCACAAAATATTTGCACTACTAACTTTATCCTAAGGTTCAAACGAATCAAGCAGCAATCGCTTATCAGGGCTCTAAAACTACAAACACTACGTTGTAGTGGCAAAAAAAGCGTTGAAAAGAAAATTCTGGTTTATTACTGATTATTTTGCTCCCACTAATTAAAATTCGTTTTTTTCTTTTTATTTCATATATTCTTCTATATCGTTGACTCCCCGAGTTTGTGATCTGCTCTTGTATGAAGTCGGTCTTCTAAATGCAACTTAATTCAAAGGCTGGCTAGGAGCGCAATAAACACATCAAAAACTCACCGTTCAAGACCAACCCACATAAATCGGCTCTTTCAACCAAATATCAAATACTCAGCATTTCCCCGTTCCTGGGTAGTCTATACGGTCTATTCTGCTTACCCACAGCCATTTTTTGCGATTACAGCGTCACAGTCGAAAAACGCGCGAATGCGTGTTGAAAGTGTTCTACAATAAAAAACATATCTCTTATAAACTAACACTGCAAACTCTGAACCTTGATACAGTTGGCTTTATAACTAATTATTATTTTCGAATAGCATGATTGCCATAACAATGACTCTCTATAAAATTTCTATTAAAAACAATTCATATCATTCTAATCATGCCTGTAAACTGTTATGCTCTTATGTACAAAATTTTACTTGAGAATAGACGAATGTTATTATTATTTTTATAAACCGGAATGTTGGTAGTGTTGTTGTGACGCGTGATTCTAATTTTCTTATTCACCACAAAATCTCTGTCTTCAACTGTTATCTCTTCTATGTTGATCGTTTGATCCAGCTCCTTAGCTTTGACACGACCCACAGACTTAAGCAACACATCAATGTGAACACTAGAGAGAAGGCAGAACATACCGTAAGTAAAACCCACTTTACATCAAGGTTCACTTATGTAAAGTAAACAGGGATATAACAATTGTTCATTGGGCTTCTAGAAATATCCGTATCCTACTAAACACATAAGTAGTAAGAAAACTATCCAATCAGAGACACATCACAAAACATATCATGTCAAATGGATTTGAATAAAACAAAATTACTAATGTGCTGATTTGACACAGTGTTTCCGAATGATATCTACTTGTTTGCAAGCTAGTGAGAATAAGTTTCTTGTTTCTAATAAAGAAGAGGTTAGACAGATGACGGAGAAAACGTTCATGCCACCATTGATTGAATTGATTCAATTTACCATTATTAGAATACTAAGCTTGTATCGATGAAAGTTAGTTTATCTACACCTAAACGAATAACAGTTCATCTCATATCACTAGTTTCTCAAATTCATTCAATCTAGTCAATGTAGTCAGTCTTGTGATAAGAGTAATATGAATCTAGACGACATTGATTCTAGTTATGATGAAAATAGCATGATCTCCTTGGCTGTGATACATCATCGACAGTTATTCTTCATTGTAAACTGCTTCAGTTTGCCTACTTCAATGATCACCTCAGTGATTTGTATTATTATTATTATTATTATTATTATTATTTCAATGTAGAGTAGACAATATTTTCATTTTATCTTTTTAATTAATAAATTAAAACAAAAGAAAGTTTTTTTCATTTTATGAAAAGAAGTTCATCAGACAAGTCGGTGAAACTGATAAGATTGTTCTGTATGACAATCACTTATTCTACTATCTTATCACGTGAATAAGTTTAAATGTGTGTTGTGTACACGTTTTTTCACATATTTCAATGTCTTCTTATTTTAATCTACACAAAATTTGAAAGTAGAAAAACTTACTAAACTTCTAGATTTCAATTGAGTTTATTCAAATATCATGACGAAGAGTCGATGCATACAACAATAATTGAATGTTTCAGTTAATTGTTTATTTTTTTGAGGTGATAGTGATGAGAAAGTTATACGATTATTACAAACAAGACGCATGTCGTAGTGTTTTTATTATTATAGACATGGATTAGGAATGATACTTTATTTAGCTTAAACCTGTGTTCTTTCGAATAACCACATAGTTTGCATTCACTTTATTGACGTTCGAACACTTCATTAACTGCGGATATTGTCCAGTACTTCAGCGTTAACCTTACCACACTGTTCATACGGTTTTCGTTGATTTATATTTCTGTTTGACCTTATGCTAACAACTACTAATACACTACATTTACACGGATTTTAGACACTACACTGTATTTTATGTTGGTCGATTATTACCGATACTCATAACTAATTGGACTTACACACTTATAAGATTAGAATCCACTTATTTCCTAATTCAATTAAGGAGATACAGCTTCACAATGACCTGCATTTCTACCACTTATCGAGTGAGCAACCTGCAAGGCGCAGATTATATCTTTTATTCTAATAAGCCTATGCACACTCATGTTCTCAGTAATTTATTTCCCTTCCTAAGCATTTACTGTGGCTGCTATATTGAATTGTTGTCCTACTTGATCGTATTGCTTGATTTGACTGGATTTGTGCGTTTTCTGAATGTGAGCTGATGCACACTTCTAGAAATTGAAATATTGTGTCAAAACAAGTAACTTTTGATACTCTGTTATTGATATTTCTATAGGTTTATACGTTAATTTCTTAACAATCAATAAGCGATCTATTCCGAAATGATCGAATAACATCCTTATTTATTCCTTGTTTATTCACATGTCCCGAACGATATCTTAATGTAAAACAATCAACATAATCATTTAAAAACTTTAGACACACACACAGTTACGTTTACACCAGTTTGTGTTCACAAAGTAGCAACACAATCACTACCACACTTTTCCTTGGTAACAGAACGATCCTGACGAAAAACCTGAAAACCATTTGGCTTTACCAAATTGACACTATACAGGTCATGCAGGCAAGATTCTTGAAATGTAAATAAACCACAGTTACGGTATACGATAAGATTAGGGATAAAATTGTAGGCAATTTAGTTTTCCAATGAGGGATCTGCAATGAAGACTACAAATTTTAGGAACAGACATCTGATGAATTTTGATTCTTTTCAACGTGTGTAGCCAGCCACCATGATGTTTGCGTTTAGATCTAACTTTTACCACACATGGTAGACCGTTAGCTATTTATAAATGCGCCTGAGTACATTATCTGGCAATTAAAACATAACAGAAAGTGAAAAGTTACTTGTTGAGATATTGATAAAATGTATCATCCCGAGATTTCAAACAGACCACCTCTTATTATTTATGTATTACAATAATATATTTTGAATGTGCTGTATAAACATTATTAAAAAGTTCGGTATTAGGCGTTGCTTTGTTGTATCAATTGTGTAGGGGATGTTAGATTCCCAGAATTCTCTTGGCAAACCTGCCATTTTCTTGATTTTATTGTGTATATTCAAATTTTCTATTTTTGCACAAAATGTTTCTTTTTAGCCTTCAGTTCGTGTTTTCCACTTAGTGAGATGCTAAATCTTATTGGTTCATTGTTTATTTAAGTAAACTATTTGTGGCATTCCAAGGATGCTTTCTTATTTTGCATGCATACGCATGAGTTGTGTGTGTTGATATCGTCTCTCAGGCTGCCTGTGGAACACTTCTTGCTGACTCCAGACCTTCAACTCTAGTTAACTGAACTGGGGCACTGCAGAATAACTGAGCTTCCTGTTATTGTGTCACTGGTCTTACGTTCGTTATCAGGTATCAAGGTGTCATCCTAATTTGCGAATCCTTAGCAAACTGCACATGCTTAACACTGATGAACACTGTTAAATTATAAATTTGTGTAAATCAAAAAGAACCTTCTGACAGTGTGAGTAATTAAAAAAATAACCGCCCTCATACCTCTAACATAAGATCACCTGCATACATACACTTATATTATTGAAATGTGTTGCAAAATAGAAAATATAATCTGTAAGTTGTTATTGTTTAGTGAATTTGTTTGTTCATATTCAATGTGCATGAATTAATTACTTGAGTTTTGATTATGCACACTATCCGGGTGGTCAATTCACTTTTATTCCATCGTTTACTGTTTATATCTAACAGTTATTAACCTAGAAGTGCATTAATCAACTTCATTTAGTTTACTGTAATATACACCTAGTAAAATTGATTAACTATAGTTCATGGTGAACTTTGCTTACATAAATATAACAAAACTAAGTTTATATAATAATGATCTTCAATTATCCAACGTTTCTTTATAATGTGAAACTTGATAAAATGGATCTCTTAACGACATACTGGATAACCAAAACTCAATGTGGTGAAAAATGAATTTTGTGAACACCATCGGGTGTTAATTTAATGTCATAAATCGGCCTCAATTGAAAATATTAACCGTTGGATCTCGGTTAGCCCAGTAGTCTAGTGGTGTGGCGTTCACCGTAGAACCAGAATGTTCTGGGCTCGATCTCTAGTGTTTCATGAATGCTCGATGTCGAAGAGTCGGGCACTAGGACGAAACAGCTGTTCAGTGATATTTGGTTGTCTGATCCAGACCAATTCATAATATTACATTTATTAGGTTAGTTAATCATTTGACTATTATACAATTTATTTCAAATATAATCAGTATTAAGATTTTCACAATTTTATAAATCCTGTTAACGTGAACAGGAATGGAAGTGGTTGTCAAGTTGAGGAATATATGTATCCCATATATGATTATTACTGTGCCTAGGAATCCTAACTATTAACAAAAGTTTACTTATATGACACTATAACTCAAATGTACAGCAAATGTGAAGTAACAGTCTCATTGATTAATTAATCCTAATCGAAGAGTAAACAATCTATTACGTAGTATGACGAAATTGTATCCAGTCATCAATTAATCACCTGACTTGGTTAAACTGCTTTAGCTACTTATGACATACGAGACAAACATTACTAAACATAATGGACGAGTTCATGCCAGTTGACTGTGAACTGACAAAAACTACAAATTTCATCTATCAGATGAGTGTAGGCGTATGAGACTTAACTTTCGTCGTAATATCCAAAGATCTTTGGTGAACACTACAAATAAGACATATACTAGGATGAAATACCTATCCTATCTAATCCATTCTGAATTTTGGTCGTAGTTTAACGTAATTCGGTTAAAGCTATGAACTAGAACTGATGATGAATATTCAATAACATTTAAGTGTATAGATGGCTACTATCAATTCTTAGTAAAAGAAGTGTCCACTGACGAAACAAAAGTCCACATCATCGGATCAGTTGCAATATATAATTTAAAATTTATTTCCTATTAAAACAAATTACTCATCTTATATCATTACGAAGTAAACTTATTACTCTCTTTCTCACTTACGACTAATCAGCATTATAAAAATTCATTGGAAACGGAGTCAGTTAGTTGTTATCAAATAACAATTGGAAGTAGGTAATTATACATTTGACTAGTAAACACTATAAGTTTAAATGCACCCAATTCTAAGTTACGTGGTTAGCAACTATTGATGTCTTATAATAAAGTGTGACATTTGTCACTTTAGAGATGATACTTCTTGAAGTTTCTGAAGTTTGATCGGATTCCAAAAGTAGTCAACACAAAGCTTTGTTACTCAATTTCTTGCTGTTCGATAGTCTTCTAAAAATTGTTGCTCCATATCATCTGGCTTCAAAGTTTCAGATGCTACCACTGAGGTATTGTGTTTATAACTTACCTCTTTTTGGAGTGAACAGTACTCACTGCCATATTTGTTTACCTAATATATTTAATCACTAATCCTACTGAACACAAATACCTATTTAATGATGTCAAGGATAAATGAAATAAGTAGATTGATGATTAGTGACAATTCGTGTTAAGCTTGTTAATGTATAAGGAACATTCTTATTATTAACTCTAAAGTGTCAATTTTTAGACATTAGATGCATACTACTTAATAGAAAAGTTTTCGTATATTTCCGTTTTGAATATCAATATACCATATAACTTAGCTATCTTATCATGTCAAGTTATAACATTTCTGAATCTATCAATGTGCCCTGTGAATGGTAAATTTGTCTGCTAAAAACTGTCACTCATAGTTGGTGAAAGTTAAAATGGTTACCAACATAGTTTTCTTCAATCCAGTTTTTCATTGATACAACGTTATCAATGAGACGTAAAACGTTTTGTTTAAGCTCTAAAGTATCTCTTTGTCTAAAACTCTAACTCTTCTTACCAATCTGTATAATGCATATAAATGAAGCTTAAACGTTTTAGTAAATGATAAATAATCAATGAAACATGTGGAAGTAAGAATATGTTGAACTCATGTGTAAAATGTTTACTACTAAGATTTTCATTAGCATTATTAATGAAAAAGTTTGTTGAAAAGGACATCAATCCTTTTAGGTTATCTTTAAGTTCAGTATTAATCAGTGCCATTTCACAATCATTTTGTTCTACTTTCGACAAATCATTTATCGTGTTATTTTCTGATAGACGATTCTCATGTATTGTCTGTTCCTCCTTCTTTTCTTCTTTGAAGTCTTCGAGACTAAATTCAGAATAAACAGAAACAATATCATCTTGAAATGATGAACAAAAGAATTGTGGACCTGTTACTGAAACTTCATAATTATCGTCACTACTCTTATAGTCTTTTTCATTATCATTTTGTTGATTAACAGATTGGAATGTTACTTCTGTAATCAAACTTTTAATTACACAGGGATTATTTAACTTTGTCTTCAGTTGAAGCAATACAGAATGATCATTTTTATTTATGACAGATCTAGATGGCAGGAAAAATAACACTTCATTTCTTAGTTGTTTCAAGTGTGAAGGGAATAGTTTCGATTGTTCAATTATCTAAGGAGAGAGTAAAAACGATGTATAGTTTCACAAATTGTAAAATAGGGAAGAATATCACAATATCAATGAGTATGAACTTCTTTTAAATGATTAGTGCTAAAGTACGTCTATGGAATTGTAGTAAAGTGAAAACAATTTGAAACCAATTAAGTAGAATAAGTGAATTAATAACTCTATGATACTGAACGCTTCTTATTCAATTCTAAACATTCTATGATGGTATTCATTAGCTCCCATTTATCACACTTTATAATTACCATGCCATTGTTTACTCCATGATTTAGCATCAGTTGATTACTTTACCGATATGAAGTTACAAATTTTGCACAACTTGATCTCTTCACAAATCTGAACATCCGAAGAAGAACACGACGTAAATGATGGAATCCATTCACCAGTCTATTTTGTAGCATTCTGTCATTAAATATGGAACCGAATGCTTGATATAATATCTCTGTTAAGATTGAGGTGAATGTTAGGGTTAAATGTCATAAAAATTAAAATTGAAGCATAACATATGCTTGTTTTTGTAGTTAAGTAGGATGTGTATTCATTTTCTACAAATCAAAAGTGTGAATACAGTTAATAAAGGTAAAGTGGCGGGGGGGGGAAGAGGTAACACAATATTGAAAAAATTACAGAGAGAAGGTATTACGTAATCCGCTGAAGAGCGAAAGACATGATTATGTTACAATTTGATGAATTTTGAAGCAAAGTCATTTTGATTTGTGAACATCTAAATGACCATGTTGGATAAACCAATTGTTATATTCTATACGATGGTGAAAAGCTTTTTATGTCATCATTGTGCAAACAAAGATCTAGTTGAAAGATGTTAGATAACGCATTAACAATAACGTTACTTGTTTCTTGATGATTTTGAATACTTCAGGGACATTCATTATATACTGGTTGCTAAAAAATGTTTTCTGAATGTATTGTCTATGGAAACTTTGCTGTCTTTAAAATGTAAGCCCTTAGTAGACAGCTTGAGATGACATATGAGAAGCATTAACTTCTTTTAAAGTAATTACCTAGGCGTACAAAAAAACAAGTTGTGTTGCGGGCTATGTCGTCGTTACTGCCATCTCGATATATAAAATGATATTTTTAGACATCTTGTTTTTTTTAAAGCGAAATACATAGTAACCAGCTTTATTTCACAGTCATCTGTCCGTCGTTCTTAAGATGTGCTTTCAGAATTTCTTAATAGATTTTGTCTTGTTAATAAGGTCACTTTCCATTGTTGTTAATTTTTCATCACTTTAATGATTTATGTACAACATTTTGGCTTTGCCAAAGAGAGTTTATACGAGTCCACGTTTGTAACTGGCAGGACAATGACTGTTATTATTTAGGTACTGTCCCATTCTTATTTCTTATTCATTTACACATTTTTCGATTGTCCAATCCATTCACTGTTTAACATCAAGGTCTAAAACGACTGAACAGATCATTGTGTTTATGTTTCATTGTTAAAATGATGTTTTAATAAGTGAGATTGAAATGATGAAGTATGCGGGTAGCGTGATTCAATGCATCACATGTAATAATGATGTCAGTGAAATACATTGGATTGTATGTCGTCGTCTCAATTTCAGATCCCAGTTTTTTTTTTAGGTTAGCAACAAAAGTATTTGTATGACTAGATCTATGTCATGATCTAATAGCTACACTATGGGTTATTTTGTACAGCTAGTCATTAAATTCAGATTAAATCTCGTCAAATCAAAAAAAAATGATAGATTTTTCCAATTATTCAAATGTAGGTGGAATATATAAAATTGCCTGCAAATTATGTCAGTTGTTTCTTGTTACAGTTTACTTGTACAAAGGGAACAAACATCAAACACCTTCAAGGTTATATTTCATGTTTTACATGATCAACTTTTTGAGAAAGCAAGGATGTCTCCCTATACAAAATTCAAGACTTCAAGTCGGTAAAATGAGTTCTGAAATTGTGTTCTCATATTAGTTTTACTGACTTTATTATGCTAAATGTGAAAATTTATTCTAAGTGATTGACTTAATTTTATTCAGCATAATACTTCATAGAATAGGAATAGATTTTGCAAGATTATCATGAGTTCATTAACAAATAAAATTGGATATGCTTCTATGTAACTTCGATATAAAGTTAGCAAAGCTAACTTATCAAAACTTTGATTAAATCATTAGGAATTCTGTTAGCCATGGATGACTTAGATTATGAAAATCAACAGTAAACTTATTGCCTGACTCTGTGTGTTACAAGTGTTACAGACATATATCCTATTACTGACTGTTTTAGTAGTATGATTAATTTTAAGTAGCTCATATAAATCGACCAATAACAAATAGATTGGTTGATCACTATGAAGTGACAAATTTGATGTTCGAGTAGTTTTTTACACTGCTGATCGAATTATATCGGTCACGTTGTAATATGCCTACTAGTCTAAATAACTCAGTATCACAATAACCAACCATTTTAGACATCACAGGTTTACGAGAGATCAGTCTTGGCTCGAATGGCTAAGTGATAATGGTCACGGACTGTACAATTGGGTGATCAAGGATTGGATCCTCAGAGAAGCTATCAAATTTCCAATATTTCAAAACCTTGAAGGATTTAGATTTAATGTCCAGTATGATCTTGGTTACTTTTTGCAAATAAGCACCAAAATAACTATTTAGTATTCCCTGGTTTTCAATTATTTCCCAACCACAGTCTGTTCATGTTGGAAATGACAAAATGTAACAATCAGTACAAGTCGATATATAATTTCATCATTTTAATCTCTTAAACTGTCTGTTGTAGTTTATCAACATTTTTTGAATCCATAATAGCATCAGTATTTTGAAATGTGGGCATATCAAGTCGATATCTTCTCTAACAATAATGAAGCTTCAACCATGGACTATTCATAACTTATTAACACTCGTTCTACACCTTAGTGAACATTGTGATCTCTGTAATAACACACTTGTGTATTGTAACACCTAATAGTCATAACATCAGCAACCAGTAAATAATTATGATTAAAACTGTCAATTCCTAAATGATGAATAATTGAAAAATAACCTGTTTGTTCAGTTTCATTATTGATTATAGGAAATCAATAATGCTACATCATTCTCAATAGAATCATCATGATGTGTTGAGTTATTGCGCAAAATGAGAATATCTAACTTACATGATCCATTCGTCTTGAAGTTGAATTAATAACAATTTCTTCACCTAATGTTAACACATCGATTGTAATAGTTTAGTCTGGTCAACAGTGGATAATCGTTCTGTTTCTTTATTTGTGTTCAATTCATGCTGTTTATCTTCATTAGGTTCAATAATGTCATCAAGATAATCAGTAAGCATTAATGTCGATGGAATACTGTTGCATGTTTCACACATTCATAGATTGGATTCATCAATTTCAGTATTTACTTGTACTAGATTATGTAATACATTCAAATATTGATTATGTTGTATCAATTAAGTATGTTTTACTGTAACCTCAATCAATAGTTTACTCCAATGTCTTTGTAACAAGTTGATTAATTCAATTATTTTTATAGAAAATACTACTTGTTCCTTACTTTGATAGTAGTTAGTTAATGTTACATTGGTTATATTGGTTTGTTCATGCATGTTTGGCAAAGTCACTAAAATCTCTGCATATCTTCGTATCAATGAATATTTCTCAAGATCAGTCAGTTCATTTTTATTTTATTTTTGATTTTTGTTGAATTGTTGAGTGTTCTTCACAATATTCATTCCATGAATATCATCATTTATGGTTAACTGAATGGAATCTTCTACCTTTAATTGTTGTAATTGATTACATAATGCTTGAATTAACATAATGAATGGATGATCAAAATATTTAATTCTATAATGTAATTGAAGTTTATTATGAAGTAAGCATGGTCTACTTTGTCAATGGAGCATTTTTATACCAACTTTATTGAAATTCTTCACAAATTCATTATCAACAATCTCGAGTGGTTCAACTGAATCTTCTTCATCCTGAATAAAAACACGAAGAAAGCAAAAGCATAAATGAAGTAGATAGTAAAAGTAAATTGTATTTAAAGTATCTAAACGATTTATAGTAAATAAATTACAATGTTTCGCCTAGCGAATTGATTACAACATTTTCAGAGAAGAATAATCAACATCAAAACTATTAAAGATGAGATATTTCGTGATACAAGTGAGCAGTTGCTTAATCAGGTTCCATAAGAAAATTGACTGCAACATGTTCGCACATACCCAAGTATATTTATTCATATTAGAAGCTCGATTCTCTCTAAACCACTCTTTCATAATGTACGAATGTTCATGTATCAGTGTAATAAATCCAAGAAATAGTTGTTAAGTAATTTCCAGTTATGTATCAAATACCTAGAATACATAAGTTGTGCTTGTTAACACTCATCAAATTGATGTATTGGTGGTCTGAAAGGTATTAATGTGTTTTTTGTAATTGGTAGAACTGTTAAGGCGAATTTCATCTTCAATATATAGATTACTGAAAACATGGAATCTCGACTGCACAATGATGAAGGTGTAACCATGTTTTGAATATGATAGTCACTTCATGGTTTCTCAAAATTTAACTTTATATTTTCCTACACAAGGATTTAACAAACATAATGGACAGTATGAAATTGTCAATTTGTCGTGCTTGAATATGAAATCAAACTTCTATCATTCAGATCTAATGGCATACTGTAAATTCCTGTTACTTTGAGTCAGGTAGTTCAGTGAATAACGCTGTGATGTTTTTTTATACAAATAGACAGTTTTTGAGTCAAGATATAATTTCAACATTTGGATTTAAATATATCTATCTAAAGCGCTAAAAACTGAGTTAAATACACATCGTGGACTTCCTTTAAGTACATTCGTACATCAAAGGACCTCCTCTTCAATACTTCTGCTTCACGTTCAGATTATGACTTGTGAAAATGAAACTGTATACTTTTGTTAAACCACTTCATAAAGTGTTGATCATCTACTTAATCAGATTAAATGCATGAAATTTGTCTGTGTTCATGATTCTGTTCTAAATATTGTTTTTGGTTTGCTGATAGTAAAAACTGGATTTTGACGTCTGTTTGGGTCTCACCATTTCATGATTGTGATGACTCATGTTCAGTATCTTGCTGTGAATATAGTTATACTTCTGTGTACTTTTGTTAAACCAGTTCAAAAAGTGTTGAACATATATTTCATCACATTATCTTAGTCAATAAGTAAATGTTGGTGTTAGATTGAATGCAGTTTGTTAAATTTGATGTTTCACTACATAGACTGACCATAATTAGATCAGAACTTAGTTCATGCAATAAAATAAGAAGATTCAATAATCGATTCAAAAGGGGAACCGCTGATTTGTGTTTCTAATAAGAAGTATAATAGAACAAATTAGATATTCAACGATTTCTGGTTATCTGACTATCATCAGTATTAACAAGTTGTGTTAAGCAGCACTAAGTAACAATAACACCGCTTATATAGTTTACCCTTTCCGGCATCAAAAAATGCATTAACTATCACTTTCAGTTGTCATGAAATCAATAAGTTAGACATTTACATTTCTTCTCCTTCTTTTTCTTCTTGGAATCATTCACATTATTACGCTAACTTCTTCTAATTGAACAACTTCAAACATTTTTTGATTTTTTTCTTCATTTTCTCCCCAAATCAATAAATTACGTAATGCATAGTTGACATTGAATTGACTTTTGCATTGATTTATTTTATTTAATAAATTCACTGAATAATTGATTAATTTGTTGACATGACACCATGGAAGTGATTGTTTTATATTCATTTCATACTCAGTGATCTATTTTATGATTGATGATTATTATTATCAAAATATGCTGTGTATCACTACTAATACGATCTAATGAATAGTTGTGTATTATGTGAATTAGTTAACCGACGAAACCATGCAGGAACAACAGTCCTAGCACAATCGTCTACTAATCAACGTATGTTGAAGTGAAATCTTCTGATTCAATTAGCATCGGTATACCTACATGTGAATGGGCTTGCTTAAAGATGATTGCTAGTTGTAATTGTAAATTGTCAATGTAACGTGTTTGATCGAAATCCATTGAATTTAAATAATGTCGATGAAGTGATGCTGCAAATGCTAAACTATCACTTCAACAATTCGTGAAATCAAGTATTTCCGTCTAGTAATAATAAATAACATTCAGTACATTTTCACAGAATCCCATTAAAGATCAATGTATTATTATCATTATTACAAGAGTAATCAGTATTCAGTATCTATGAAAAGTCACTGATGTGGTTGCTATCTCTAAAGCCCCGTAGATTTTCAGTTGGTCTGGATACTACCAATGTTGTAAAGTTCATTTAATGAGCAAACATTTGAAGTGTATTGTTGTGTTATACTTACTTTCTATAACTATAGAATCATTCAGTCAAGTGTTTCATTTACAAAATACGTGGTTTTTTACAACATGATGTACAATATTCGTTCTATTGAAGAAAGCAAATAATCCATTCATTCACATAACATCAAGCTGACAACATGACTGTGAATTATTGAATAAGATTGAATACGGTTCGACTTCTTTGAAATGCGAAATGCTTTAAGATCTGATATTAGAATCATTATTTTCAAGTTAGCTGTTAAAAATGTTCAACTTCTTATACTAACTTCATTTTCATGTTACCCAAAATGATAATTTCATGTGAACAAACATGAAATGTTTAGTAGTCACCTGCTTACTAATTGTCAGCTGACTATCCCCTTTTACTTGAAATAATCAAACAGTAGAACTCTTTTTCTAAATACTCCATAAAATAATCCATGACTAGATCCAAATAATTTTCACTGTTAGAAATGACAAAAGTCTTGCACATTGAAAACTGCATGTCATAATTACTTTCGTATATAAAGATTAAAGCTTTGTCAGCATAATAGTAAGTGACACTTTGAAGACCTATGTGATTGACTACTACGAGCTCACATATATTCTCACCTTTTGATTGATTGAATCATTACATACCTAAAATCTTAAATAATGACTTACTGGATAATTTACTGTCTCCATAATAAACAAATTAACACAGTTCCTGCACGATAAACATCGGATTCGATAAAATCACTAAAAGCTTTCTACATTCTTGTCAATAATTTTGCAGCTTGTTCAATGAATAAGCCGGTGTAGCGACTTTACTTCAAATCGAAAAATAACCCAAGTTGGTTTTCAAGCAGCAATTTACCTAGATCAAGTGATAGATTTCTTCCAAACACCCTTGGGTTGTTACAAGAGACATTCATGAAAAACGTATTTTCTGTCAATAGTCACTACCACACACAGCTTCTCAAACTATGCCAACGAAAAACCTAAACACTACTTGATTTATTAGGATAGGGTTTCTGCAAGTTCTAATCAGGCGTTTATTTGAAAGTTTAGATCTCTTGTGCAAAACCGGTAAACATAAAACAAAAGGTAACTTAACCGTGATTTCTATTTGCTACCCATGCATTAACATTCAATGAATATGTGGTCACATGCATCAAATGAATAACATTCATGACTTGGCTTATAATTAAATTACTGATCAATATTCATTACCTGAGGATATCCAGCTGTTTTAAGCTAACACCATAGTAATCATGCATCTCATGCATGTCGAACTTCACCGGTGTCATCAGATTCCTAAACAAGTATATCTTCAACCTAACAACAATTGTCACAAGTGAGAAAATTGACAAAAATAGATTAGTGAACAGCAAAATTAAAGTGATTTTGTGAATTTAGGTAGTAAACTGTCGAATATATGCCTTATTCAGCAGATTATTCAACACATTTTGTAAAGATGCTGACAACATTCTACGAATTCTGACATAAACAATAATTAAACTGAGGTGGTTCTGTAGATATAGACATTAAGTTAAGTTATTTGTAACCGTCTTACATTGATTTTGATTGTTTACCTCAAAGAACCAAAAGGAGTACTGAATAGCTGTTTCATTTTAGTCTTGGATAACATAGCTGAAATCAAACTTTGAGCCTATATGTCTCATGGCAAGCGCCTAAATATCTGAACTACGTAGTGGCCTTCATTCAGTGATAAAATTATCACTTCCATCAATATGTGATATTACACAACAATTATCAACAATGATAATGGGTGACCTATGCGTTATATCGCAAACTGGAGAAAATGCGAATAATACTATTTAACGCAGATGTAGATGGTTAAGCACCCGTTGTGAGACTAAATGACCATGGGTTCGATCACACTATTGAATCCACAACATGCACATTTACATTTATATTCTTCTATTGAAGTGAACTATTCTGACATAATGATGTAAATTATGAATATTATTTTAATATATAAGTAGGTATTACCTTTTATTGTTTTGCATTCGTAAAAGAATGATCTCACTTTAGCAATACTGAAAACCAAGAAAAACTTGCTAGCTAGTTTATTATAATTTGGAACTCTTCAAAAGTACTGCACATCCATGGCGACATCATAATTAAAATCCTCTAGAGTTAGGTATTTTCACCGATAGTTAATCATCAACTTAACAGAGCTGGTGCTCCTGTAACAGATTAAAAGAGTAACAGAATGCGGCATCAACGTAATATGATACAAATACACAAATTCATCTAGTGATTATCAAGTTGGTTACTGAAAGCCAAAAAATGTATGTATCTACACTATAAGTGATTATGAATACCATGATCATAGATTACTTGACTGGCAAGTAAAATCCACGACTTGTGTTTTTTATGTTGGTCAAATCAACAAGAAGATCCAAATACATTCTAATTATATCATTGATTACTTACCTATGTTAACTCAAATGAAGTTATCACTGATATAAACTAATTCTTTGCAGTCTGTTAAAGAAAGAATAATGCTTTATGTAAGGAAACTTTCTCTGTTTGAAAATGATGTCAACGATTACCAAACAACACTGAACACTTGTATTCGCACTTTATACAACTACATAGTTATCAATACTCCATACAAACTACTGTAATTCTTCGAAACTCTACTAAGTTATCCAGTAGTTTTAGTAGTAATATATACAGTATACATTTTAGAAAATGCAACAGATGATTATTTCTGTTAACCTGATCTTCAGTTTTTAACTTAAGAATAATCATACATCGTACATCAAAGGACCTCCTCTTCAATACTTCTGCTTCACGTTTAGATTGTGACCTGTAAAAATGAAACTGTATACTTCTGTTAAACCAGTTCATAAAGTGTTGATCATCTATTTAATCACATTATCTGAGTCAATAAGTAAATGTTGGTGTCAGATTGAATTCAGTTTGTTAAATTTGATGTTTCACTACATAGACTGACCATAATAAGATCAGAACTTAGTTCATGCAATAAGATAAGAAGGTTCACTAATCGATTCAAGGCGAATCATTGATTTGTGTCACTATCAAGAAATATACTAGAACAAATTAGATATTCAACGATTTCTGGTTATCTGACTATCATCGGTAATAACTAGGTGTGTTAAGTAGCACTAAGTAACAATAACACCGCTTATATTGTTCACCCATTCCAGCATCAAAATATGCATTAACCCTCACTTTCAATTGTCATGAAATCAATGAAGTTAGACATTTACACTTCTTCGTTTTCTAATTCTTGGAATCATTCACATTGATACACTCACTTTTTCTAATTGAACAACTTAAAACATTTTTTGATTTTTTTTTCTTTATTTTCTCCCCAAATCAATAGTTGACATTGAATTGACTTTTGCATTGATTTATTTTATTTAATAAATTCACTTAATAACTGATTAATTTGTCGACATGACACCATTGAAGTGATTGTTTTATATTCATTTCATACACAGTGATCTATTTTATGATTCATGATTATTATTAAACTATGCTGTGTATCACTACTAATACGATCTCATGAATAGTTGTGTATTATGTGAATTAGTTCACGGACGATACCATGCAGGAACAACATTCCTAGTACAACGTTCTTCTAACCAACGTATGTTTGACTGGAATCTTCTGATTTAATTAACATCGGTATACCTACATGTAAATTAGCTTGTTCTAATATGATTGCTAGTCGTAATTGTGAATTGTCAATGTAACGTGTTCGATCAAAATCCATTGAATTTCGATAATGTAGATTAAATGATGCTGCACATGCTAAACTTTTACGCCAACTTTTTGTGAAATCAAGTATTTCTACCTTGAAATATTAAATAATATTCAGTACATGTTTACAGAATCCCATTGCAGATCAATATATTAATATTATTATTATTAGTTTCATTATTATTAAAAAAAATCAGTATTCAGTATCTATGACAAGTCACTGATGTGGTTGCTATTTCAAGAGCCCCGTAGATTTGCAGTAGTTCTAAATACTACCAATGTTGTAAAGTTTATTTAATGAGTGAAGATTTGATGTGTATTGTTGTCCTATACTTACTTCCTAAAACTATTGAATCTTTCTGTCAAGTGTTTCATTTACAAAATACCTAGTTATTTACAACATGATGTACAGTATTTGTTCTATAGAAAAAAGTAAATATTTCATTTATCTACATAACATCAAGCTGACAACATGACTGTGAATTACTGAATAAGACTGAATACAAATCGACTTCTTCGAAATGCGAAATGCTTTAAGATCTGATATTAGAACCGTTATCTCCAAGTTAGCTGTTCAAAATTTTCAGCTTAACATATCAACTTCATTTTTATGTTAACCTAAATGATAATTCTATGTGAACTCACATGAAATGTTCAGTAATCACGAGTTTACTAATTGTCAGCTGACTATCAAGTTTTACTTGAAATAGTCAGACAGTAGGACTCTTTTTCTAAATACTCCATAAAATGATCCATGACTGGGTCCAAATAATTTTTACCGTTAGAAATGACAAAAGTCTTTCGCATTGAAAGCTGCATGTCATAAGCATAGCATGTCATAATCACCTTAGTATATAAAGATTGACGCTTTGTCAGCATATTAGTAAGTGACACTTTGAAGACTTTTGTGATTGACTACCAACAGCTTACATATATTCTCACCTTTTGATTGACTGAATTATTACATGTTAACTTATATGAAGTTATTTCTGATATAAACTAATTCTTTGCAGTCTGTTAAAGAAAGAATAATGCTTTATGTAAGGAAACCTTCTTTGTTTGAAGGTGATGTCAACGATTACCAAACAACACTGAACACTTGTATTCTCACTTTATACAACTACACAGTTATCATTACTCAATACAAAATACTGTAATTTTTCGAAACTCTACAAAGTTATCCAGTAGTTTTAGTAGTAATATATACAGTATACATTTTAGAAAATGCAACAGTTGATTATTTCTGTTAACCTGATCTTCAGTTTTTAACTTAAGAACAATCAAGACATTTCAGATAGTTTGTTATTGACAGCATCTTAAAATCAAAACTATGCATTCATTAAAAATTTTCTATTTCTCTAGATGACATCATTGATAAAGACTTCTTGTGAAGAAAAAAACTTTATTGTATACACCTGACAGTTGTTTGTAGTTTCCGACGTTGTTAGTGTAAATAGATATGTACTGACTAACTAGTTAACTCATAACTGTTTACTGGCTATTCTAAGTTGCTTTGATCTATAATAATCCCCCAGACCATTTTTGCTACATTATTGTGGTAGTCGATGATACCTACAATGTTTAAACAATCTATATATCCTATCCTGAGAAATTGTTTCTTAATGCCCAACCACTATAGTAATTCGTTCGGAGAGCAGTACAACTAAAGACACCAAACTCTGAGGACTCAAGGCTAATTAGTACTCCACACCATGAAGAGGTGACGGTAGTAAAGTGTTCTACACAGATAACCAAAATAGTAAGATTGTATGAATTTCATTTTGTGAAGACTATTTAAAAAGAAGGTTTTATTCATTAGATTACATAACAGTAGATGACTACGCAGATATTTTGACCAAAACATCATTTTGATGCATCACATAAATTGAGAAATGCAAAAGTGTTTGAAAGTCTTGTTGGAGTCAAATGCTTTTTCTGATGATTCAAATGTAAAAGTTACATGTCTTTTTACTTATCTAAGTTTAGATTATTTTTAGAGTTTCGCATATTCTTTCATCTCATTGTGCAATACTTCTTTATTGATAATTTCTGTATAACAAAAATTGTGTTCAATGAAGAGATCTTGTTTCATAAATTTCACTTGCATTCATGTACATTAACATTTACATACATGATAATAAAAACATAATAACAGTTGGACTAACATGACAACAAATGTAGACTATTGCGAGTTGCTTTGACGACCACGCATAGTTAAACATAGAAAGAATAATCCAAAAAAACATATATCAATGTTATTCTTATATAGACTATTCAAGTGAAGAGACTAACCCTGCCCGCAGCTCTTCTAGGATTGCTGCTGGTTCCAAGCCCGAGTAAAGGAAAAATGTTTGGCACAGGGCTCGCACCCCTATCTTAAAAGTCTACAAAATGTTAGGTTCATGTCTTGAAAATGTTCTTCTTCAGTCATTGGATAGTAGGATTTTATAACATTTTGTTTATGCTAATTTCATTACGAACTAAACTGCTTGACATTATTTATATTAGCCTGATATAGCATTCAACTCTGTTTGTCATTACATCCTTAAAAGCTTCAAGAGTCAAATGATCCTTCACAGTCAGTTAAGATGAAGATGTAATTAATGGTTAGATACAACTCAACGGCATTAAGATCTTCTGATTAAGTGATCATGTATTTGAAATGTAGATTTATTTTTCAATCATATTAAGAGGATAGGTATCATTGAATTCTTACTCAGTGGGACTCCCAGAATCACCTTCCAAACTAGACATCTATAAATCTCAATGATAACTGGAATAAAACAATTAATAAAGTCAAATAATCATCATGAAATAATCATCTCAAAATGACTAAAGTTGAAAGTGTAAATTGCCAAACGTCAATTCAGTGACCTCATAATAAATTCTAAAGTTTCTGTATTCAATCTCTAGTGACGTAATGCACGCATCGATTCCGAAACAATTTGAATGCATAAACAGAACAGATGACTGGTGATTTCTGATTTTTTAATCAGCTTTTCCAATAGTTACACTTGCAAACTAACAAATTCTTACCTACTGTTTTACATCACTATGAGATCTGATCTGAGGATGGTGTATATGTCTTATGCTCAGTGATTTCCATCTTAATATTTAGCACTAAATCATTCTAATCAAATTGGAATGGTTTGTTAAGGTTGGTATTTTTAGTTTTTTTTCAGCTATAAATGCCGATTTCTACAAAATATCTCAATGAAATTATAACAATCAGCTTACGAGTGACTCTTTAACCCGATCGTTTCCATGTGAAACTATAAATTCATTTGCTACTGTGGGGTGCGTTATATTTTTTGACTAAGTTTTTATATTGAAATGTTTAAGAATACCATTTAGTTTGATTGAAGGAAGTGGCAGCGGATCAACAGAAAGCTAAACTACTCAGTTCCTTGTAAACACAATATTCCTGATCAAAACAGACTTTTGTTTTAAGTCATTCATGAAATCAATAAAAGTCTACCAACGACATCATTATTTCGCCTGCTTTCAATTACTGAAGCCGGAATTGTTCATCAAAATAAACTTCTTCAATTGTCACCTTTACCCTGATTCGAAACTTAAAACAAGCAAACAATTATTTGTCAAAGAATATTACTACTTTTCTCTTATTATCTATTAACCCTTTACTCTTAACAAACATATTTCACCTTTGAACACATTTCGCTTCATCTCAGCCTACTGAGTAACTTCTTTTTACTTTTGTTCACGTTTAATCTAACTTCTATGACATTTCATACTCATTATTGACATTAAGTTTCTTTAATCGTTGATATGCTCAGTTATTTCTTTTGAGGAATAAACACTATTGATTATTGTTATAGAAGATGCATGTATTACCGATTGCACAGTATTGAGGGTATTGATTTATTCATATGCGAACTCTTCATTGAAAAATATATTCTTGGTTTTTCGATGATACAACGGGTATATTTCATTCATATAAATATACATTCCAGGACCTTAGAAAGTGGGTTAATGAATCTACCACAATTAGACTTATTACAAAGTTTAACGACAATTTATTAAGAATAGATGATAATCAAGCTAATGAGGCGGAAGAAGGGTCAAAGATGAACACAACTAACTACGATCACAACAATGAGTGTCAAGTAAACGAAGGTTAAAATACACTCAGTTATTGTTACTAAGACAAATGAGAGTTGAATACTCATTCCTACTAAATACAAATGTCTAATTACTAGAGCCTTCATAGTACACCAGTATGACTACATGATGTCAATTTACAGTTAATTTGAATGTCATCATTTCATTAATTTCACATCTTGAAACCGTATAATTAAACTAATAAAATTTGTTGTGCCTTTTAAATGTAGTTTCCAATATGCATCCAACACAACATGCTGATACCCGTAATTCTTTTAAAATGCATCATTTATATCTGACATTTTGAATTTATTACATTTTTAATAAGCCTGTATCTGATTACGTAATCAACCTATCAGTAGTATATTCTCTAATTATCACTTTATGTATCTACAAATTCATGGTTTAAAATTACTAAATTTTAACTTAATCGCAATGTAAATTTCTGATCCCTGATGAAAACGTTGATCAGAATTAAAAGTTAATTCATACATTGAGCTATCTACGAATAATAACACGCAGTAATTGACTGTTTTGAAGATTGTCAAATGTTAAATTGATATCAAAAATCGATCTGAATTGTGTATCAAAGAGACATTTGGCAATCCTCACAATACTTAGTTGTAATCAATATCACCTCACTAATGATTGACTCCTCAAGGTGATTCCAGAAGTTCTAGTAAAAAGATGTATTCAGCAAAGTTCACCTGTGTTGAATGTGAAGCATTTGTGTACTAATGACATTAAGTGAGGCCGCGTAAACATATCACGATTTGACTGAATTAGGGATATCAACAGTTGGGATCCGACTATTGATCTAGTGATGAAGCGTTCCCCATGTAGTCAGAGAGTCATGGGTTTAATCCTTGGCGAAGTTGTGGACGCGCACTGTTGAAGAGTCCTGTACTAGGATGAATCAGTTGTCCAGTCCCATGTTATAACGATCACCGGTCGTCTTATTTAGACCAATCCGTGATGTGAAATTAATAATCGTACAGCTTATAAAAAGACAATTAAACGCTGTGAATTTATTCTAGTATCGAAAAATTTCATCATTCTTACTTTACTTAAATTATTTTTAGTAGTAGTTTGTTTAAATATCTCTATACATTTCTCAATAAACATTCAAAATATCCTATAAAAGAAGAAATGTTTTTATTCGACATTTGTGATGGATACTACATACAAGAACAGTATATAAGTAGTATAAAATAGAAATGTCGTATGTAGTGGAAATAGTGTACAGTTGACGAAAAAAGAGGCAAGCGTAGACTGAGTAGGTAAAAGATGAGAAGAAATAGAAAGCAGCATAAAAACAACAAACTTGTGTGCCTATACATGCGTAAATGTAATGGAACCATCATTTGTTTCTCTCTGTAATTTCACAAAATAATTAATTTCTTCTGTCAATTTGGTTGTTAGTTGCAAATCTTTTAATTACTTGGCAGTGGAAATTGGTTGGAGCGTAACAGCACAACGAAAGTCCAACATCTAATTATTAACTTACAAACACTTTATGATGTTTTACTTAATTCATGTGAATTGGTTTTGCTTAGCCAGTTTGTCAAATACAATAAATTTAAGCTTCGTTCGATTAAATTGAGCAAATTGAAAACAACCATAAAAAATCAAATAAATTTAAGGAGTCTGAAAGTGAAAGGTAATAAACTTCGAACTGACAGTCAATAAATATCGAACCCGGCACATAAACGTATATTCACACGTTGTCGTACCACATTAGCACGACGACATTGAATTTAAGTGATTAACACCACAGTGTAATTCAGTAAAGAGAAGTTAAGCAAACATAGGTGCGAAAGTATATTGAAACCTCAGATGTAGAAAAACTTAAAAACAGAGTACATTTGCACCAACACAACCGATACTAAACTATGTCGCTTAGTGTCACCAGCTAGTGTTCGTGATTATCACGCAGATATTAACCAATTAGTGTCCATCTACCAATACGGCCTAGACCAATAGTAAAAGATGATATGAACTACTTCTATGTTATAGTTTGTTTTTCTTTATTTTCATCATCTTTCTTCTTTCCTTGTCAACATCCCTAACACATTTTTCTAGTTAGTAGCATCCTTACGCAAACAAATAAACTACACTTCCTAGTCGTTTTCTTCAATGATGTCGTCTTATATTTTACTAGTACAATTTTACATTACAAACATGACAAAATTAATCTGAAGTAAACTCGCTAACATTAAACAGATTTGGTGAAAATAGAAAAAGTCATTAATTTCTAATCTAAACAGTATTTTTAGATGCCTGCCTCAGGTTTTATAGAGCTAGTCTCCAGTCAGCACAGTTTCATGGCCCGAAATTAATATAAGTTGCTCAGTTGCACCTATACTTTAGTAATTTTCTAAATTCTACAATCACAATATCATTGTAAGTTTTGTTGTTTCATCTAAGTTACAATGTTACAGTTATGATTTTTTATAGTTCATCATGGCATTACATTGATATGATTATTATATTCAATCAGTTTTGTTTGACATCTTTGTCGTTTGTTTGCTTAAGCTGAAAAAGTTTGTAACGCCTTATTTAAATGGTACTTTCAATTATGTCTATGATCACTAAAACTTCAAAACTACAATTAAAAAGTAATTTGTGAAACGCAAACTTCATCAAAACTTAGATTTATCAAGCCAGTAGAATAATTCTTTCTATAGTTAATGATCATGAAATTTGAAGTTATAACACACAGTCTCGTTGGTAACTGTTGATAAATAAAGTTTTTCAGAGTTATACATGGCACAAATGTTTGTCTTACAATAATTCTATGCAAAACGAACTAACGTCTCTAAGGCGCAACAATACAGGTGCTTTAAGCAACTGAAAATGATTTACTGTTTATTATATCTGGTGCTTTTATTCGAGTATTTGCAATAAATTATGCGACATCAAACATGTGTGGGATGAAACAAATAGTATTTTACAACATTTTATAATAGTATGTATAGTGATATTTCACTCAACTTGTTGGTCATTGAAGTTGTGAGTAGTATGTGTGATAACTGCCTACTGGTCATCTTTCAAATTTGTGAGCTTTTTCAGTTTCGTGCTGATCAGTTTTATTCTTAATCTTTCTGTATAAGATGGGCTTACTGTGGTTCTGTATTGAAGTTCATTATATTAGGACGGTTTATTGTTATACGTGGCTAGTGCAAAGAATGTTTATACAAGTACAGTGGAACAATTGTTTGATTTCTTAATATTTACACTGATGCATCCAATAAACTTCGTCCTGTCTTCAACAGAAAACAATAAAATGCAAACTCCACAATGTTATTCGGCTTTCATTAGTACTCAGTTACAAAATGGACAAGTATTTGTTGGCAAAACATTAAATCAGTTACCTTATGAAGATCTTCCTCTAGGCATGGTTGTACGTGAATCAGATTCCTCATAATGTCATCTTTTCAGATTACCTTACACATTGTAAAACATTTGCGTGTAGAAATGACTCTAGATCATGCATTCAACAAAATGCATTCACAAGTAATTTTGTTGTTGAAGGGGGAAAATCTTGTAGCCTGTCTAACTTAGATTTGAATAAAATTTCAACTAATTTTCGTTTATTACTCAAATCAGCCTCATACATTACTAACTGAAAAACTTTAAGATTCGAATGCATCGCATTTAAATGGCAACTTTATCCAAAACTGTTAACAAAAAAAGTCACAGTATTTCATACTGTTTTACCCAACAGTATTTGCAGACCAAAAAATTGACATTTACTGCAGCGGAATTCGAATGTTTATAAAAAGATAATCAAATGATGAGATAAAAAGAGATAAGTAAACTTTATTTGAAAGTAACTGGAGAAACTTCAAACTACATCATCCAAGCAAATGACTTTTAGCATTAAAATACTTCTACGTAGACTTCGTACTGTTTATTAAACAATCTGAATCCATAGTTACACTTTTTATCATCGAATAACTCATAAAATGCGTTATTTGAAATATGAATGTAATTCAGTTATGATATTCACTTGGTGCAATAAACTGTTTGTATAGACTTGACATTATAATGACAATTCGTTATTTTCATGGCATGTTCATTATACGACTGGACAGACATGGATTGCAAAATGCGGTACTTATTTGACTATGATTGTATTGGAAGTTATTGTCGAAAAATACATTACAGCTACATAAAAAATCGCTCTTCAACCTATTTAAGATAATCTTGTATAGGAAAAACAACAAACCTTTTATTTAATCCAATAAAACTAAGTGAATATAAGTAGTCGATTTGAGCCTCAGAACACTTCCAAAGATAGTTTCTTTTTATGAAGAGTAACTATGGCATAGTTGGATAAATTTACTTTATTCATCGTTTGACTGCTCTTAAATTGCAAGCAATGAAATCGGCCATTAAAACCAAGTTTATATTCATTGTATCACATTCAAAAAGAGTTTGCACTGAAGTTATGCGTGTTATAAAAGTATGTCAATAAAAAAAGGATAAACGTTTTTTAGGTTATATAAACTACATATGAATTTAGCATTTTACAGATTTACTACATAAACACTCAAGGAAAACGTTTAAAATGCTGACGTTGGATAATCTGATTGAAAAATTCTATTAGAATGTTATTGACCAATCTACAAGCTGTCAGATTACTCCGTACAGATTTGATTTGTGATTGTGGACTTATTATGGCACAAACACCAAACACAGATACGGGAGATGAAATCACCTTTCTTTTTGGTAGGTTCTTGGTATTTACGACCGAACATTAGAAAAGGGATATTTCCAGTATGTCCCAGATTGAACTGCCAGGACTCTAATACCTAAAAACCAGTTGTATGTTCTACCAGGATCAGCAATATATACAGACGACTGAAGAGCTTATCGGCCTGTTCGTAAACTTGGATATGTTCACTATGTCATAGTTCACGACAGACATCATGTTGATCCAAGTAAAGGCGTTTAGACACAAAACATTGAAGAATTCTGGCCACGCCTAAAGAAGTTTTTTAAACCTTATAAAGGCTCTAGAAACAATATGATATGGAGTCATATGGATGAGTTTCTTCATCGCTCATATTATGAATTAAAATTTGATAAACTTGTTTGCAGCCTTTAAAAATTCACAAATCAAATAAAAACAATGTATCCTGTGTAATTTTTTCCAAGATTTTATCGTTTTCTGAATAAATAATGATTTCATATACCACTGCATTTTCATTGGTTAAAAGGTGTTTCAAGGTCATCGATAGTTGGTCCACAATGTTTAATTTCACTTGATAATGTGTTCCGAATGTTTGTGTCAGTGTGAACAAAAATGCGATTTACAAAGTTGTAAGACATAAAAGAATCAAATTAATCTGCATGATTTTTAATACGAAATTTTGCATAAGAATCGAGATTTACTTGTAGGCTAAAAATCCATGAACACTTTTTTAGTGTTAGTAACAAATCACGTTTTTTGAAAAGTTCACAAGTATTTTGGTAATTTAAATATTGCATTTAACAACTTAAACAAATTCAGTGTTACAATTTGCAATTATGCAGAATACAAATGATCCTCTATTTTTGAATGACAAGGATCTATTTTATTATTTTTCTAACTAAAAAACATTGAAATAACCTTTCATGGTTCGCTTTAAATTTATAATGAACGGATTATTCCTTAAGATATGCAATTAGGCGATAAATGAGTTTATTGCATTACGCAATGTGTAGTATCTGCGTTTTGTAACAAGAAAAACAGATCAATTTATTGAGTGTAGGGTTGGTGTAGAAGTTACTTCTTGAACACGATAGCACCAAATAAATGCGAAAAGGAATAATAATGTAGTGAGCCGTCACTGCTTCTGGTTATTCATATTTTAGCGAAATCATTTTGACAAAATGGTCTAGTCGCGCATTGCCACCTGAATACCTGTCAGCACAACGCAGAAAGCAACTTTCCTAGATACTCGGTGGATGGGTACAAAATCCACGTAGTAAGTAGTTGCAAAAACTTTCGACATTGATACTGACCATGCTTATCTTAGTAGACACGACTAGTTGAAGGCGTGTGGTTATGCATCACCACTAGATCACTACATGAACCACCGTGGGAAGCAACCCTCTCTGGTTTGCTAGCCTAGACGTTGCCACCAAATTGACGCTTTATTCACGATAAATATAACTTTACCTCCATCCTCTATTATCTTCTGATTTCTTGTCATTCGTGAGGGTGAGTCCGATCAATAGAAGTGGCTCTGGTTGTACGGCAAGTTTAGCTTAGTTATATACCGGGTACATTCAACTGATTAGTGCGATGTTATCTGAACACGATCATTATCATAAGTTTAATTCTGGTTATAGCTTTCAACAAAGTATTTTTGATGTTTTTTTCTTTATTAGTGCTTTTTTCACATTTTCACGGTACTTTGTATTTGCATACGTTACTATTTTCATGATATGTGATCAGACGCCTAAGCTTTTCAGGATTAGAAACCCCTACATTTTTGAACCTTCAACTTATCCCTTCTTTGCAGATGATATAGAAGCTTGGTTCTGCTACGCAGAAATTGAGTTACGAGACCACGGCCTGACAAATCTACTTGTTTATATCCTAGCAGTTGTAATGTCACTTAAGTGTAAATTGAACAAATACGTGACCCCTTTCCTTTTCTGTCCCGACTTTCTTAAACATTATGGCCAGCTAGTAAGATCAATTTCCAAAAGTAAAGACTTGTCTGATATACAACGTCTTAACCAGTTGTTTTACACCATCGAGCTTAATATCATTTTAGCGACGGAAATGTTGTCGCGCATAATAAAATATTCGGTCGACGAACCTTGAACAATGGTCTTCTCCATCGACTTTTTCTTTTGAAACTAACACAATATATTTGTGCTTTATTTGAAATATTCTTTCGCCATGTAAAATAATTTTAACCATTGTACATGTGTATTCCCTTGATGAAATCCTAAAACAGCTTTTTTCCAACGCTTATTGTAAATAAGCTGGAGATAGGCATGAAGAGAATGAACAGTTCTTGAAGAGAGAGTAAGAGAAAAGCCCAGGACAGAGTTGTTTGGAGAATACTGGTCGGCGCCCAATGTTTCACATAGGGTAACAAGCACTAATAAATATATATATATATTTATATATACTCGTTGCACAAGTATCGCTGTCTGGAATAAGTTGCCAATTGTGAAATATTTTGTTTACTGTATCTTTGTTTAATGTTACATATTTCATTACACGGTCAGCACATTAGGCATTCTCACTTTGTTGTCCTTAAAAAAAAGATGCCTACTTCTTAGTGCCAAAGAAATTTCAGTACTCAAGCCCAACGTTGTGTTGTCCAATGCAAATTTAAGCGAAAGCGTCCCACCAACAGTTAGTAATAGCGGCTGCTGCCGACCAAGAAACCTATACTATCCGACTGCTTTACGTCATATTTATTACAACGCGGAAAATTTGAAGACACCTGACTGTTAAGCAGGAGGCTGCTTATTCGTCAGGCTAGGTGATCACTTGACGTCGTAACCAGTTATCGCGTCATTACTAAAATCATCTGTAATTAACTGTTATTAAAATTCACACTATCTATCATAGAAATTTTAACTGAATGCATTTTAAACTATTTTACATGATTTTTGGTTGCCCTGAATTGCGTATCTACCATAAAATCATAGAGCGTATATTTTTCGAAAATGCAATTTGTATGTGATTTTCTTGTTATGAAATATGTCACTTAAGGTTTTCTAAAGGATGGTAATTCCATTATTATATAGTTAAGAATAAACTATAGTGTATCTACGTCGTCTAAGACCATTTAGGTAATTTGAGTTAGGTCTACATGACTACTAATTTTCCTGGATGGTTTTTAGTATGTAGTAAACAAACTATGAACCACTCATGTAGTTTGTTCATATTTCGCATGCAATAGTTGTATAACTCAAATTCATGTTTTCAATCTACATTCATAGCTGGTGCTGTGGTGTTCTGATTTTATTTCAATTGAGTTGTTGAAACTTACGAAGTTCATGCTAAGCACAGAACTTATTAAGATAGAGTGATTGAAATTGCAGTTAGAATGCTGTCGGACGTTCAATTTATCACTGAAAATACTGAATCATTCTTGGAACGATTTACATGATGCCTGACGAGTTATCAAAGAGTAATGAAAATATGCAAAGAAAGTTTAAGAATGCAAAACTAAAGTTTACATAATCTACGCTGGATTAACAACAGAAATACAGAAACATTTCACTTATATAAATCGACATTTGGACAACATATTGAAAGTTTATCGGAGTTCAGTTTAAACTAAACTTTGGTAGCATATCCTTATCGATCAGCGTGTGTAGTTATATAAAGTTTCAGAAGTAAGAGGTGGATAACTGTACTGATTAGCAGTGAATGCAGTCTCGTTACTTTGCATCACTTAAAGCTTATCAAAATTGTATGAATCATTCCAGATACTGATGAATATTTATTTGCACATATCTTAATACTGCTTTTTCATTGTAGCTTGTTACAGAGAATACAAAGTGGGGAAGTCAATTCTAATTGTACGGTGAACGCATGCTAATGTTTACGTTAGCTACGTTACGATGTAGCCGTAACCGTGTCACTGTGTATAATAGCATATCACATGAGAAAGATTACGTATCCTACTAATTACATGAGCAGTAATACAACTGTCCAATCAGAGACATATCACATAACTTCTCATTGTCAAAAGGGTTTTCGATAAAACAAAACTATCTATGTGCTGATTGAACACAGTGTTTCCTATTGATTTCTACTTGTCTTCGAGCTTGTTTCGATGGGTTTCCTGGATCTCACAAACAAGAGATTTGTCATATGACAAAGAAAACTTTTTTACAATATTTGACCAACATAGTTGGACACAGTTAGTTCTCACTCTCACAAAACACAATCACATCCTCCACTTTGTCTTGTCATGTTTCGATCATTTGACAATTCAAGTTAACAATGAATTCGCAAGCAGCAGCCAAAAAATCATCTTACATACACTTCCTTTTATCTCAGACCACTCAGATATACGCTGAATACAAAAAGTTGACTGGAATCTCTAACAAACTCATCTAAAGTGCTTAGAGTATTTCGTTGAGTATTTTTACTGAAACGCTAGTCACATTTTGTGGAATTGACAACTCAAACACTGTTGCATTCATGAAACTAGGCAGCATGATCAAACCTAATAATTTATGCATACCGATTATTTGTCGTTGAAAATTAAAACAACTGTGAAAATGTTGAGTTGAATGACTTGTCAGCCAAAAGGCAAATTACTACGAATTTTAACCAAGTGGAAGAATTCCATGGGTTATAGGCTATTGACCAATATTTATTATCACTTCACTTGGAACATCTATACAATTGGTGATATAAATCATTCCACAATACTGACACCACTTGCATCTTACATGATGAGTCAATAATAAACGACACACATATTACCATTAACCTGTTCAATGATATTTTATAAACAGAAGTTAACCCCCGGACAACTCTGGAGTTATGTTATACTGGAAGATTTAAGATGAACAGCTAACTATTAGAACTGTGTTTTAGGAATCTGTTTCAATTAGTTCAGGGGTGTGTAAATCGAACATTTTATTTCTATTAGTATTCAGTTCTCCCTACCCTATCCACCCGTTTCACTTTTCAACTGTCAGTCAGCCATTTTCCATTAATGAACTGCAGCTTATTAATTCTGCATATGCTACATCAGTTACCCATTTTTGTTGCTCTGACTGTCGAAAGATACAAATTTTCGAATCGGTTGACTGTATGGTTAGACTTATTACATGCATAAAGAAATGATTGAAAAATAATTAAGTTTGTTTCACTGGTTCATCAATTTTCTGTTATTCCTCAATTCAGCCTAGGACTAAGTAAGCACCAAAGCGTATGTGGGATCAGCGACTAGATAGTGATATTTGTATTTAGTTGTTACAATTTGATGTGTCCATAGATCATGTCAATCAATTCTTGACAAATTTAGTTGGATACGAATCATAATTTGCTTGTTTTTACTGGATCGCATTTTAACTCTATTCTGTAATAATATAATTTCAAACTGTCTATACATCACAGTATACTATAGTGACTCACACACATTCACAATTTATGGGAAAAGTGCATGTATTCAAAGTCAGTAACGATGAATATGGGAGAATAATATGTAGAATGGACGTGTCCTATATCTGATATATTTGACCACACGTGTTTTGAAGAATCTTTCATCTTAAGAGATTCGTGATCCACTTCTTGATTGGCAGAACTCTCTTGACAATCGTCGATACCAAACTGTTGAATTTATCTCCTTTCTTTTAAAGGCTTAGTCGGCGGTGATATAAAAGTTGGTGTTTCAAGTTCACTACTTTACATAATAGATTATGTAAATAATGATGGTGTTGATGGTGATAATGATGATGATGCTGATGGTGATGTCAAATATCGACATTCATACTGCTGTGTTGATGAATGACAGCACCATATGCATGTCCAAGTGCGGTTACCGTGGATAATGACTCACACTCAAAATAAGTATTTTCAGACACAGTATCATTCATAATCTACTGAGATATGACTTAGTTAGCATCAGTGCACTCAATCAAGTAAATAAATATTGTGATTTCCATGGGACATTTTACATTGTCGTTGGTTAAAGTGACTTTATTTATAAGTAGTTAGTCTGTCTAATTTGTTATTATTACATTCTATATTAGTCATCAAAATCCACAATGCGTGAATCTCTATAACCTCACCAACAGAAATTCTATTCATTATTAAGACTCCCTGTACAAACAACTCCCATGGATTTCGCCACCTAACAACACCCATGTTATGTCGTATGTTTGTTGTCATTTTGCATGGGATTTTTAGACAAAATCACGTGATTGCAATTTTTAAGTATGTCAATAAATGGTGTGTCTGTGCACAGAAATGCTAACCGACTGTTGTAACAAATCATCGAATCGATATCAATGGAAACCGACATATGTGGACGATTTTAGTTCAGTTGACCGAAGTGTAAAATCTCAACTTGTGCCATACCTGAGACATGTATTCTGCATGCTAAGTAGGAAAGTAGAAAGAAGGAACCTCATGATCGTCAACGCGAATACATGACAACATTCAGTGAATCCGTCGACTGTCGATTTAACACGTGTGAACTACTTGGATAGGATTCAGTGAAATTTCGCAGAGCCTCATATACATAAAAATGATGATTGTTGTCGATTGCGAATTAGTCTCACATTTCTTGCATTGTACACTATCACCTTACAGCATATAATACAAATCCACGATAAACACAACGCCACAAACAAAACCCTGTCACTACACCAAACATTTAAATAAGTCCAAGTTTAACATAATGTGTCATTTGATAATGTTTTCTGGAACCATTTTCATCATATCAATATGTGATCTTTTAAGACGACTGTAGGTTGAATCTATATCACATGTCTACGATTAGTTGCATATAACATGAAGAGGATATGCAGCAACTACAAATACTGATTATGACAAGAAAGATTGAATAAGAATATTTCTCTTAGAAGAGGATAAATAAAATTACTCAAATTAAATGTATATTACGTCAATCAGAAACAAGATCTACTGATAATGAGTATAGGTGTGACAATGCAAGTGATGCCTAACCATTGTTAATTATAATTATTGAACTGGCTCGAACTAACTAGTCTACATTTACGAATATGACTGAATGCAACAATAGCCAATTTTATAGACGAATATTATATTGGTCAACCTCATTTATATGTTTTCTAGTCCCAGGCATTATATCCTGTTGATGTTGGCTGCATTCACTGCATTCAAATACACTTAACACATTCACTAGTCTACTAGTCACAAGCTTATCCATAATTTACCACTGTTGTCTATTATCCCACACCTAAGTTTAGCATTAGTTAGATCTATTTCCGGTGATCAAGTTAACTGACTTCAAGTTAAACATCAGTTAACAAAAATAGAGCACTGTTTAGCTGTTTCACTCTAGTAGAAGTCGTTGTAGTTGCAATCTGGGGATTCCACCTTAAACACAGTTATTGTTTCGAAAGCAGAACCTTCAAAGGTAAATTGATGTCATAAAATGCCAGTAGAAGCATGAATTTTGTAATGTGAACCTGATGAAACATTTTCTTCTGACCTTGGTAAACTAGGAAGTTTAAGCAATTGACTTTTAATCAACATTTTATAAATATTATCCAAAAATTTTATTCGTGCATATAGTCTGTGTATTCTGTGTTTGAACCCTAGTGGTGTTCTATTTGTACACTTCTGGAAGAATAGTTTAGTTATTTAGTGATAACTTCTTTTCATTTAACAATAACCTAAAATTAGTTTTCGACAAAATGTTCACTTTTACTGACTAGTCAGGTAAATGCAGCCACTTAACTACCACAGGCATCATAGTGCCTTCAGTGTTGTTTCCATTAAATTACTTTCTATTGTCATTATCAGTAGGTAGGTATTTGAATGTGAAAACCATCTACACAAAAGCTAATTAAATGAACAACTTTGATAACCAGATTTACATGAATAAACAAATTGAGAAACTATTAAAGTAATCTAGCGACTGTGATTCCCGCGACGCAATACTCTACAGTGCAGTCATTCTTTCTTGCGCGCGAATCGAACATGATGAGATTCATTAGCTTACTAGATGATACAATGAAACGAACAGAGTGAAATTCGATGTAGGCTGATTAGTTTGTGTATGAATAAACTGAATGTCATCTGATTGCCTAATAAACAATAGAGATGAATGGAATTAAAGCGGAAAATTAAAGAATGACTGGTGTCCACAAAATCAATGAATGAGTGAATAAGAATGATGATGACAATTACTGGTCGTAACCCTGACGAAGGTAGTTGACGGTTCATCAATGATTCCTTTCAAGTCAATATGTCTGGGATATGATTGATGTTAGGTATTGCTCTTCATATTTATAAATTGCATACAAATATATCTGGGAAAATTGGTCCTAATTTGCTTCTTATAATCACACTGTTCACTCGACTGTACACTTATTGTTAAAAACGTAATTACATCACATTTCCTCCATATACATTTTGCAGATTTTTATTGTGTCTATGGTTTAAAACTGTTACTCTGAATACTGACTAATTTTAATCAGATAAAATTGATTTAACTCAATAAAATTATTTTCTTCATCATTAGAACTAGCATCACCTGATCCACATTCTTAACTATCCTAATCAAGGTCACAATCATCAAAGGCAATACAGTCAGTATCATCATCGTCGAAATCATTGTAGTCGACATCAACAAATACAACATCATGTCAATCACTGATACAAATCTAACTAGATTATGGATAATGAAGTGCCTAAACACTGTGATTTTGCAACTCCATTCTGATTCAGTGAATACACATACACATACATACACACATATATATTGGAAGCTGTTATTTATCAAACGAAACGCAACTGATAACACTGATTTGTTTATTCTAACTTAATATTCAATCCTCAATACATACATAACAAGAGGAATAAGATAATGAGAATAGTTTCAGAAAATATTATCTGTCTGCTTTGCATCTACGTAGATGTGGATAATACTTACAAAGGCTGCCTAATTAAGAAACGTTAACGTAAGACGTGTGTTATGCAGCAGAATCAATTGTATTACAGTATTTTGTATGCCTTTTGAACATACGAATATTGTATGTTTTACATTTGGATCACAAATTTAAGAAATTGCCTAATGCGAACTTTTTGTTTGTTCCTGAAGTAACAATTCATTGAAATGTCATGACGAAGTGTCAATGCATTCGACAATAATCAAGTGTTTCAATAAATTGTCTATTTGTTTGGGGTGGTAATGATGGGAATATCATATGATCATTTCATCCATATTGCATGTTGTAGTGTTTCAATGTTTTCAGTTAGACATAACATTAATTCCATAGAAGAACTAAACTAAATAACAGTACATGTAAGGCTGATGAATAAAATAGTTAGAATGTTTGCTATCGACAATTGTCGTCCTAAACATTCTTTAATTTCCTTTTCTGTTCTAGTTGGCTAATTACCAATTACTTACATGTTATACAAAATACTATTAACCACAAACTGTAAGTGAAACAGTCCTAACATGCAACTAGGATAACTAGATTCGAATTGATATGACATACTAGGAGATATTCGTTTGCCTTCTCATTGTAGTGAACGTACTAATAAATATAAAAGCTAACACACGTGAACTACTCTAATTATCATATTATTTTACTTGTTATTAGTATTAGTATGATGATGATAGAAATGCCAGTAGTAACTTGGCAGTGTAGATTATATTAAGCTGTCGTACAAACAAAGCTGTCGTAAATGGATTGCTAACTTTTAACAATTTTTTAAAGCAAGTCAATTTATTGGAATAATTTGCTTATTTTATGTCTGTCGTACAAACAAAGCTGTCGTATAATTCATCATTCCTTTAATGAAAACTACAATTTTATTAATAAGTTTAATTGCATGAATAATCCTTATAGTGCATAGTTGATTGTTATTTACTGGATTGGTGATGATATTTGTGCCTAATATAAGTTAGTCAGTTATTCAATACCTCTGAAACATGCTATAAGAAACCACTGGGTTTCTTTTGTCTTCATGTACAGTAAATTCCACAAACTTAAAACAACTTTTTGTATGATTTATAATGCTTTTGTCTACTTTTATACACATAAACAAATAATCCATTTATCAAGCAAGCAAACAAGTTCTTGAAGTCAAAATGTTACTAGCCGCAGAAACATCAAACGTCTTGTCAAAGAAACCAAAATGCAAAAGGAGTCAGGCACAGAAGATATGTTGATAACAAACAAAGGCAAATGCCGATCCGATTGCTAAGCTCTAATGCGTTAACAGTAGTGTTGATGGGTGCTGCAGGATTGTAATGTTGAAGCCCACTCGAATTGACTATTGTTTTGAAGTTACAATCAATGCTTATTTTGTCGCTGCATTTATAATGACTGTAAATTTGCTTCTACTTAGTTAATCATTTAACGGTTTCATGAAAGATGTACAGTTAGGCATGAAATGTCTGTGATAGTGTATCATTTTGCTAATGGATGAAACTATTTGATGATAGTTGATTTTGAGTACTGCAAAATATCTGCTGTTGTATGCTTGTGAGGAAGGATGCCACTTACTTTATTAGTATGTTCATAGAAGTTGTTCCATTATGGCATTACTGTGTGCTAATCGGAATGTGAAATTGTAAGGGTCCTTCAAACGCTATATCTAGATGTTTCGTTTCACTTTCTATTGCATTATCAAAATTTATTACCACGACAATTTGTTTTACATGTTGAAAATTCGGACTCCTTGTGCCCATTATTGAACAGTTGGATGAATTCATCAATCTCATGTGTGAGATTGTTTCAGAACGCATGAGGGTGTATTTTTATAAATCTTCTTTCCCGGGTCACTGGTTTTCCAATCATGTATAAACGACATTTTATCCTATTGAATTGAAAAGAAGTGTTTTAAATCTAATTTGACTAAGTCAAATATTGAAACAAGATTGGATGAATTTACAAATATCCATTGCTATGCATCTTTTGTATTATCTTCAGTATGTTGCATTAAATCAATGAACATATTAACAGTACTTTTTATTGAAAAAAATAAGAATAAGACTTAAGATAAGCAGGATATACAGTAGGAAGATAACAACCACTTTGATTCGTTTCCAGTCAATTTTTAAAGCCTTGGTGCATCCCTTTCTATTTGACAGATGAATTTAGATTATTAGGAACCAGGTCTTTATTTTATTGTCGTGGGCAGGAAACGGTTGAGCACGATACTGGTCATTCAGACTTACAGTGCTCCTTATTATTCAATATAATAATAATAGTTTTACTCTCAAGTATTATTTTGCAGATGGAAGCATGCCAGTTTACAGGCATGAACACAATGATATGCGTTTACATACATACAAACATTATAACGAAGTGTCGCAATCAGGACATTATAAACATATAAAGATATAAATTAAATCCAATTCGACTGCAACAAAGTTCACAGTATAAGAACACCGAATATATGTATTGTGTCAGTGCATATATGACTAAGAGCAGCAAAATTTTTGATTAATGCGTTACAATTCTTAAAAACAGCTAAGAGTTTGCAGAGTGAATAATTGAGCAGGGTAAGATCAAGAGTACTTCGAACGGGGGTGCAAAAGGAAGTCAATAGTGTAGTGTTAGTATGTTTCATAATTGTCTAATGCATAATCATCAACAACTATAGAAAAGACGATAACAGAGAAAACACAAAACAACAACTATAGTATCCTGAAACAATTAGGCGCAAATTGGTGTCCATACAAGAATTGAAGGACATGACATGTCATTCACGTTGACTGAACAAATGGGCAGAATTATTATTTATACTTCTGCTTATAAATGTATTAAAGGGGAAGAACACTGGCATATGAATAGGACAGGTAACTGATGCTTGCACGTTTAGAGTCCCTATTATTTCGCTAGTGAAGTAAGAAACAATTTTTGGTGTGAACAATTTTATCAGAAGCGACGCAATTACCAACTTGTACAAATAAAGAAAGTAAATCTTTTTTCAAATGGCTTGAGACAAAGTGTTCCAGATTTCCGAAAATTTATTTGTAAAATAATTCCTATTGAAAGCAGATTTAGAATGTGACATTCTTATTTTCGAGGCTGAATTGCGTAGTTCATAGCTAGAAGGTTTCCTGAACTTAATTGTGCTAGATGATGAAAACGCTAATTTGTTTAGTATTTCATAAAAGAAGATTAGGTTCAACTTGTGTCGGCGCTTTCATAAAGTATTTATTTCTAACTTATTGCATCTAATTTTATAGTCTAGAGCACAATCAGCCTGAAGAATACAAAGAGTAGAGTGACGTTGTACAGATTACAATCTGAGTTTATTTCTAACGGAAACATTACTAAGAATATAAGTGCAGTATTACAGTAAATGTCGGGCACAAACTTTACATATCAGAATACAAGAATCATTGCTATGAAAGTTACGTAGTATGCAACACAGTAGTTGATGTGACTTAGACGTCTGCATACTGATTTTTCTGTTAAAAACAGATTATAAGAGTATCTTAGTCTTAAGTCAACTACCGACTGAAGCCTTGACAACTTACTACTGTTTATGGAGAGATCAAAATTGAGGCGCCTATCTCCATAACATATCCAATCACATTTAGAAACATTAATATCTAACTCTCATTTCGAGCACTATACTGCGACTTTGTTGAGTTCAGCAGTGGCGCTGCAGAATGTGTGTGCGAATTCACGAGAAGGGATTGGGTGCACTTCCTTAAGATCATCTGAATATAGAAAAGGTCTTCCTATGCTGAATCATTAGCATCTATCATTTATATAAGCCATAAAGAGCAGTGGGTCTGAGACACTTCTTTGTACAACACCACTTGCAACTGGTTCCGCCTTCGATAGAGTGAAGTTAATTTTAACAATTTGGCACCTATCACTGGGTAAAGGGTTCAACCACGCACTTAATGGATTCCTAATCACATAATAGGAGAGTTTGCCTATAAGTAGCCTGTGGTTAACCATGTCAAAAGCTTCAAATATGTCTAAGTACAATACTAACACCAAGTGCTAAAAGCATCGTTCAGTAAAGATTAAATTATAGAATTCGAAGTGATAAGTCACACAAGACCTTGTTCTCGGAAAACCAAGTTGGGATTTACAGATACGTTTCTCAGAGAGTAAATAATCAGACATTTGGTCACATACTAATTTTTCCATTATTTTAGAGATAACGAGTGATATTTATGGGCCTAGAGTTATGCAAGTTTTTTCCTGTTACCTGATTGAAAGCGGGGGCAGATGTAAGAGGTTTTCCATTTGATAGAGTAAGTACCTACTGTCAAAGAAAGATTAAACAGTTTTAATAAGATTGATGGTATATAGGTCCCCTCGAGTTTGAAGTAAATGGATGCCATCCCATCTAGTCCATAAGTACTTACGTCCTAGGTGATTTGGTGGATTTACAAATGTTGTCATAAGTAAAAGTAAAAGATTCCGTATAGTTAGTAGCTGGGTTAATTATTTCTACCTGAATGTCACCCAGCGGCTTACTTCTGTTAGGAAATAAGTCGCTTAACAGGTTGACTAAAATATTATGGTCGTTAAACATCGATCCATCTCGTTAAATGCAGGAAATATCACTATTCTGAAAAGGTTTGAGGCCTTTATTAAACATTCGAACTAAGTTTCGTATCTTGGAGCTACTGTGCATTGCTGACACCTCTTCTTTAATCGCCTTTAACCTGTGGATTTCTTTTAATTGATTGAAGGTCATGGTAATTCCCACGAATGCAGAAAAGTCATTAGAAGTAAAACAGCACTTTTGTAAGCATATCAGCTTTTTACGGTAATGAAGTGGTATGAACGAACCATTTGACTCAATCATATTGCTTATCTTACTAAGTGCAATCGAATCTAAACACGAGTCATTAATTTAATTGAAAATTTCGAGTGCTTCTGTAGGATTATTGGATAAGAAAAAGTTGTCCCAGTCAGAGCAACTTAGAAGGCCATGTAGAAGATTTCTGTTCACAGTTTTATAATCTCGATATTGTCTAGTGTTTTGTAATTTAGGATTACTGGAGTGACTAAAATTAATACTAAAAGGAGGAGCACATAGAATCATTTTTCGGTCACTGTTTTTGAGCTCTTTACTAATTTGAAGTGATTGGGGAGTGACATCATGACAGAAAACTAGATTAAGAATATGATTATATCTTGTGAAATTGTTCACACATTGTGTCCAACAGTGCATGTTTAATGTTCTAAGAAGATTTTCTTCATCATGTTACAGTCGTCTGCCAACATTCCAGTCAATCCTAGTAAGACTAAGGTCACCTGCGAAGACGTTCGCATTATAATTTACGGCAGAGTTACATAAAAAAGCATTAATAATGGTGTTATCTACAGTAGTCGATGTGTTAGGGGTTCTATATATGCATTCGAAAAGTAAACTGTCGTTAGAAGTATTAACTGAGATCCAGACCGACTCTGGTACCTTATCTAGTATTTCGTCATCGATTTTACAAGACAAAAAACAAACACATATATTAGACAGCCACCACTCCGTCTATATTTTCTACTGCCGCGATATAACATATAGTCCTTAATGGCCAATTCCGAGTCAGTTACTAAGAAGAAACACCATGTTTCTGTGACAAATATTAATGAGGTTTTAGCTAATAAGGCTATAGTTCCTAGAGTTGATATTTTATTAAGAAGTGAGTGAGCGTTAATTACTAACAACTTCATGAATAAAGAGTGAATTGTGAAAAATCGAATAACATCTTTATTTAAATCGTTCGAGCTCGGTATAACTAGATGCCGATTTCAAACGGCAGTCTGAATATTTGAGCTAATGTCCGAGCAAGCTGTATTGCTAATGAGACTAGTGACTGCCTGATGCCAAAGTTTTTTGCTTTAGAGTAGTAAAATGTGTTGTGTACTTGTTTGCCATGTGGATTACGCTGGTAGTTAAATGAGCTTTGTTTTAATTGGTTGCGTACAGCCTGTGAGTGCTTGCCACCTTGATTAATACCGAGTCGATTACCTTGGGAAAGTGAGGTCTTGTAACCAGCCTTGGTATATAATGATGTGGCATGCACAGTAGTATCCTGCTCTCTTTGTGTAGATGAGGTCACAAAACCTTGTTAGAGGCTTACCTTTAGTTTCGACGATCCTTGTATCTCCCTTTTAATTATAATTATGTTGTTTAATGGGCTTACCATGGCCTTTACCTGGGCTTTGGAAGTTCCCGTTTTTTCACCTAATTAGGAACTGGAGGGCTTAGTATTGGAGGTCGTGGTCTAAAACTTAGAAGGTTGTCAGAGGTTTTTCGTGTTATTTTTAAGTCTTGTAGCATTACGCTTGTCTGATGATTAACAGTATCATCATAGGATTCTGTAGCAGTAATAGTTGGTGTAGTTGGGCATTTTATATTAATGATGTGTGTAAAAATTCCAGTCTCCTATATCTTTGGATTGTAGTCTTATCCTCAACCATAAGGACCTTCTTATACTTAGTAAATGCAATATCTAATTGTTCAGCTCGTTTTAACTTAACCGCTGCCGACTGAAAATCAAATCGGAAGAGAATGCGGCATGAGTACTTCTGATGTTTTTGTTAAGGCGGAGGCATTGACAAAACAATCTGAAAGATTAGCTGCCTTCAGTAAAGAATATCTAACGGTTCTTAGTGATGCCTTATCTGGTATATTGTATCCAATCACGTTTTGACAGGATATCATACGCTTAAATACTCCTGTAGCGATGAAGTCGATTACGGTTTCTACTTTCGTAACGCTGAACATTGATTTCGCAGTAATTTACAAGCTGTTTAAACTATGTAATGTAGTTTGCACGTAAATGATTCACACTCGCATGTTAATTTGTATATGCCTTAGTAATATTGTGAAATCTTCTAGGAACAATAATCTATACAGAATGTTATCTTACATTATCTACTATACTTTGACAACGATACTGACCAATACATACTTATAGCAACATTCAATAGAACGTAAATATAAAAAGTCTGTAGCCTTGCAGCTTTCCTGTTGGCTTGTATGTCTTTCCTGCTAGATACACCTCTTATTAACGACAGATGAACACAGAAACCTAGAGTAAGACTTCTATAAAATTAGTTCATTATTCTATATGTTACGTTCTCTGTAGTATATGTGCTCAACGTGTTATAACTTTAGGCAAATGTCTGGAGAGATTGTTTGTCAAATTGAATTCTATCCGACCATGTTGTTGGTTTTAATGTACGCAAAGCATCGAAGTATGACACATATTAAAGAAACCTACGTTTGTCATGTTACACGTAGTGTCACTATTATTGGATCTACGTCTGAATGTTTTTTCACAAGGTAGGTAATGAATCTTTTAATGAAACACTAACATTGAATGAATAATCATTAGGATTTGTAAACTGATTAACAGTTCATTTAACTCAAGTAACTAATTTTCCATATAACATTCAGTATTTCAGTAGAATCAACCATTTTAACGCTCTTAGGAAAGCGACATTTCGGTTCGTCTACAAGATTCACACCAAAAAAGAAAATATTTCTCAATCACAATTTGTGTTTGATTCATTATATTTGCAAAAGAAACAGAGTTATCAGTATGACAAGTTGTTAATCTAAGTACTACATTTTTAATAAATAATTGAATGTTTAGGAATAAAACACTGCAATAAGATCACAAACATTGGAAATGACAGAAAAGCGAAATCTAAAACTACAATGACTGTAACAGAACAAACGTTGTTTTTAGCAAATTTAAAAAAACAGTGACAGCGTTCTTGAATTTGATTGTTCAACATTGTAAGGTTGTGATGTGGCTTAAAGGGACTGATCATCTGTGGATGAATCATTGCTGTTATTTGCAATTTTCTGTTTAAACTCCACAATTACAATTTAATGTACTCTGTAAATGTGATTAAACAACACGATTATTTGCATTGAAATGAACTTTAAAAAACAGAACTTTTCAATAACCTTCAAAATTGATGGTTTACAAATATATAATCGTAGTGTGTATAACACATACGTGTAAACTACTCTAATATCTTGTATGGAAACATCATTGTTGTGAATAATACATATTTTAGCGAATGTATTCTGCCACTTATGATTATGATCATCATTATTAATATTATTGTGAAATATGTTACATGGTAAAATTTCGCGTTTTTGATCAGAGTGATTGTGTTGTCTGCTTGTAATGAAATTGGCATTAACGTACATAGGTAGGGTTACTTTTGTTTGCCTCACTCATGCTCTGCTCCATGATTTACATTCTAATATTCATAAAAAATCAGCTAGCGTTATTTTGCCTACCTGACTAGTTATGATTCGCCTGCCAATTTCTTTATGTCATTGTTGTTGTGATGTGCATCTCCAGCAAGCAAATAAAGGCAGATGGTTTATCATAACAGCAGTACTCATAAATCGCCAACTTTTGTTTCGTCACGTAACTGAATAGAAAAACGTTCACTGTGTTAGTACTTAAACAGCCTACAATGATTTCCATCACTGAGTTTTTCTGTAAAGAATACTGACATGTACGCTGTGATTTGCAATATCCGAATTTCATAGTGTGTGTACATGAAGAGATGTGAGCGATAGACATACCAGTTAATTTGTAAGATTTGATGATAATCACATGAGAAATTAGTAAATGCAATCGTTAACAGTAAAATGCATGACAATTTCATCTAGGAATGATCATGGTGTATTTAATTCGATAAGCCAAGAAAACCAGACAGATTCACCGACCTACTTATTATTATCTACAATGTCTTCTACAATTTCTTCTTATTATGTATGATGATAGTTAATGCATTTTAAAGATAAACTTACTGATTATTGTAGAGTTATACAACTGAGCTTTTGTATGTTGCTACACACAAGTAAATCTGAGGTCCTTCTAAATTATACCTTCTGTAAGTGAACGGACTAAATCTAGTTGCAGATTTTCAATAATATAGAAGTCATTCAGTTTATTGATACTGTCACCTCAACATATCATTTGCAACATTCGAATGGTGTGGTCCAGTTATGCTGGTCAAATAAACTGTGCAAAATTTAAGGAACACAACGAATTATGGGAGACAAATGTGAATACAAACAGTGACAAGTGTGTTCAATGTAAACTACAACACACTAGAAACCTCAATTGCAGATAAACTACTCTGTGTGTTACTTACCGGAAGACATTGTCTACAGTTCCAACACCAAGTACAACGGGCATTGGGTGTTGACTCAGCATCGCATTCATCTTCCGTTGTTTGTGCTCGGCATACTTAAATATAAATATAGAAAGCTTCATTCAACGTTTGTCTATCATTCATGATGTTATTGTTGTGAGATTAGTATCAATCAGTAATCGATAATTAAGACTTATCCACTTAGAGTGTAAAAAACTGATGTCAACTTAAGAATGACCTATTCAATTGAATTTTATTGTTTTATTTAGTTTTCCAACAACAAACAGTATGTGAATGAAATAAATGATTAAGAGGGCCATTGTGTTTTTGACGTCTACAACTAGGTTTGATTAATGGAAAACATTTCATCCGTATCTTGTTATCCCTGGTTGTGACCGACAACAAGTGTCGAATTTATAATCAACAACGCTGAACTGCATTCGCCTCCAAAAATATTTTCAATAGATGTTGGCAGTGTAAAATAAGCAAGTAACACATTTTATGAATTTGATGCAGACTACAACAATAAATGACGGATTACAACCAATCAAAAATCAAATTGAAGATTTGAACAAGCGTCGATGACATGTATGAGATGAACGATGAGGCAGACACAATGTTCATTGTAACACGTAATGGTTTTGTGATTTATACATCAACATTATTAGTGTCAAGAAAGTAATTCCTGATTAATCAAAATTCAATAAAACCCTATTATTGTGAAACACTTTAACTTCATGGATAATTGACACTATAACTTGGTTGAAATTTGTGTTAATTTAGTGGATTTAGAATAACAAATGGGGGGAGGAGAACTCACATTGTAGACACACACACACACACATAAAACTGTATAAAGTTGGGTTTACTCACTTGGGTTCGGAAGCAATATTCTACTCATGTAAGACATTTCAACAAGAAATGTGAACTTTTTCATGAAAATAACTTTATTCTCGACTATAGGTCCATTTAAATGAAAATAAATATTAGGAATATATAACAAATACGAATGACACAAAAACATTGTTAAAACTTCTAGTTATTTCAGATGTATACGTTGGTGTCATTTCATTCTGGCAAAAATGGCTGTTCTGAACATCTTCCTCATTTGTTCAGTCAAATTGTATGATGTACGACGAGTGAATGGTTCAAGTCATTTATTGGTGATTTATTTGCCATCAACAAGTATTTTATGTGTACACAACAGATCACAGCATCTAGTTCATGATTCATTCTACTGCAACCAATCAATATACACTACATTTTCAACAAACATCTAGTAGGAAATTCCACTTCTTTAGTTCGAAAAATCATTCATTACATTCGAAACTAATCGACATTTATTCACACTAAATTACTATGAATGTTACACATCATCCATGTAAAACATTCCATCGACAGCACCAATAGTTAATACAATTCTGTCAAGTTCATTTGATGCTTGTGCTGATGCTATAAGTCAGGTGAATTTATTGAACTTGCAGATTCATCAATATCACTCTGTCTCATTAAAAACATTACTGCAGCGATTTCATATACACACAATGATAAAATAGATCTTACCTGTATTTCCACTGTCAGTATAAATTATATCTGTTATTTTAATTGTGTAAGTACACTTCTCAGGTATAGGACGCTGCCACTGGAAGGCGAAAACAAATAGAAGGTAACATTGTATAATGTCTGATAGGCATAGTTTTGCATTAACTATAGAAATTAAATGGTTGTTAATGCTAAATCAACTTACATTGTGTTTTAGTTCACTGTATGAGGTGACGATACGTATATCTATGTGTGGTTGAGTGTTTTGTTAGAGCATCATTGACAAGTCATTAAATCAGTTATATGATGAACAGTGACGTCGTAATCCACAGGTCACTGTATCGATCAGGTCACTCTATCGACCAATCAGTGTGACACAAGTTGTAGTTATGTTGAGCACACTTTAATATATTAGTGGGTACTGATGATTTCCTGTTCACCTCAAAGTGTGTATTTAACCTAACCAACTAAATTTTTGTACAGTTTGACTTAAGTAACCTTGACTGTCAGAGATGATTCTGTAGATTACTCCATATTTCGGTGGTTTCTAATGAAAAATGGTCCATGTTAATAAAAACAGATTCACTGTAATTTGCTGAATATGATGTTAATGATTTGACTGACTGTGTTGATACTTCATCAATATTATCATCTATAGGTGAATTGTAGACAGTCTACACTTTTTTTTCGATTCCTTTCAAATGATCGTTTAAATTTCACTGATGATTGAATTAGCAAAACAAAAATACTGATTTCATGGGTGAAGTGATATAGAAAACAACATTCACAATGAACTATTGATAAATGAGTATCAAGTAGAAAACCTACGATACGAAACTCATATTGAATGGCTCCATTATCATAGACACTCGCCAAAATATTCACTAAAATGAATTAAGAAAAATGTGACTATCAGTCGATAAGTGAGTGTGAGTTGTCATCAACAAACTACTTAATTCGTTATCAGTAACAATCAAACAACAAGAAAGTGAAACGAATAGGATTTGATTGTATTGAACAATGATCTGCCTAACACATTCAACTAAATGCAGTTGAGCGTGTAAACTAATCAATCTCTATTACATGATGTGGATTTAAAATTATCACAGAGTAGAGCAAGTATTCTCAGTTTGACAACAGGAAACATTCAGAAATCATGTAACTGAAAAGTAAAATACGAAGACATATCAACTGTTCCCTCCTGATTAACAGAATTGAGAAGCTTTATTGTTGATTTGGACTACATTTGTACACAATGAATAATCTTTCGCTAAATATGTGAAAATTCTGATAAATCTACACGTAGTTTGTTAGTTCATATTAATGTATATACAACAAGGTGTCAGTTTCACTAATCAATTCATACCATTATCGTTAACTTTAATGAAAATAATGGTAGTTAATTAAAAGAAGATTGTAACAGAATTCAGTGAATGAAATTGTGCCCAAACAACTACCTGATAATAATGTATATCATAGAGTTAAGCAAACACAATAACATGTTGACACTTACTCGGTATCCGACAGATAAACGCATTGGACCATTCCATTCTAAACGCATTAGCTGCATATTCAAATAAAACATGCAATTATCTTTTCACTAATAACAATCAAATAACAATTGTCATCATACCAAAAGTAAACATGCAGAAATAGCTATTGCGAATTGATTCATAGTGGAGTATCGTTGCATTCAAGTGAATAAACTCCATACACTTCGTGCACTTAGTCGCCTGTTAAACAACTTATGATTGATATGATAGGAAATGAATCTCGAATCTGCTCTGTTTCTAAAGGTGTTTGCTGCTCTGTTGCCATTGACGGTGTTGTTATTGAAGTGTATGAATTGCTACATCTAAACGTCCACACGTTGTTAAGTCTTTCCAAAAGATTTACCATTATTACTAACTGAGGCTAAGTTGGGTGTCAATTAAATCAAATGTGAAAAACAAAAATGTAAACTTACATGAGTATTCTATAGTCAAATTCTTTTGACTCGAATGCTCACCGAGAAGTTGAAACAACCTAACTCGATTATCATTTGCAGAGGCATTAGCCAAAATAAAAGTCACATCTGAGTAAAAGCAACAAAATCAACATATCGAAATTGTAAGGTGTGATACATTCAATGCAAATACGAAATTGTTTCAATTAAGTTAACAATCAAATTAAGCATGAGGAGTGTACTATAGTTTAAGTAGGTTTGTATGATGTGATTATATCATTAGTGGACAGCATTTACTTAATTCATTTATTCATTCATGTATTGACAGTGATGTTCCGTTTGGATAATGTGTAATGTAGTGCATTTTAACAGATATTGAATGCATCCATATCGATATGCATACACATATGGGTGGAAATACCAAACACATGAACTGTGATCACTTACAATTTTTTGATGCATCTACTGATTTGTAAGTAAACTGATTGACAGTAACATGAAACCCAATGTCTGGTACCTACATTCATTTAATTTTTTTAGCTTATTTACTTAAATTACACAACCTACCAACACACTGTCTTCAGCTATTTCCCTCGTATATACTGCCAAATTATATTCATATAAATGCCCTGATGGGGAAACAGTATACTGAAAGTCAATTAATTATTAATGCAAAACAATCTCATATAATCACTTACATATGGGTCCTGTGCTACACTGTTATCCAGAAACAGTAAATTGAAATATATCATCGACGGTATAAACCAGCATAACAAGGAACTCATTTGTTTAAGATTAATAGTCATTGCTGATCTAATCAAGAGAATAATGAAATTTTCTACATTTATGTCGCATTAAATACACAATTTAACGGTGTATGTAATTCACTGATTGGCCGAAATTACAAGTAACCACCAACTAATCATTGGTGTTCATTACAGTAATTGTATTTGATAAGTTACCTGAATGTGTTACTTGTTGTATTGAGTCTAGATTGATTCCATGGTATGTTTCAGTCAACACACACCATTCAGCTATGATGTTCTTCTTATTGACTTACTGAAAACATTCCCGATTCTATTGGCTGAGACTAAAAATAATTTGATTTGACTCATAATTATCGTGATGGGTTTAGTTTAATGTACTAAAATCGCCTGGCACACTTACGATATACAAGGAGGAAAATCTAAGGCCAACAATTTTTAACGTAAATAAATAAACATGGAGATTGGATTTTGTAATCAATTTGTGGTTGATTGTGATTTATCTACGACACCCATATCACAGTATTAGTGAGGTGACGTAATTTACTGATAAGATCTAGAGAAACTTAACACATGTGACGTAAGGTGTTTAATGAAGTCTTCAATGAATTTACCATTATCTAAGGTATAAAATGATTGTGAACCAACATCACTTATGTTATCTTGTGACATTTTAGAACACAAAATGATCGAGTATTATTCTCCTAGTTGTTACTTGAAACTGGTGTGTTTCCCTTTTGTTTGATTGTTATTACTAATGTAATACATAATTACAGCTAGTAAGTAACTGTTTCACTGAAGAATGGATATTAGTTAGCGTTGTGATGAAGTAATTTTGAATTGTATTGACTGAAATGCAATGTGTAATTGTTGAATAGAATCTCCTAAGCAGTATTGTTGGAGAGGTTAGGAAATCTGAGTTGACGATGCTGTTGTTAAGGTAATTTTAGTCTGCATACACAGTGTTTTCATAATAACAAAACATTCCATTCAATTTAGTCAAAGATAAACACATATCTATAATTCATTTCACTAAAATCAAATTACTGCTGACAGGTATTCATAGTGTCTTTATTCTTGTTCCCATTAAGCGACTTTCAATGGAGATCAACAAGGAGTTATGACAAAAGAGAAATTGATGACAACACACCAAATGATCACCACAAATTACACATCACAATGTGTTTCAAACAACGACGGAAACTTTGATAATGCACAACTCATCAGATATTTGATCGGAAGTGTGTCAATATTTCAGTGGCATACAACTAGATCAGATATATACAGCTAAACTTGATGCGACGATATACACTAAGTTCATGATATTCTTGAAATAAATGCTTTGGTAAATTAACATCTCAGAAATTGTCATATAAAGAAATGAGGATCAAAAAACACTCCGATTAAATAGCAAGTTACGCAAGATTCTTGTCAATTGTCATCCTAGGAACGAGTTTGTTACCACTTCTCTTCCTACTGACTAGATAAAATTAAGCAAATGATAAATCCGGGTCACATATAAGTTTTCAGCATAATGAGCTTATAGATCAATTTTACAAATGATTCGCACATTCGAAGCCCTAACATGAAGTTTGTGCTTGACCTTGTATAACCTAAATAAGCATTTGGTAAACACGTAACAATAATACTTATTCATTATTGAAGCATCGGTTTTTATTTGAAAAACATTATGATGATCATATGGTGTGTGTTGTCATCGATTCCCCTGAATTTGTTTCCTCCCACTCCTAAAACTCCACAAGTGAAAGATTTAAATTCCACTTAAACATATTTACAGTTTATCAAAGAAGAGTTCTGCGAATGTTTACATTGAATCACCGCTGCGAGATTACTTCAATAGTTTATTTATTTGTATAATCACGTAAATCTGGTTATCAAAATGGATCGTCAAATGAAACTTTTGTGTAGATGATTTTTACATTCAAATACCTATCGACTGATAATGACAATTGAAAGTCATTTAATGAAAACAGCACTGGAGGCATTATGATGCTTGAAGTTGTTAAGTGGCAAAACTTAACCGATTAGTCAGTTAAAGTGAATATTATGTCAAAATGTAACTTCAGTATAATGATAAATAAACAGAAGAAATCACTAACTAAATAATTTTTCTCCTAGATGGGCACAAACACAACACAAGTGGGGTTCAAACACAGAAAATTCAGACTTTATACATTAATAAATTTCTCTAACTAAATATATAAAAAGTTATTGGAAATCAATTGCACAATCTTCCTTGCATAACAAAGACGATAAAATGATGTGCAAAGATTAAATTAACAACTTAAAATTTGCGCTGACTGAAATAACAGTAAAAGACAAGCAGAGAGTTATTTCCTACTGACGATTATTGACTTCAATTCAATATAAGAGAAAAATTAAGACTAAACATTTGTATTCAATTTAGAAATATCATGGCCAATACCAATCATCAATCAGAACCTAGACATATGGGCTTGAGAGGAATCAGTGATGAAACGTCAACTACCTTCGTCAATGTTACGACCAGTAATTGTCATCATCATTCTTATTCACACATTCATTGATTTAGTGGACACTAGTCATTCTTTAATTTCCTGCCTAAATTTCATTCTTCTTTGTTGTTTATTAGGCAATCAGATGACATGCAATTTATTTATTCACAAAGTAATCAGTCTACATCAAACTTCACTCTGTTCGTTTCATTGTATCATCTAGTAAGCTAATGAATCTCATCATGTTCGATTTGCGCGCGAGAGAGAATAACTGCATTGTAGAGAACTGCGTGAAATAAGCTATTGACAGAGAACATATCCAATAGAAATCTATAAGTTTAATTTATTTATCTACTTTTAATTTTGTGTATATGAAAATAAGAAGACATTGAAATATGTGAAAAACCTGTAGACAACACACATTCAAACTCATTCAGATGATAAGAGAGTTGACCGAGAGATTTTAATCAAAAACAATCTTATCAGTTACGCCTACCTGTCTGATGAACTTCTTTTTACAAGATAAAAAAACTTTCTTTTGTTTTAATTTATCTAATTAAAAAGATAAAGTGAAAATGTCGTCTACTCTACATTAAATTAATAATAATAATAATAATAGTACAAATCATTGAGATAATCATTGTAGTAGGCAAACTGAAGCAGTTTACAATGAAGAATAACTGTCGATGATGTTCTAGATGTGTTTGACTTTGCCTAATCGACATTCAGAATGAATGGATGGGTAATGAACAATTCCAAATACATTGATTTATGTGAATGTAGAACAGACGTATCACAGCCAACAAGATTTTGCCATTTTTATCATAACTAGAATCAATGACGGCCAGATTTATATGATTTTCAACATATGACTTACTATATTGCCTGATTAAATGAATGAGTGGAACTAGTATGATGAGAGGAACGGCTGTTTGTTTAGATAAATATAACTAACATTCGTTGATATACACTTAGTATTCTAATGAAGAAAAATTGAAAAAATTTAATTAAATATGGCTTGATACATGAAAGTGTCTACAAATAATTTGAATCTGTTTAATCGCTTTCTGTACAAAAGTTTTAGTGATGAGTATGCTTTATTTGGTCGTTTTGATGATAATCATGAGGAAATTGCTGACGGTGCTGCTGCTGCTTCTAATGATGATGACGCTGATGATGACCTAAGATACACAAATTATTTGTTTAACATCTTTACACTGCTATCATAATCGTGATGTACAGTACTTGATTTTCAGCAGGTTCACATTTCAAAATTCACGCTTTAACTGGCAGTTTTTGACATTCCTTTAAGTTTGAAGGTTAGGCTTCCGAAACTACACTTGTGTTTCAGGTGGAATCATCAGATTGCCGTTACATCACCTTTAACTAGAGTGAAACAGCTGGCTAGTGCTTTATCCTTGTCAACTGATGTTTAACTTAAAGTCAGTTAACTTTGTAACAGTTTTAAGGGGTAAAAATTCCCCAAGATGAATAGTAGCATAGGCTGTCGACATTGATACTGACTATGTTTGTTTCAGCAGACCCGATTAGTTAAAGGTGCGCGATCACGCATCACCAACAGATCACAACATCAACCACCGTATGTAGCATCTCTTTTTAGTTCGCTAGCCTTTATATCGCTATCCTATTGACGCTCTATTTATGAATAAATATAAATTCTTATCCATCCTTCATTGCCTTCTGATATCTTCTCATTTGTAATAGTGGATTTAATCTCTTGAAGTTTCTCAGGTTGTACGACAAACGTAGCTTGGTCATATACCGTGGTTGCACCTTATTGATAAGCGCGGTGTGATCTGGACACGAACATTGCTATGAATTCAATCTTGGTTATAGTTTTCGAAAGAGTATTTTTGGTGTTTTTCACTTTTTCGATGATTTTTACACTTATTTTAACGGTACCTTTGTAGTTGCATACATTACTACTTTAATGATGTCCGATCACACTTCTAGGCTTGTTAAGATTATAACCTTCACGCCTCTAAACTTTCAGCTCATTCCTTTTTGAGCAAATAATGTAAATGGTTCGTTCTGTTACGCAGAAGCTGAGTTTTGAGACCGCGGCCTGACAGATCGACGCGTTTATTTTCTGGCGGTTGTAACGTCACTTTTTGTGTGAATTGAACAGGTTATTCACTTCTTATTTTTCAGTCCCGACTGCCTAGTGCTTTATGACCAGCTTAAAAAATCAATTCCTAAACGCGGAGACTTATCTGTCAGACAACGTCTTGACAAGTTGTTTAACACCATTGGGCTCAGTACTCATTGGGCGATAGAAATGTTGTCACGTATGAAAGAGGCAATTGGTCGATGCACTTTTGACGAAGGTGCATTTCGTCAACTCTTCCTATCAAAACTGCCACAACATATTTCTGCCTTATTCAAAAGATTTTTTTGCTCCGTTAATCAATTTAAGCCATTATATATGTGCATTCCTTTGATAAACCCATTATGGTTTCTTTACAACGATTGTTGTAAATAAGTTATATGTAACTAAAATGAAATACATAAAACAAGTGCAAGCAAATCTGGTAACATATAATAAAAACCCCGTAGATGAACAAGCTTCATCTGTTGACCAAATTTCGAAGATCATCAGAACTCGCCACAATAAGGTTTATTCTGTTACAGAAAAATCTCATGAAAACAAAAACGGAGTAACAAAATTGTGTTATACTTTTTCTCGTTAACTCGACCTGCAGAAACAATACCGAGCAAACAATTCTCAACGACAAACTTCATTACGTAGAAGATCCTAATCTTGACCTCAACGAAGGTAAAATTTGCATTGGTGTTATTACAACAACAGCTATGACAAAGACTTGAAGAAGCGTATAGACCCCTGCTGTTTCCATAGCCACAAAAACATCGCTGACGCTTTGGGAAACCAAAGTTAGTCATATGTTGAAAATCATATAAATCTGGCCGTCATTGATTCTAGTTATGATAAAAATGGCAAAATCTTGTTGGCTGTGATACGTCTGTTCTACATTCACATAAATCAATGTATTTGGAATTGTTCATTACCCATCCATTCATTCTGAATGTCGATTAGGCAAAGTCAAACACATCTAGAACATCATCGACAGTTATTCTTCATTGTAAACTGCTTCAGTTTGCCTACTACAATGATTATCTCAATGATTTGTACTATTATTATTATTATTATTAATTTAATGTAGAGTAGACGACATTTTCACTTTATCTTTTTAATTAGATAAATTAAAACAAAAGAAAGTTTTTTTATCTTGTAAAAAGAAGTTCATCAGACAGGTAGGCGTAACTGATAAGATTGTTTTTGATTAAAATCTCTCGGTCAACTCTCTTATCATCTGAATGAGTTTGAATGTGTGTTGTCTACAGGTTTTTCACATATTTCAATGTCTTCTTATTTTCATATACACAAAATTAAAAGTAGATAAATAAATTAAACTTATAGATTTCTATTGGATATGTTCTCTGTCAATAGCTTATTTCACGCAGTTCTCTACAATGCAGTTATTCTCTCTCGCGCGCAAATCGAACATGATGAGATTCATTAGCTTACTAGATGATACAATGAAACGAACAGAGTGAAGTTTGATGTAGACTGATTACTTTGTGAATAAATAAATTGCATGTCATCTGATTGCCTAATAAACAACAAAGAAGAATGAAATTTAGGCAGGAAATTAAAGAATGACTAGTGTCCACTAAATCAATGAATGTGTGAATAAGAATGATGATGACAATTACTGGTCGTAACATTGACGAAGGTAGTTGACGTTTCATCACTGATTCCTCTCAAGCCCATATGTCTAGGTTCTGATTGATGATTGGTATTGGCCATGATATTTCTAAATTGAATACAAATGTTTAGTCTTAATTTTTCTCTTATATTGAATTGAAGTCAATAATCGTCAGTAGGAAATAACTCTCTGCTTGTCTTTTACTGTTATTTCAGTCAGCGCAAATTTTAAGTTGTTAATTTAATCTTTGCACATCATTTTATCGTCTTTGTTATGCAAGGAAGATTGTGCAATTGATTTCCAATAACTTTTTATATATTTAGTTAGAGAAATTTATTAATGTATAAAGTCTGAATTTTCTGTGTTTGAACCCCACTTGTGTTGTGTTTGTGCCCATCTAGGAGAAAAATTATTTAGTTAGTGATTTCTTCTGTTTATTTATCATTATACTGAAGTTACATTTTGACATAATATTCACTTTAACTGACTAATCGGTTTAGTGTACCCACTTAATAACCACAGGCATCATAATGCCTCCAGTGCTGTTTTCATTAAATGACTTTCAATTGTCATTATCAGTCGATAGGTATTTGAATGTAAAAATCATCTACACAAAAGTTTCATTTGACGATCCATTTTGATAACCAGATTTACGTGATTATACAAATAAATAAACTATTGAAGTAATCTCGCAGCGGTGATTCAATGTAAACATTCGCAGAACTCTTCTTTGATAAACTGTAAATATGTTTAAGTGGAATTTAAATCTTTCACTTGTGGAGTTTTAGGAGTGGGAGGAAACAAATTCAGGGGAATCGATGACAACACACACCATATGATCATCATAATGTTTTTCAAATAAAAACCGATGCTTCAATAATGAATAAGTATTATTGTTACGTGTTTACCAAATGCTTATTTAGGTTATACAAGGTCAAGCACAAACTTCATGTTAGGGCTTCGAATGTGCGAATCATTTGTAAAATTGATCTATAAGCTCATTATGCTGAAAACTTATATGTGACCCGGATTTATCATTTGCTTAATTTTATCTAGTCAGTAGGAAGAGAAGTGGTAACAAACTCGTTCCTAGGATGACAATTGACAAGAATCTTGCGTAACTTGCTATTTAATCGGAGTGTTTTTTGATCCTCATTTCTTTATATGACAATTTCTGAGATGTTAATTTACCAAAGCATTTATTTCAAGAATATCATGAACTTAGTGTATATCGTCGCATCAAGTTTAGCTGTATATATCTGATCTAGTTGTATGCCACTGAAATATTGACACACTTCCGATCAAATATCTGATGAGTTGTGCATTATCAAAGTTTCCGTCGTTGTTTGAAACACATTGTGATGTGTAATTTGTGGTGATCATTTGGTGTGTTGTCATCAATTTCTCTTTTGTCATAACTCCTTGTTGATCTCCATTGAAAGTCGCTTAATGGGAACAAGAATAAAGACACTATGAATACCTGTCAGCAGTAATTTGATTTTAGTGAAATGAATTATAGATATGTGTTTATCTTTGACTAAATTGAATGGAATGTTTTGTTATTATGAAAACACTGTGTATGCAGACTAAAATTACCTTAACAACAGCATCGTCAACTCAGATTTCCTAACCTCTCCAACAATACTGCTTAGGAGATTCTATTCAACAATTACACATTGCATTTCAGTCAATACAATTCAAAATTACTTCATCACAACGCTAAATAATATCCATTCTTCAGTGAAACAGTTACTTACTAGCTGTAATTATGTATTACATTAGTAAAAACAATCAAACAAAAGGGAAACACACCAGTTTCAAGTAACAACTAGGAGAATAATACTCGATCATTTTGTGTTCTAAAATGTCACAAGATAACATAAGTGATGTTGGTTCACAATCATTTTATACCTTAAATAATGGTAAATTCATTGAAGACTTCATTAAACACCTTACGTCACATATGTTAAGTTTCTCTAGATCTTATCAGTAAATTACGTCACCTCACTAATACTGTGATATGGGTGTCATAGATAAATCACAATCCACCACAAATTGCTTACAAAATCCAATCTCCATGTTTATTTATTTACGTTAAAAATTGTTGGCCTTAGATTTTTCTCCCTGTATATCGTAAGTGTGCCAGGCGATTTTAGTACATTAAACTAAACCCATCACGATAATTATGAGTCAAATCAAATTATTTTTAGTCTCAGCCAATAGAATCGGGAATGTTTTCAGTAAGTCAATAAGAAGAACATCATAGCTGAATGGTGTGTGTTGACTGAAACATACCATGGAATCAATCTAGACTCAATACAACAAGTAACACATTCAGGTAACTTATCAAATACAATTACTGTAATGAACACCAATGATTAGTTGGTGGTTACTTGTAATTTCGGCCAATCAGTGAATTACATACACCGTTAAATTGTGTATTTAATGCGACATAAATGTAGAAAATTTCATTATTCTCTTGATTAGATCAGCAATGACTATTAATCTTAAACAAATGAGTTCCTTGTTATGCTGGTTTATACCGTCGATGATATATTTCAATTTACTGTTTCTGGATAACAGTGTAGCACAGGACCCATATGTAAGTGATTATATGAGATTGTTTTGCATTAATAATTAATTGACTTTCAGTATACTGTTTCCCCATCAGGGCATTTATATGAATATAATTTGGCAGTATATACGAGGGAAATAGCTGAAGACAGTGTGTTGGTAGGTTGTGTAATTTAAGTAAATAAGCTAAAAAAATTAAATGAATGTAGGTACCAGACATTGGGTTTCATGTTACTGTCAATCAGTTTACTTACAAATCAGTAGATGCATCAAAAAATTGTAAGTGATCACAGTTCATGTGTTTGGTATTTCCACCCATATGTGTATGCATATCGATATGGATGCATTCAATATCTGTTAAAATGCACTACATTACACATTATCCAAACGGAACATCACTGTCAATACATGAATGAATAAATGAATCAAGTAAATGCTGTCCACTAATGATATAATCACATCATACAAACCTACTTAAACTATAGTACACTCCTCATGCTTAATTTGATTGTTAACTTAATTGAAACAATTTCGTATTTGCATTGAATGTATCACACCTTACAATTTCGATATGTTGATTTTGTTGCTTTTACTCAGATGTGACTTTTATTTTGGCTAATGCCTCTGCAAATGATAATCGAGTTAGGTTGTTTCAACTTCTCGGTGAGAATTCGAGTCAAAAGAATTTGACTATAGAATACTCATGTAAGTTTACATTTTTGTTTTTCACATTTGATTTAATTGACACCCAACTTAGCCTCAGTTAGTAATAATGGTAAATCTTTTGGAAAGACTTAACAACGTGTGGACGTTTAGATGTAGCAATTCATACACTTCAATAACAACACCGTCAATGGCAACAGAGCAGCAAACACCTTTAGAAACAGAGCAGATTCGAGATTCATTTCCTATCATATCAATCATAAGTTGTTTAACAGGCGACTAAGTGCACGAAGTGTATGGAGTTTATTCACTTGAATCCAACGATACTCCACTATGAATCAATTCGCAATAACTATTTCTCCATGTTCAATTTTGGTAAGATGACAATTGTTATTTGATTGTTATTAGTGAAAAGATAATTGCATGTTTTATTTGAATATGCAGCTAATGCGTTTAGAATGGAATGGTCCAATGCGTTTATCTGTCGGATACCGAGTAAGTGTCAACATGTTATTGTGTTTGCTTAACTCTATGATATACATTATTATCAGGTAGTTGTTTGGGCACAATTTCATTCACTGAATTCTGTTACAATCTTCTTTTAATTAACTACCATTATTTTCATTAAAGTTAACGATAATGGTATGAATTGATTAGTGAAACTGACACCTTGTTGTATATACATTAATATGAACTAACAAACTACGTGTAGATTTATCAGAATTTTCACATATTTAGCAAAAAATTATTCATTGTGTACAAATGTAGTCCAGATCAACAATGAAGCTTCTCAATTCTGTTAATCAGGAGGGAACAGTTGATATATCTTCGTATTTTACTTTTCAGTTACATGATTTCTGAATGTTTCCTGTTGTCAAACTGAGAATACTTGCTCTACTCTGTGATAATTTTAAATCCACATCATGTAATAGAGATTGATTAGTTTACACGCTCAACTGCATTTAGTTGAATGTGTTAGGCAGATCATTGTTCAATACAATCAAATCCTATTTGCCTCACTTTCTTGTTGTTTGATTGTTACTGATAACGAATTAAGTAGTTCGTTGATGACAACTCACACTCACTTATCGATTGATAGTCACATTTTTCTTAATTCATTTTAGTGAATATTTTGGCGAGTGTCTATGATAATGGAGCCATTCAATATGAGTTTCGTATCGTAGGTTTTCTACTTGATACTCATTTATCAATAGTTCATTGTGAATGTTGTTTTCTATATCACTTCACCCATGAAATCAGTATTTTTGTTTTGCTAATTCAATCATCAGTGAAATTTAAACGATCATTTGAAAGGAATCGAAAAAAAAGTGTAGACTGTCTACAATTCACCTATAGATGATAATATTGATGAAGTATCAACACAGTCAGTCAAATCATTAACATCATATTCAGCAAATTACAGTGAATCTGTTTTTATTAACATGGACCATTTTTCATTAGAAACCACCGAAATATGGAGTAATCTACAGAATCATCTCTGACAGTCAAGGTTACTTAAGTCAAATTGTACAAAAATTTAGTTGGTTAGGTTAAATACACACTTTGAGGTGAACAGGAAATCATCAGTACCCACTAATATATTAAAGTGTGCTCAACATAACTACAACTTGTGTCACACTGATTGGTCGATAGAGTGACCTGATCGATACAGTGACCTATGGATTACGACGTCACTGTTCATCATATAACTGATTTAATGACTTGTCAATGATGCTCTAACAAAACACTCAACCACACATAGATATACGTATCGTCACCTCATACAGTGAACTAAAACACAATGTAAGTTGATTTAGCATTAACAACCATTTAATTTCTATAGTTAATGCAAAACTATGCCTATCAGACATTATACAATGTTACCTTCTATTTGTTTTCGCCTTCCAGTGGCAGCGTCCTATACCTGAGAAGTGTACTTACACAATTAAAATAACAGATATAATTTATACTGACAGTGGAAATACAGGTAAGATCTATTTTATCATTGTGTGTATATGAAATCGCTGCAGTAATGTTTTTAATGAGACAGAGTGATATTGATTAATCTGCAAGTTCAATAAATTCACCTGACTTATAGCAGCAGCAGAAGCATCAAGTGAACTTGACAGAATTGTATTAACTATTGATGCTGTCGATGGAATGTTTTACATGGATGATGTGTAACATTCATTGTAATTTAGTGTGAATAAATGTCGATTAGTTTCGAATGTAATGAATGATTTTTCGAACTAAAGAAGTGGAATTTCCTACTAGATGTTTGTTGAAAATGAAGTGTATATAGATTGGTTGTAGTAGAATGAATCATGAACTAGATGCTGTAATCTGTTGTGTACACATAACATACTTGTTGATGGCAAATAAATCACCAATAAATGACTTGAACCATTCACTCGTTGTACATCATACAATTTGACTGAACAATTAAGGAAGATGTTCAGAACAGCCATTTTTGTCAGAATGAAATGACACCAACGTATACATCTGAAATAACTAGAAGTTTTAACAATATTTTTGTGTCATTCGTATTTGTTATATATTCCTAATATTTATTTTCATTTAAATGGACCTATAGTCGAGAATAAAGTTATTTTCATGAAAAAGTTCACATTTCTTGTTGAAATGTCTTACATGAGTAGAATATTGCTTCCGAACCCAAGTGAGTAAACCCAACTTTATACAGTCTTATGTGTGTGTGTGTGTGTCTACAATGTGAGTTCTCCTCCCCCTATTTGTTATTCTAAATCCACTAAATTAACACAAATTTCAACCAAGTTATAGTGTCAATTATCCATGAAGTTACAGTGTCTAACAATAATAGGGTTTTATTGAATTTTGATTAATCAGGAATTACTTTCTTGACACTAATAATGTTGATGTATAAATCACAAAACCATTACGTGTTACAATGAACATTGTGTCTGCCTCATCGTTCATCTCATACATGTCATCGACGCTTGTTCAAATCTTCAATTTGATTTTTGATTAGTTGTAATCCGTCATTTATTGTTGTAGTCTGCATCAAATTCATAAAATGTGTTACTTGCTTATTTTACACTGCCAACTTCTATTGAAAATATTTTTTGAAGGCGAATGCAGTTCAGCGTTGTTGATTATGAATTCGACACTTGTTGTCCGTCACAACCAGGGATAACAAGATACGGATGAAATGTTTTCCATTAATCGATCTTAGTTGTAGACGTCAAAAACACAATGGCCCTCTTAATCATTTATTTCATTTACATACTGTTTGTTGTTGGAAAACTAAATAAAACAATAAAATTCGATTGAATAGGTCATTCTTAAGTTGACATCAGTTTTTTACACTCTAAGTGGATAAGTCTTAATTATCGATTACTGATTGATACTAATCTCACAATAATAACATCATGAATGATAGACAAACGTTGAATGACGCTTTCTATATTTATATTTAAGTATGCCGAGCACAAACAACGGAAGATGAATGCGATGCTGAGTCAACACCCAATGCCCGTTGTACTTGGTGTTGGAACTGTGGACAATGTCTTCCGGTAAGTACACACAGAGTAGTTTATCTGCAATTGAGGTTTCTAGTGTGTTATGGTTCACATTGAACACACTTGTCACTGTTTGTATTTACATTTGTCTCCCATAATTCGTTGTGTTCCTTAAATTTTGCACAGTTTATTTGACCAGCATAACTGGACTACACCATTCGAATGTTGCAAATGATATGTTGAGGTGACAGTATCAATAAACTGAATGACTTCTATATTATTGAAAATCTGCAACTAGATTTAGTCCGTTCACTTACAGAAGGTATAATTTAGAAGGACCTCAGATTTACCTCTGTGTAGCAACATACAAAAGCTCAGTTGTATAACTCTACAATAATCAGTAAGTTTATCTTTAAAATGCATTAACTATCATTTGTACATAATAAGAAGATATTGTAGAAGACATTGTAGATATTAATAAGTAGGTCGGTGAATCTGTCTGGTTTTCTTGGCTTATCAAATTAAATACACCATGATCATTCCTAGATGAAATTGTCATGCATTTTACTGTTAACGATTGCATTTACTAATTTCTCATGTGATTATCATCAAATCTTACAAATTAAGTGGTATGTTTATCGCTCACATCTCTTCATGTACACACACTATGAAATTCGGATATTGCAAATCACGGCGTACATGTCAGTATTCTTTACAGCAAAACTCAGTGATGGAAATCATTGTAGGCTGTTTAAGTACTAACACAGTGAACGTTTTTCTATTCAGTTACGTGACGAAACAAAAGTTGGCGATTTATGAGTACTGCTGTTATGATAAACCATCTGCCTTTATTTGCTTGCTGGAGATGCACATCACAACAACAATAACATAAAGAAATTGGCAGGCGAATCATAACTAGTCAGGTAGGCAAAATAACGCTAGCTGATTTTTTATGAATATTAGAATGTAAATCATGGAGCAGAGCATGAGTGAGGCAAACAAAAGTAACCTTACCTATGTACGTTAATGCCAATTTCATTACAAGCAGACAACACAATCACTCTGATCAAAAACGCGAAATTTTACCATGTAACATATTTCACAATAATATTAATAATGATGATCATAATCATAAGTGGCAGAATACATTCGCTAAAATATGTATTATTCACAACAATGATGTTTCCATACAAGATATTAGAGTAGTTTACACGTATGTGTTATACACACTACGATTATATATTTGTAAACCATCAATTTTGAAGGTTATTGAAAAGTTCTGTTTTTTAAAGTTCATTTCAATGCAAATAATCGTGTTGTTTAATCACATTTACAGAGTACATTAAATTGTAATTGTGGAGTTTAAACAGAAAATTGCAAATAACAGCAATGATTCATCCACAGATGATCAGTCCCTTTAAGCCACATCACAACCTTACAATGTTGAACAATCAAATTCAACAACGCTGTCACTGTTTTTTTAAATTTGCTAAAAACAACGTTTGTTCTGTTACAGTCATTGTAGTTTTAGATTTTGCTTTTCTGTCATTTCCAATGTTTGTGATCTTATTGCAGTGTTTTATTCCTAAACATTCAATTATTTATTAAAAATGTAGTACTTAGATTAACAACTTGTCATACTGATAACTCTGTTTCTTTTGCAAATATAATGAATCAAACACAAATTGTGATTGAGAAATATTTTCTTTTTTGGTGTGAATCTTGTAGACGAACCGAAATGTCGCTTTCATAAGAGCGTTAAAATGGTTGATTCTACTGAAATACTGAATGTTATATGGAAAATTAGTTACTTGAGTTAAATGAACTGTTAATCAGTTTACAAATCCTAATGATTATTCATTCAATGTTAGTGTTTCATTAAAAGATTCATTACCTACCTTGTGAAAAAACATTCAGACGTAGATCCAATAATAGTGACACTTTAATAGCTAGGTACGTTCCGTTTTATTTTAACAGAAGAAACAATAATCTTTGGTAATAGGTCTTTATTTTAAGGCCAGCACAGGAGACAGTTGGAGCGGAATTGCTAATCATTCAAACACACAATGTCTCTCAACATTCAATATAAGATAATAGGAAATATAATCCCTATAAAAGAATAAGGAAGTAAATGAATACTTAAGCTTTCTTATCTACGTGTATACATAAGTTGTGAAATCATCTTTTAGCTAGTTAACTTAAGCCGCTACAACACTACGTGTAACATGACAAACGTAGGCTTGTTTAATATGTGTCATACTTCGATGCTTTGCGTACATTAAAACCAACAACATGGTCGGATAGAATTCAAATTGACAAACAATCTCTCCAGACATTTGCCTAAAGTTATAACACGTTGAGCACATATACTACAGAGAACGTAACATATAGAATGTTGAACTAATTTTATAGAAGTCTTACTCTAGGTTTCTGTGTTCATCTGTCGTTAACAACAGGGGCATCTAGCAGGAAAGACATACAAGCCAACAGGAAAGCTGCAAGGCTACAGACTTTTTATATTTACGTTCTACTGAATGTTGCTATAAGTATGTATTGGTCAGTATCGTTGTCAAAGTATAGTAGATAATGTAAGATAACATTCTGTATAGATTATTGTTCCTAGAAGATTTCACAATATTACTAAGGCATATACAAATTAACATGCTAGTGTGAATCATTTACGTGCAAACTACATTACATAGTTTCAACAGCTTGTAAATTACTGCGAAATCAATGTTCAGCGTTACGAAAGTAGAAACCGTAATCGACTTCATCGCTACAGGAGTAACTAAGCGTATGATATCCTGTCAAAACGTGATTGGATACAATATACCAGATAAGGCATCACTAAGAACCGTTAGATATTCTTTACTAAAGGCAGCTAATCTTTCAGATTGTTTTGTCAATGCCTCCGCCTCAACAAAAACATCAGAAGTACTCATGCCGCATTCTCTTCCGATTTGATTTTCAGTCGGCAGCAGTTAAGTTAAAACGAGCTGAACAATTAGATATTGCATTTACTAAGTATAAGAAGGTCCTTATGGTTGAGGATAAGACTACAATCCAAAGATATAGGAGACTGGAATTTTTACACACATCATTAATATAAAATGCCCAACTACACCAACTATTACTGCTACAGAATCCTATGATGATACTGTTAATCATCAGACAAGCGTTATGCTACAAGACTTAAAAATAACACGACAAACCTCTGACAACCTTCTAAGTTTTAGACCACGATCTCCAATACTAAGCCCTCCAGTTCCTCATTAGGTGAAAAAACGGGAACTTCCAAAGCCCAGGTAAAGGCCATGGTAAGCCCATTAAACAACATAATTATAATTAAAAGGGAGATACAAGGATCGTCGAAACTAAAGGTAAGCCTCTAACAAGGTTTTGTGACCTCATCTACACAAAAAGAGCAGGATACTACTGTGCATGCCACATCATTATATACCAACGCTGGTTACAAGACCTCACTTTCTCAAGGTAATCGACTTGGTATTAATCAAGGTCGCAAGCACTCACAGGCTGTACGCAACCAATTAAAACAAAGCTCATTTAACTACCAGCGTAAGCCACATGGCAAACAAGTACACAACACATTTTACTACTCTAAAGCAAAAAACTTTGGCATCAGGCAGTCACTAGTCCCCTTAGCAATACAGCTTGCTCGGACATTAGCTCAAATATTCAGACTTCTGTTTTAAACCGGCATTTAGTTATACCGAGCTTGAACAATTTAAACAAAGATGTTATTCGAGTTTTCACGATTCACTCTTTATTCATGAAGTTTTTAGTAAATAACGCTCCCTCACTTCTTAATAAAATATCAACTCTAGGAACTATAGCCTTATTAGCGAAAACCTCATTAATATTTGTCACAGAAACATAGTGTTTCTCCACAGTAACCGACTTGAAATTGGCCATTCAGGACTATATGTTATATCGCGGCAGTAGAAAATATAGACGGGGTGGTGGCTGTCTAATATGTGTGTTTGTTTTTTGTCTTGTAAAATCGATGACAAAATACTAGATAAGCTACCAGAGTCGGTCTGGATCTCAGTTAATACTTCTAACGACAGTTTACTTCTCGAATGCATATAAGGAACCCCTAACACATCGACTACTGTAGATAACACCATTATAAATGCTTTTTTATGTAACTCTGCCCTAAATTATAATGCGAACGTCTTCGCAGGTGACCTTAGTCTTACTAGGATTGACTGGAATGTTGGCAGACGACTGTAACATGATGGAGAAAATCTTCTTAGAACATTAAACATGCACTGTTGGACACAATGTGTGAACAATTTCACAAGATATAATCATATGCTTCATCTAGTTTTCTGTCATGATGTCACTCCCCAATCACTTCAAATTAGTAAAGAGCTCAAAAACAGTGACCAAAAAATGATTCTATGTGCTCCTCCTTTAAATATATTAATTTTAGTCACTCCAGTAATCCTAAATTACAAAACACTAGACAATATCGAGATTATAAAACTGTGAACAGAAATCTTCTACATGGCCTTCTAAGTTGCTCTGACTGGGACAACTTTTTCTTATCCAATAATCCTACAGAAGCACTCGAAATTTTCAATCAAATTAATGACTCGTGTTTAGATTCGATTGCACTTAGTAAGATCAGCAATATGAATAAGTCAAATGGTTTGTTCATACCACTTCATTACCGTAAAAAGCTGAGACGCTTACAAAAGTGCTGTTTTACTTCTAATGACTTTTCTGCATTCGTGGGAATTACCATGACCTCCAATCAATTAAAAGAAATCCACAGGTTAAAGGCGATTAAAGAAGAGGTGTCAGCAATGCACAGTAGCTCCAAGATACGAAACTTAGTTCGAATGTTTAATAAAGGCCTCAAACCTTTTCAGAATAGTGATATTTCCTGCATTTAACGAGATGGATCGATGTTTAACGACCATAATATTTTAGTCAACCTGTTAAGCGACTTCTTTCCTAACTGAAGTAAGCCGCTGGGTGACATTCAGGTAGAAATAATTAACCCAGCTACTAACTATACGGAATCTTTTACTTTTACTTATGACAACATTTGTAAATCCACCAAACCACCTAGGACGTAAGTACTTATGGACTAGATGGGATGGCATCCATTTACTTCAAACTCGAGGGGACCTAATATACCATCAATCTTATTAAAACTGTTTAATCTTTCTTTGACAGTAGGTACTTACTCTATCAAATGGAAAACCTCTTACATCTGCCCCCGCTTTCAATCAGGTAACAGGACAAACTTGCATAACTATAGGCCCATAAATATCACTCGTTATCTCTAAAATAATGGAGAAATTAGTATGTGACCAAATGTCTGATTATTTACTCTCTGAGAAACGTATCTGTAAATCCCAACTTGGTTTTCCGAGAACAAGGTCTTGTGTGACTTATCACTTCGAATTCTATAACTTAATCTTTACTGAACGATGCTTTTAGCACTTGGTGTTAGTATTGTACTTAGACATATCTGAAGCTTTTGACATGGTTAACCACAGGCTACTTATAGGCAAACTCTCCTATTATGGGATTAGGAATCCATTACGTGCATGGTTGGACCCTTTACCCAGTCATAGGTGCCAAATTGTTAAAATTAACTTCACTCTATCGAAGGCGGAACCAGTTGCAAGTGGTGTTGTACAAAGAAGTTTCTCAGACCCATTGCTCTTTATGGCTTATATAAATGATAGATGCAAATGATTCAGCATAGGAAGACCTTTTCTATATTCAGATGATCTTAAAATAGTTCACCCAATCCCTTCTCGTGAATTCGCACACACATTCTGTAGCGCCACTGCTGAACTCAACAAAGTCGCAGTATAGTGCTCGAAATGAGAGTTAAATATTAATGTTTCTGAATGTGATTGGATATGTTATGGAGATAGGCGCCTCAATTTTGATCTCTCCATAAACAGTAGTAAGTTGTCAAGGCTTCAGTCAGTAGTTGACTTAGGACTAAGATACTCTTATAATCTGTTTTTAACAGAAAAATCAGTATGCAGACGTCTAAGTCACATCAACTACTGTGTTGCATACTACGTAACTTTCATAGCAATGATTCTTGTATCCTGATATGTAAAGTTTGTGCCCGACATTCACTGTAATACTGCACTTATATTCTTAGTAATGTTTCCGCAAGAAATAAACTCAGATTGTAATCTGTACAACGTCACTCTACTCTTTGTATTCTTGAGGCTGATTGTGCTCTAGACTGTAAAATTAGATGCACTAAGTTAGAACTAAATACTTTATGAAAGCGCCGACACAAGTTGAACCTAATCTTCTTTTATGAGATACTAAACAAATTAGCGTTTTCATCATCTAAGACAATTAAGTTCAGGAAACCTTCTAGCTATGAACTACGCAATTCAGCCTCGAAAATAAGAATGTCACATTCTAAATCTGCTTTAAATAGGAATTATTTTCCAAATAAATTTTCGGAAATCTGGAACACTTTGTCTTAAGCCATTTGAAAACAGATTTACTTTCTTTATTTGTACGACAAGTTGGTATTTGCATCTCTTCTGATAAAATTGTTTACACCAACAATTGTTTCTTACTTCACTAGCGAAATAATAGGGACTCTAAACGTGCAAGCATCAGTTACCTGTCTTATTCATATTCCAGTGTTCTTCCCCTTTAATACATTTATAAGCAGAAGTATAAATAGTAATTCTGCCCATTTGTTCAGTCAACGTGAGTGGCATGTCATGTCCTTCAATTCTTGTATGGACACCAATTTGCGCCTAATTGTTTCAGGATACTATAGTTGTTGTTTTGTGTTTTCTCTGTTGTCGTCTTTTCTATAGTTGTTGATGATTATGCATTAGACAATTATGAAACATACTAACACAACACTATTGACTTCCTTTTGCACCCCCGTTCGAAGTACTCTTGATCTTACCCTGCTCAATTATTCACTCTGCAAACTCTTAGCTGTTTTTAAGAATTGTAACGCATTAATCAAAAATTTCGCTGCTCTTAGTCATATATGCACTGACACAATACATATATTCGGTGTTCTTATACTGTGAACTTTGTTGCAGTTGGTTTGGATCTAATTTATATCTTTATATGTTTATAATGTCCTGATTGCGACACTTCGTTATAATGTTTGTATGTATGTAAACGCATATCATTGTGTTCATGCCTGTAAACTGGCATGCTTCCATCTGCAAAATAATACTTGAGAGTAAAACTATTATTATGATATTGAATGTTAAGGAGCACTGTTAGTTTGAATGACCAGTATTGTGCTCCACTGTCTTCTGCCCACGACAATAAAATAAAGACCTATCTCCTAATAATCTAAATTCATCTGTCAAATAGAAAGGGATGCACCAAGGCTTTAAAAATTGACTGGAAACGAATCAAAGTGGTTGTTATCTTCCTACTGTATATCCTGCTTATCTTAAGTCTTATTCTTATTTTTTTCAATAAACTGTACTGTTAATATGTTCATTGATTTAATGCAACATACTGAAGATAGTACAAAAGATGCATAGCAATGGATATTTGTAAAATCATTCAATCTTGTTTCAATATTTGACTTAGTCAAATAAGATTTAAAACACTTCTTTTCAATTCAATAGGATAAAATGTCGTTTATACATGATTGGAAAACCAGTGACCCGGGAAAGAAGATTTATAAAAATACACCTTCATGCGTTCTGAAACAATGTCACACATGAGATTGATGAATTCATCCAACTGTTCAATAATGGGCACAGGGATTCTGAATTTTCAACATGTAAAACAAGTTGTCGTGTTATTAAACTTAGATAATGCAATAGAAAATGCAACGAAACATCTGGATATAGCGTTTGAAGGACCCTTACAATTTCACATTACGATTAGCACACAGAAACGCCATAATGAAACAACGTCTATGTACATACTAATGAAGTGAGTGGCATTCTTCCTCACAAGCATACAACAGCAGATATTTTGCAATACTCAAAATCAACTATCATCAAATAGTTTCATCTATTAGCAAAATGAGTCACTATCGCAGACGTTTCATACCTAACTGTACATCTTTCATGAAACCGTTAAATGATTAACTAAGTAGGAACAAATTTACAGTCATTATAAATGCAGCGACAAAATAAGCATTGATTGTAACTTAAAAACAATAGTCAATTCGAGTGGGCTTAAACATTACAATCCTGCAGCACCCACCAACACTACTGTTAACGCATTAGAGCTTAGCAATCGGATCGGCATTTGCCTTTGTTTGTTATCAACATATCTTCTGTGCCTGACTCCTTTTGCATTTTGGTTTCTTTGACAAGACGTTTGATGTTTCTGCGGCTAGTAACATTTTGACTTCAAGAACTTGTTCGCTTGCTTGATAAATGGATTATTTGTTTATGTGTATAAAAGTAGACAAAAGCATTATAAATCATACAAAAAGTTGTTTTAAGTTTGTGGAATTTTCTGTACATGAAGACAAAAGAAACCCAGTGGTTTCTTATAGCATGTTTCAGAGGTATTGAATAACTGACTAACTTATATTAGGCACAAATATCATCACCAATCCAGTAAATAACAATCAACTATGCACTATAAGGATTATTCATGCAATTAAACTTATTAATAAAATTGTAGTTTTCATTAAAGGAATGATGAATTATACGACAGCTTTGTTTGTACGACAGACATAAAATAAGCAAATTATTCCAATAAATTGACTTGCTTTAAAAAATTGTTAAAAGTTAGCAATCCATTTAAGACAGCTTTGTTTGTACGACAGCTTAATATAATCTACACTGCCAAGTTACTACTGGCATTTCTATCATCATCATACTAATACTAATAACAAGTAAAATAATATGATAATTAGAGTAGTTCACGTGTGTTTGCTTTTATATTTATTAGTACGTTCACTACAATGAGAAGGCAAACGAATATCTCCTGGTATGTCATATCAATTCGAATCTAGTTATCCTAGTTGCTTGTTAGGACTGTTTCACTTATAGTTTGTGGTTAATAGTATTTTGTATAACATGTAAGTAATTGGTTATTAGCCAACTAGAACAGAAAAGGGGATTAAAGAATGTTTAGGACGACAATTGTCGATAGCAAACATTCTAACTATTTTATTCATCAGCCTTACATGTACTGTTATTTAGTTTAGTTCTTCTATGGAATTAATGTTATGTCTAACTGAAAACATTGAAACACTACAACATGCAATATGGATGAAATGATCATATGATATTCCCATCATTACCACCTCAAACAAATAGACAATTTATTGAAACACTTGATTATTGTCGAATGCATTGACACTTTGTCATGACATTTCAATGAATTGTTACTTCAGGAACAAACAAGAAGTTCGCATTAGGCAATTCCTTGAATTTGTGATCCAAATGTAAAACATACAATATTCGTATGTACAAAAGGCATACAAAATACTGTAATACAATTTAATCTGCTGCATAACACACGTCTTACGTTAACGTTTCTTAATTAGGCAGCCTTTGTAAGTATTATCCACATCTACGTAGATGCAAAGCAGACAGATAATATTTTCTGGAATTCTTCTCATTATCTTATTCCTCTTGTTATGTATGTGTTGAGGATTGAATATTAAGTTAGAATAAACAAATCAGTGTTATCAGTTGCGTTTCGTTTGATAAATAACAGCTTCCAATATATATGTGTGTATGTATGTGTATGTGTATTCACTGAATCAGAATGGAGTTGCAAAATCACAGTGTTTAGGCACTTCATTATTCATAATCTAGTTAGATTTGTATCAGTGATTGACATGATGTTGTATTTGTTGATGTCGACTACAATGATTTCGACGATGATGATACTGACTGTATTGCCTTTGATGATTGTGACCTTGATTAGGATAGTAAAGAATGTGGACCAGGTGATGCTAGTTCTAATGATGAAGAAAATAATTTTATTGAGTTAAATCAATTTTATCTGATTAAAATTAGTCAGTATTCAGAGTAACATTTTTAAACCATAGACACAATAAAAATCTGCAAAATGTATATGGAGGAAATGTGATGTAATTACGTTTTTAACAATAAGTGTACAGTCGAGTGAACAGTGTGGTTATAAGAAGCAAATTAGGACCAATTTTTCCAGATATATTTGTATGCAATTTATAAATATGAAGAGCAATACCTAACATCAATCATATCCCAGACATATTGACTTGAAAGGAATCATTGATTAACCGTCAACTACCTTCGTCAGGGTTACGACCAGTAATTGTCATCATCATTCTTATTCACTCATTCATTGATTTTGTGGACACCAGTCATTCTTTAATTTTCCGCTTAAATTCTATTCATCTCTATTGTTTATTAGGCAATCAGATGACATTCAGTTTATTTATTCACAAACTAATCAGCCTACATCGAATTTCACTCTGTTCGTTTCATTGTATCATCTAGTAAGCTAATGAATCTCATCATGTTCGATTTGCGCGCAAGAAAGAATGACTGCAATGTAGAGAACTGCGAGAAACAAGCTACTGACAAAAAACATATTCAATAGAAATTTGAAAGTTCTATCAATTTTTCTACTTCTAACATTTCTGTAGATAAAAATAAGAAGACATTGAAATATGTGAAAAAAAGGTGTACACAACAGACATTTAAACTAATTCGAATGATAATAGAGTAGACCGATAGATTGTTATACATAACAATCTTATCAGTTACGCCTACTTGTCTGATGAACTTCTTTTCATAAAATTGAAAAAAAATTTCTTTTGTTTTTAATTTATCTAATTATTAGATAGAGGGTAAATGTTGCCTACTCAACATTGAAAAAATAATCACACAAATCACTGAGGTGATCATTGCAGTAGGTAAACTGAGGCAGTTTGCAATGAAGAATAACTGTCAATGATGTTGTAGACGTGGGTGACTTAGCCTAATCGACATTCAGAATAAATGGATGGGTGATAAACAGTTCCAAAGACAATCATTTATGTGAATGTATATCATCTTCTAATCGAGTATCGCCATTAATTACTCAAACAAGATAAGATTTACAAATGATAATAATCAATTCAATTTGAAGTAACAAACAATAATTCAGGATGTCATCTTACAAATTATTCGGTTGACTACACAACATATCGAAATTTCACTGAACAGAATGTGTCTCTTACTGAAACAATTTGTAAGAGAATATACAGCATGCAGTAAGAAACAAACAAATATGACATTTGTCCCCATTTTATCATGAAATTGTTACAGACTATGGATAAAAGCCTGATAAGACTAGAAATCATAACCCACGCGTGAACTGTAATTAAATTATTACATACGAAAGTAATCAAGCAAATGATCTTTTGTCACAAAGTAATTGTCTAAATTCCGGATAAGGCACAGTGAAATCCGTCAGATACTTCATACCGACACTCGTCAATGTCAAACCAATATTTTGTTGGTATCTCCGTTTCAATTATAACAGGAGAAATTCTTATGTACAATGTTTATTCGATTCTTCTCTTAATTGGCTAAAATTCGATTCAAGCAATTCGATTTGTTAATAACTGTATGAACCAAGTATAAACATTCTCCGTATTGGTCCGAATATCTGTCAATAGTTAACGCTAATGATTACTTTTTGAGGTGTGTCGAAGTCTTTTGACACTTCAACGACTATCGTGTTACCATGTCTTTTGTAAATATTCCGGTTATAAATAACGATGCAAACGATAAAACAAAACTATCTATGTGCTGATTGAACACAGTGTTTCCTATTGATTTCTACTTGTCTTCGAGCTTGTTTCGATGGGTTTCCTGGATCTCACAAACAAGAGATTTGTCATATGACAAAGAAAACTTTTTTACAATATTTGACCAACATAGTTGGACACAGTTAGTTCTCACTCTCACAAAACACAATCACATCCTCCACTTTGTCTTGTCATGTTTTGATCATTTGACAATTCAAGTTAACAATGCATTCGCAAGCAGCAGCCAAAAAATCATCTTACATACACTCCCTTTTATCTCAGACCACTCAGATATACGCTGAATACAAAAAGTTGACTGAAATCTCCAACAAACTCATCTAAAGTGCTTAGAGTATTTCGTTTAGTATTTTTACTGAAACGCTAGTCACATTTTGTGGAATTGACAACTCAGACACTGTTGCATTCATGAAACTAGGCAGCATGATCAAACCTAATAATTTATGCATACCGATTATTTGTCGTTGAAAATTAAAACAACTGTGAAAATGTTGAGTTGAATGACTTGTCAGCCAAAAGGCAAATTACTACGAATTTCAACCAAGTGGAAGAATTCCATGGGTTATAGGCTATTGACCAATATTTATTATCACTTCACTTGGAACATCTATACAATTGGTGATATAAATCATTCCACAATACTGACACCACTTGCATCTTACATGATGAGTCAATAATAAACGACACACATATTACCATTAACCTGTTCAATGATATTTTATAAACAGAAGTTAACCCCCGGACAACTCTGGAGTTATGTTATACTGGAAGATTTAAGATGAACAGCTAACTATCAGAACTGTGTTTTAGGAATCTGTTTCAATTAGTTCAGTGGTGTGTAAATCGAACATTTTATTTCTATTAGTATTCAGTTCTCCCTACACTATCCACCCGTTTCACTTTTCAACTGTCAGTCAACCATTTTCCATTTATGAACTGCAGCTTATTAATTCTGTATATGCTACATCGGTTTCCCATTTTTGTTGCTCTGACTGTCGAAAGATACAAATTTTCAAATCGGTTGACTGTATGGTTAGACTTAACACATGCATAAAGAAATGATTGAAAAATAATTAAGTTTGTTTCACTGGTTCATTAATTTTCTGTTATTCCTCACTTTATCTTAATAATTAGATAAATTGAAACAAATAAATGTTTTTTTATTTTGTGAAAAGAAGTTCATCAGACACGTCGGTGAAACAGATAAGATTGTTCTGTATAAAAATCTCTCTGTCTACTCTCTTATCATCTGAATGAGTTTGAATGTGTGTTGTGTACACGTTTTTTTTATATATTTCATTGTCTTATTATTTTCATCTACAGAAACGTTGAAAGTAGAAAAATTAATATAACTTCTAGATTTCTATTGAATATGTTCTCTGTCAGTAGCTTGTTTCATGCAATTCTCTACAGTACAGTCATCCACTTAGGCGCGCATCCAACATGATAATACAATAAAACAAACAGAGTAAAATTTGATGTAGACTGAATAGTTTGTGAATGAATAAATTGCATGTCATCTGATTGCCTGATAAACGTCAAAAATGAATGAAATTGAGGCAGGAAATTAAAGAATGACTAGTGTCCACAAAATCAATGAATGAGTGAATAAGAATGATGATGACAATTACTGGTCGTAACCCTGACGAAGGTAGTTGACGGTTCATCACTGATTTCTATCAAGCCCATATGTCTGGGATCTGATGGATGATAGGTATTGCTATTGATATTTCTAAATTGAATACAAATATATCTGGGAAAATTGGTCCTAATTTGCTTCTTATAATCACACCGTCCATTCGACTGTACACTTATTGGTCAGAAGGAATTACATCACATTTTCTCCATATACTTAATGCAGATTTTTATTGTTTCTACTGTTAAAATAGGTTACTCTGCTAGTAGTTTATTAAAATTCTTGACTAGCTGATTATTTTATCTTGGCAGTTCTAAGCCTCGTACTAGGCGCAAAACACTTGTATTCATCGATGATCGTGTAATACCTCTGTGGGACTTATGCAGCAATATTCTTGATTTCGCAAGCATTCAGCTAGCTGATTTATTTTCTTTAAATATCAGGAAACTTGAACTGGATTTCATGGATACAGAAACATACGAACCAAGGGTTGAATACATAACCTTAGTGAAGGATCCCTCATCTGCGGTATGCTACTTTAATTCCCTTTCATGCAATTATTTTCTGATGGTTTGTTAGCTTTGTTTGGCTGTTTAAGTCACCTGAGCGTTTAAAACTCAAATTAGGATTATTTATTTTTGAAGCTGGTCGATAACTAGTATAGTGCTAAGTAGTTCTATCGGGTTTGTTTTGTTACTGGCAAGATAGTTCTGTGCTAGCTGCAGTAATCGAGGATAAATGTCAACTATATTTCTAATGAATAGCCACCTGAATAACAGCTTTACAACTAACCAGAGCTAGTTTTTTATATACAGGCTTTCAATTCATATCAGAAACTAATTATTTTATGTATTTGGTTCTGACACAAGCCATAGCTACATAACTCGTTGTTGACATGTCACTAGTTCGAGATAGTATTAATAACCGAAAAATTACTAGAGGATATCATAGAAGGAAGACTGGTCAGAGTTAAATGTAGGCTTTAACACCGAGTTATTTGTTGGTCACCTTGCGCATCACTCAACATTTTCAGGCTCTGTGCACTTGTTAGACGTTCATTTTACTTTAGAACGTGATCAAATTTAGATATAGTTAAAGCGATTTGAAATAATACTTGTCACGTTGGTTGCAATTGTCCGTTTTTCATTTGGTGAGGATTTATTGCCGAATAAATTGGAATTAATCTCTGGATCAATAGCGGATAATCCTTATGACTCTCAATCAGTTTGTGGGGTTCTTGTTACCATTCAGCGTAAAGAGAGATGTGTTTCTGAACATTTAGTACTTGAAAATGAAAGTGGTACTGTGAAGTATCATTCAATAAAACTATCATGCGATTCAAATGAATGTCAAATATTAGTGTTTCTTGTACTTCATATTATTCCAAGCTTACTTTTCCTGCTTTCGTTATGCAATTTGCAATTCGTTTTAAGTGAATATTATGAACTCGCTTGAACATATTTTAAAAATGTAGATCCTTGACATAATATTTATCGTATAGGTGGCGTACGTCTTTATAAATTTCATCTTTCATTACTGAATTAGCGTCTATCAAAGAGGCCAGTTTTTGATTTTATTTATGCTTCACTGTCAAATATTTATTGCTTTTTTGTATAATCGAATTATGATAGGTCTAATGTTAAGTAGTTCAAATTTTGTCGTTGGTGCTATTTAGTTTCTGTGACATTGAAAACAAGGAGCTTTGTAAAGTAATCATTTACTTTGTAGTCCTCACTGAGTAGTGAGTAATTTAGCACAAACATCTGTTTTTAGTTCTCTAAAGTGTTTATTGAAAATAACGATGAGGCCTTAATGTTGTTTCTTCCCACGCTCTGTGCAGGTTAGCAGTAAATATACGTGCAACAAAAGTCTCATTTTTTCCATTCAGATACTATTAAACCAGTGACTGGATATTACATTTAGTGCCAATGTTTTACCAGTTTTTTCTTGTGTAGAAATCATATGATTTTAGATGTTGGAACTAATGATAAGGATAAGGTTGATACTAATTTACATCACATTTGATGTATTTGTAGACAAAAATGTATTACTTTTTTTTATGTTAAAGGATTTAAAACTCAGACTTGTTTAAGTTGTTCTTTGGTAGTTATTTCATAGACCATGTATTACTATACTCGTCAAGTTAAAGCGTAGTAAAAAGTTATACATATGGTGTGCATAAAAACATTGTAAAGTGACTACAATATGATGCAATATACCAGTTGGACTATAGCTGTATCACAGGCCTTTGAAATTATTTAGCCCCAGTTAGAGTCATAATATAACTAAAAGGATCAATAATTATTGCAGCGGTAATAGTTGCAGATAATCTGAAATTGTCATGACGTATAGCTGCAAACTAGAACTTATTGCTTCCTTGAAACATGTGAAGAAAGATTATTTTGAACATGTTGTTGGTTATATTTGACTTGCTTTCGAAATCAGTGTCAACTGTTCAGTTGTTATTAGGTTTAATAAAAAGCTTTGGAGTAAACACTTCAAATATTACATTTATATCTTAATGAAAACTGTAAGTTGTTAGTATAATGTGACAATATACCATATTATCGGACAATATTCTTTAGCAAATGAATTAAGGAAATGGTGAATAAGTGAACGTTACTGAGCATGTTACAGATTTTACAGTTAGTCAACCTGCACCTGAATGCTTGGAACCTGAAAACATGTAAGTCTATTCGAGGTCCAGAATGTAACTACATTATTACATTTTAGCTGAACACAAAATCTTCTAATTAAAATATTATTTTTGTAGTGCAGTTTAAGATAATTTTGATAATGGCTTTGCGTTGAGACTTGTAGTTAGATCTTGTTGCTGGCTCTGTATTTGTCAAGGATTTGCTGGAAAACTTGAGGTTTTTATCTGAGTCAACTGAGTATAATCAGTGTTTTTAAATCAATTGCTTTTAAATTAAAGAAAAGGTTTCATTAACAGCACTGTTATTACTGAATTCTTTGACTAATTTTCTCAAAAAATCGTGATTGTAATAGTGCTTACTTACGCCTGTTACCCCTCTCGAAGAAACATAGGCCGCTCACCAGTATTCTCCATTTAACTGCGTTTTGAGTAATCCTTTCCAGCTGTCACTAGTTACTGTTCATCCTTTTAATGTCTGCTTCCAGTTCTCGACGCAGTGTGTGTTCTTTGGCCTTTTTTTTTTGTTTACCAACAGGTTTCGAAGTTAGGGTTTGTCTTGTGATGCAGTCTGATGATTTGCGCAATGTATGTCGTATTCATTTCCAACGTCGTTTCCTGATTTCCTCTTTAGCTGGAAGTTGGTTTTGTTTTTTGCCATAGTAGGCTGTTGCTGATGGTTAACGGCCAACAGACATTCATTATTCTGCGTAGACAGTTGTTAATAAATACCTACACCCTACTGAGGATGTTTGAAGTAGTTCACCGCGTTTCAGTTCCATACAGCAGAATTGTCTTGACGTTCGAATTAAAGAGTTAGACTTTGAGGTTGGTTGACAGTTGTTTGGAGTCCCATATATTTTTCAACTGTAGGAATGCTGCTCTCGCTTTGCCGATCCTCGCCCTTACATCTGCATCGGATCCTCCTTGTTCATCGATGATGCTTCTCAGGTATGTAAAGGTATCTACTACTTTCAGAGTTTCACCATCAAGTTCAATTCGGTCGGTGCTCTCGGTGTTGAATTTGAGGATCTTGCTCTTTCCATTATGTGTGTTCAGGCCTATTGATGCTGAGATCGCTGATGCTAAACGTTGAGTATATCATATCCCGCGATTGGATATGCAGTTTTTGAATATAAGCTGCTTTACAACCAAAACTTGCGAAGACCACGATCGACTAAAAGTAAAATTAACACGAATATAAGTAACAATCGACGTAGTTTTAATTGTAGAGTCTTCAATTTTACAAACATCGGGCTAATTCACATGAGCTTTTACGTCCTTCTTACATCTTCGACTGAACTTGACTGTTTTATTGTTAGAGGGATTAAGTTGAAGAACTTGACCATCGTTTAAAATTTGCTAAAAAACGATTCATCCTATAACAAATTAATTAGGAAGAAACAGGTATACAAATAATAAGATTATTTGCTTACCTAATAAAGGTAGATAAAGACTTATTAAATATATTAGTCAGCAGCTGGTACAAAACATTAGCACATTTCTTGTAGAGAAGGTTTGGGATTTCATCAGGACCTGAACAACTTAATAACTCGAGTGCCTTCAGACATTTTAAAACTCTAATTTTGGTGAGTATCAGACCACAATATTTATCCTATTTACAGTGATCAAAGAGCACTTGATTAGATCCGAACCGTAGTAAAGACATATTTAATGAGCAGGCATTTAAATGTGTATTTTTTGTGATCTGTTTAGCGTATGTAAGCTCTTTGAATAGTTTCCAATTATTGAAATGTTTCTCGTCACACGCATTTGACTCAGAGTTTATCCGTTTTAGCAGTACTGTCAGTAATGTAGGGATAATGTTTTAATAAAGTTCTTCCACAACTCATACAAGTTTTCTTCTGTTTACTTAATAACAAATTTTATAATTATATCTTTCAAGTTTCATCTTAAGAAGCTTGAGATATAATGTATTACCAACTAGAGAATATGTAATTCCTAAGTCTTGCAATTTGTTCGATGTTAAAGTTTGTTTAAGATACTAACAGCCTTTGGTAGTTTGTTGGGCACAGTAACAGCCATTTATCTTCGTTAAGCTGTATTTCACAGATATCACAGCAGCTGTATAACTGAACGATTTCATAGTGAATGTTGTTCATAGTAGTGCACACATCATAGGAAAAGCAAACAATTTCGATTGTTTTGTCGTAAATGAGTGTTGTGTTGATTGCCAAATAATGATTTGGTATCAATGATTGGTCTAATTTAGATCACTAATAATCACCAGGAAGTACTGAATGGTAGTTTTGCTTCTGTACGGGACTATTCAGTTGTGGAAATCCACAACCAAACCAGGGATCAAACCTAGAACGTTTCGTATTTGTAAAAAACGCTTTACCATTAGACCACCGATTCGGTCGATATTTCAAATCCAGTCTAATTCAGATCAATTTGTGATACCGAATTAATATCAATTTATCATTTCTTATTCATAAACTACTTGCAAATAAATGATAAACATGTCACTGATTTTTCTATCAATATTGACTTGCTTGATATCAACATAATTGTTCTAACTGGTCTAATTTGTTATCCAAATGTGAATGTACCTATACGAATGAGTTTATAAAATATGAAACGTGACATAGAAGCATTTGGATTTAACTTATTGACCCAGTGTTCTTGCAATCGGCTTCGATGGGAAGTGATATTAGAGCAGATATACGGACTCAAAACAGTCAGTCTTCATTTCATGTTAGCTGTAATGGTCTCACCTTATCCGTAATCGGTCGTAGTATGACCAAGTATATTGCTTTACCTTTTATCAAACTTTATGTAAATGCATCTTGAAAGCATAATATTCAGAAACGTAGTCGACATGTATCGCATAAATGAGGAACATTAAAAACAAGTATATCACACTGAGCGAAATTAGAGAATTATTTCGTGTATTATTTTGATTGATTACAACAAAGTAAACTAGACGAAAAAAGCGCATGAGATATTGACAACCGATATGCCAAAGTTGTGACAGAAGTTGTGACAGTTGTACAGCTTGACAGAATGGTCATCCTTTATTAACTCTCACAAATTTGAACAACATTATATTACGGAGAAATATGACGAGTACTAGGTAAGTCTATAGTTTTTATGCACCAACTTATTGAATAATAGTTGTTTGGCCTGTTCCTTACAATAAATAAGTGTTGATCTAAAAGCAGCCTTTAAAAATATAGTGCTTAGCTGACGAGTTTTCAGCTGAGAGGATAGTGAGCTAGCAGTTGAAGAGGGTCAGTCTGTAAGTTAATAAATTTAATGCAATTGTAGATTACCTTCACTCACTTTATTCATTTTCAAAGTTAAATTGTCTCGTTTTCGTCTTGTAAATACATTTTCATTGTTTCTGAATGTGCATTTGGTAATAAAGAAGATCTCACGGGATTGGTCAGGGAAAAAACCGTAAGTTGAACTGTAATCGTTGCATCTTTAGGTCTAAATGCATGGATTGTAAATCTGTTTCACGTAGTGCTGAGTATTAATGAGTATATCGTTCGTTCACACATCATGACGCACAAACATCCCTGCACGAAACCTTTTATGAGGTGTGATCCGTGGTTTAGACGCTTATCAGAAGAGAAAAAGGAAAATATAAATCCAGTTCTATAGCAGTCAACTTCGTGTGATGCAGTTATGGAACATGTGAGAAATACATATCAGAAAGTGCTTACTTCTAATGACATACGGAATATGAAGTTAAAGGTTGCCGTATGTGGGTGTGTAGTAATATAATTGTAGCCTTCGGTTTACATGACTAAGTGTTTGATCATATCTGTGAACATGGACAGCTACGTGAGTTTTATTATGTTGAAGGAAATAGGAGGAGATTGATTCAAATATGCTTTCAAAAAGAAGATCAAATTTGTTTGTATCGCATGTTCACAGAAGTAGTAAATATTGATTCGACGTATAAAATAAATAGGGCGAAGTAAGAAAGCTAACTTATTTATCATGAGTTGTAGATATTTTATGTTTCAGTTGGCAATAACTGATAGCATGCAAGTATTCACCAAGACTGAAAATTACACAAAAAGGATTCATCGAATATAAGTAAGCAATATGTTTTCTTATCTCAAATTCTAGTGTTTTTTGTGTGTTCTACAGGTTTCCTAATCACGTAATTCACTTAAGAATCTGCTTGTCTCATCCAATATTAACGATCTGTCCATAATAAATGGTTAATACTTAATAACTGACTTTTTGAATTTTCATATTTGCAGTAGTTCAGATTGGTGTATATTAGGGTCGATAGTGTATGAAGTAATATATGCAATACTTCCCATGAGCTTCAGTGTGACTATTTGATATGATGATATAAATGTTCTCATCTTTAGCTAACAATCATTCGCAGTTTAATTTCTAATTAAATGACTAGTACCTTTGTAACAATGCGAGTGAAGACGTGTTTCTGTGCGGTAAACAGTACGCAAAACCATAAGATATTCGCCTTCTGTAGTTTGCGCATATTGGTGTATTTCTAGTAATAAGCTTAATTGCCTACGCCGACAGCTTATTTGCCTTGATCCTCGAGCCTGATTTTTATTGAATTGATGAATGAGTAGTATCATCTTAAATTCAAGTTACACCAATTGTTACAATGTTAATACTGTGAATTGTGTCAACACTTATTTAACAAGTCACATGAGGTGTCTAACTAGTTAACCCAGTGACAAATAAAGACCGTTCATCACATGAAAGCATAGATTATTAAGTGTAAGAATAGCTGATACTAAAAGAATCTATTTAAAAGGCGAAAAGAGTGATTCTCCATCCTAGTTAATAGCCTACTTAATAACAAATTCCAATGAGATCCCTAGACGTAATCTTTCTCATGTGATATGCTATTATACACAGTGACACGGTTACGGCTACATCGTAACGTAGCTAACGTAAACATTAGCATGAGTTCACCGTACAATTAGAATTGACTTCCCCACTTTGTATTCTCTGTAACAAGCTACAATGAAAAAGCCGTATAAAGATATGTGCAAATAAATATTCATCAGTATCTGGAATGATTCATACAATTTTGATAAGCTTTAAGTGATGCAAAGTAACGAGACTGCATTCACTGCTAATCAGTACAGTTATCCACCTCTTACTTCTGGAACTTTATATAACTACACACGCTGATCGATAAGGATATGCTACCAAAGTTTAGTTTCAACTGAACTCCGATAAACTTTCAATATGTTGTCCAAATGTCGATTTATATAAGTGAAATGTTTCTGTATTTCTGTTGTTAATCCAGCGTAGATTATGTAAACTTTAGTTTTACATTCTTAAACTTTCTTTGCATATTTTCATTACTCTTTGATAACTCGTCAGGCATCATGTAAATCGTTCCAAGAATGATTCAGTATTTTCAGTGATAAATTGAACGTCCGACAGCATTCTAACTGCAATTTCAATCACTCTATCTTAATAAGTTCTGTGCTTAGCATGAACTTCGTAAGTTTCAACAACTCAATTGAAATAAAATCAGAACACCACAGCACCAGCTACGAATGAAGATTGAAAACATGAATTTGAGTTATACAACTATTGCATGCGAAATATGAACAAACTACATCAGTGGTTCATAGTTTGTTCACTACATACTGAAAACCATCCAGGAAAATTAGTAGTCATGTAGACCTAACTCAAATTACCTAAATGGTCTTAGACGACGTAGATACACTATGGTTTATTCTTAACTATATAATAATGGAATTATCATTCTTTAGAAAACCTTAAGTGACATATTTCATAACAAGAAAATCACATACAAATTGCATTTTCGAAAAATATATGCTCTATGATTTTATGGTAGATACGCAATTTAGGGCAACCAAAAATCATGTAAAATAGTTTAAAATGCATTCAGTTAAAATTTCTATGATAGATAGTGTGAATTTTAACAACAGCTAATTACAGATGATTTTAGTAATGACGCGATAACTGGTTACGACGTCAAGTGATCACCTAGGCTAACGAACAAGCAGCCTCCTGCTTAACAGTCAGGTGTCTTCAAATTTTCCGCGTTGTAATAAATATGACGTAAAGCAGTCGGATAGTATAGGTTTCTTGGTCGGCAGCAGCCGCTATTACTTACTGTTGGTGGGACGCTTTCGCTTAAATTTGCATTGGACAACACAACGTTGGGCTTGAGTACTGAAATTTCCATGGCACTAAGAAGTAGGCATCTTTTTTTTAAGGACAACAAAGTGAGAATGCCTAATGTGCTGACCGTGTAATGAAATATGTAACATTAAACAAAGATACAGTAAACAAAATATTTCACAATTGGCAACTTATTCCAGACAGCAATACTTGTGCAACGAGTATATATAAATATATATATATATTTATTAGTGCTTGTTACCCTATGTGAAACATAGGGCGCCGACCAGTATTCTCCAAACAACTCTGTCCTGGGCTTTTCTCTTACTCTTTCTTCAAGAACTGTTCATTCTCTTCATGCCTATCTCCAGCTTATTCACAATAAGCGTTGGAAAAAAGCTGTTTTAGGATTTCATCAAGGGAATACACATGTACAATGGTTAAAATTATTTTACATGGCGAAAGAATATTTCAAATAAAGCACAAATATATTGTGTTAGTTTCAAAAGAAAAAGTCGATGGAGAAGACCATTGTTCAAGGTTCGTCGACCGAATATTTTATTATGCGCGACAACATTTCCGTCGCTAAAATGATATTAAGCTCGATGGTGTGAAACAACTGGTTAAGACGTTGTATATCAGACAAGTCTTTACTTTTGGAAATTGATCTTACTAGCTGGCCATAATGTTTAAGAAAGTCGGGACAGAAAAAGAAAGGGGTCACGTATTTGTTCAATTTACACTTAAGTGACATTACAACTGCTAGGATATAAACAAGTAGATTTGTCAGGCCGTGGTCTCGTAACTCAATTTCTGCGTAGCAGAACCAAGCTTCTATATCATCTGCAAAGAAGGGATAAGTTGAAGGTTCAAAAATGTAGGGGTTTCTAATCCTAAAAAGCTTAGGCGTCTGATCACATATCATGAAAATAGTAACGTATGCAAATACAAAGTACCGTGAAAATGTGAAAAAAGCACTAAAAATAAAAACATTAAAAATACTTTGTTGAAAGCTATAACCAGAATTAAACTTATGATAATGATCGTGTTCAGATAACACCGCACTAATCAATTGAATGTACCCGGTATATAACTAAGCTAAACTTACCGTACAACCAGAGCCACTTCTATTGATCGGACTCACTCTCACGAATGAGAAGAAATCAGAAGATAATAGAGGATGGAGGTAAAGTTATATTTATCGTGAATAAAGCGTCAATTTGGTGGCAACGTCTAGGCTAGCAAACCAGAGAGGGTTGCTTCCCACGGTGGTTCATGTAGTGATCTAGTGGTGATGCATAACCACACGCCTTCAACTAGTCGTGTCTACTAAGATAAGCATGGTCAGTATCAATGTCGAAAGTCTATGCAACTACTTACTACGTGGATTTTGTACCCATCCACCGAGTATCTAGGAAAGTTGCTTTCTGCGTTGTGCTGACAGGTATTCAGGTGGCAATGCGCGACTAGACCATTTTGTTTATATGATTTCGCTAAAATATGAATAACCAGAATCAGCGACAACTCATTACATTATTATTCCTTTTCGCATTTATTTGGTTCTATCGTGTTCAAGAAGTAACTTTTACACCAACCCTACACTCAATAAATTGATCTGTTTTTCTTGTTACAAAACGCAGATACTACACATTGCGTAATGCCATAAACTCGTTTATCGCTTAATTGCATATCTTAAGGAATAATCCGTTCATTATAAATTTAAAGCGAACCATGAAAGGTTATTTCAATGTTTTTTAGTTAGAAAAATAATAAAATAGATCCTTATCATTCAAAAATAGAGGATCATTTGTATTCTGCATAATTGCGAATTGTAACACTAAATTTGTTTAAGTTGTTGAATGCAATATTTAAATTATCAAAATACTTGTGAACTTTTCAAAAAACGTGATTTGTTACTAACACTATAAAAGTGTTCATGGATTTTTAGCCTACAAGTAAATCTTGATTCTTATGCAAAATTTCGTATTAAAAATCATGCAGATTAATTTGATTCTTTTATGTCTTACAACTTTGTAAATCGCATTTTTTTTCACACTGACACAAACATTCGGAACACATTATCAAGTGAAATTAAACATTGTGGACCAACTATCGATGACCTTGAAACACCTTTTAACCAATGAAAATGCAGTGGTATATGAAATCATTATTTATTCAGAAAACGATAAAATCTTGGAAAAAATTACACAGGATACATTGTTTTTATTTGATTTGTGAATTTTTAAAGGCTGCAAACAAGTTTATCAAATTTCAATTCATAATATGAGCGATAAAGAAACTCATCCATATGACTCCATATCATATTGTTTCTAGAGCCTTTATAAGGTTTAAAAAACTTCTTTAGGCGTGGCCAGAATTCTTCAATGTTTTGTGTCTAAACGCCTTAACTTGGATCAACAAGATGTCTGTCGTGAACTATGACATAGTGAACATATACAAGTTTACGAACAGGCCGATAAGCTCTCCAGTGTTTAGTATATGCTATTGATTCTGGTAGAACATACGACTGGTTTTTAGGTATTAGAGTCCTGGCAATTCAATCTGGGACATACTGGAAATATCCCTTTTCTAATGTTCGGTCGTAAATACCAAGAACCTACCAATAAGAAAGGTGACTGCATCTCGCGTATCTGTGTTTGGTGTTTGTGCCATAATAAGTCCACAATCACAAACCAAATCTGTACGAAGTGATCCGACAGCATGTATATCAGTAACAATAACATCCTAATAAAAATTTCATTCAGACTATCCAACGTCAGCATTTTTAACGTTTTCCTGGAGTGTTTATATAGTAAATCTGTAAAATGCTAAATTCATATGTAGTTTATATAACCCAACAAACGTTTATCCTTTTTTTATTGACATACTTTTATAACACGCATGACTTCAGTGCAAACTCTTTTTGAATGTGATACAATGAATATAAACTTGGTTTTATTGGCCGATTTCATTTCTTGCAACTGGAGGGCAGCTGAACGATGTTAATTTATGCAATTATGCCATAGTTACTCCTTTTAAAAAGAAACTATCGTTGGAGGTGTTCTGAGGCTCAAATCGACTACTTATATTCACTTAGTTTTATTGGATTAAATAAAAGGTTTGTTGTTTTTCCTATACAAGATTATCTTAAATAGGTTGAAGAGCGATTTCTTCTGTAGCTGTAATGTATTTTTCGACAATAACTTCCAATACAATAATAGTCAAATAACTACCGCATTTTGCAATCCATGTCTGTCCAGTCGTATAATGAACATGCCATGAAAATAACGAATTGTCATTATGGTGTTAAGTCTATGCAAACAGGTTATTGCACCAAGAAAATATCAGAAATGGATTGCATTTATATTTTAATTACCATGTTTTATAAGCTAATCAATGGTGAAAAGTGTAACTATGGATTCAGATTGTTTAATAAACAGTACAAAGTCTACGTAGAAGTATTTTAATGCCAAAAGTCATTTGCTTGGATGATGTAGTTTAAAGTTTCCCCAGTTACTTTCAAATAACGTTTTCTCTTCTCTTTTTATTTCATCATTTGATTATCTTTTTATAAACATTCAAATTCCGCTGCAGTAAATGTCAATTTTCTGGACTGCAAATACTGTTGGGTAAAACAGTATGAAATACTGTGACTTTCTTTGTTAACAGTTTCGGATAAAGTTGCCATTTAAATGCGATGCATTCTAATCTTAAAGTTTTTCAGTTAGTAATGTATGAGGATGATTTAAGTAATGAACGAAAATTAGTTGAAATTTTATTTAAAACTAAGTTAGACAGGCTGCAAGATTTTCCACCTTCAACAACAAAGTTACTTGTGAATGCATTTTGTTGAATGCATGATTTAGAGTCATTTCTACACGCAAATGTTTTACAATGTGTAAGATAATCTGAAAAGATGACATTATGAGGAATCTGATTCACGTACAACCATGCCTAGAGGAAGATCTTCATAAGGTAACTAATTTAATGTCTTGCCAACAAATACTTGTCCATTTTGTAACTGAGTACTAATGAAAGCCGAATACCATTGTGGAGTTTGCATTTTATCGTTTTCTGTTGAAGCCAGGACGAAGTTTATTGGATGCATCAGTGTAACTATTAAGAAATCAAACAATTGTTCCACTGTACTTGTATAAACATTCTTTGCACTAGCCACGTATAACAATAAACCGTCTTAATAGAATGAACTTCAATACAGAACCACAGTAAGCCCATCTTATACAGAAAGATTAAGAATAAAACTGATCAGCACGAAACTGAAAAAGCTCACAAATTTGAAAGATGACCAGTAGGCAGTTATCACACATACTACTCACAACTTCAATGACCAACAAGTTGAGTGAAATATCACTATACATACTATTATGAAATGTTGTAAAATACTATTTGTTTCATCCCACACATGTTTGATGTCGCATAATTTATTGCAAATACTCGAATAAAAGCACCAGATATAATAAACAGTAAATCATTTTCAGTTGCTTAAAGCACCTGTATTGTTGCGCCTTAGAGACGTTAGTTCGTTTTGCATAGAATTATTGTAAGACAAACATTTGTGCAATGTATAACTCTGAAAAACTTTATTTATCAACAGTTACCAACGAGACTGTGTGTTATAACTTCAAATTTCATGATCATTAACTATATTGAAAGAATTATTCTACTGGCTTGATAAATCTAAGTTTTGATGAAGTTTGCGTTTCACAAATTACTTTTTAATTGTAGTTTTGAAGTTTTAGTGATCATAGACATAATTGAAAGTACCATTTAAATAAGGCGTTACAAACTTTTTCAGCTTAAGCAAACAAACGACAAAGATGTCAAACAAAACTGATTGAATATAATAATCATATCAATGTAATGCCATGATGAACTATAAGAAATCATAACTGTAACATTATAACTTAGATGAAACAACAAAACTTACAATGATATTGTGATTGTAGAATTTAGAAAATTACTAAAGTATAGGTGCAACTGAGCAACTTATATTAATTTCGGGCCATGAAACTGTGCTGACTGTAGACTAGCTCTATAAAACCTGAGGCAGGCATCTAAAAATACTGTTTAGATTAGAAATTAATGACTTTTTCTATTTTCACCAAATCTGTTTAACGTTAGCGAGTTTACTTCAGATTAATTTTGTCATGTTTGTAATGTAAAATTGTACTAGTAAAATATAAGACGACATCATTGAAGAAAACGACTAGGAAGTGTAGTTTATTTGTTTGCGTAAAGCTGCTACTAACTAGAAAAATGTGTTAAAGATGTTGACAAGGAAAGAAGAAAGATGATGAAAATAAAGAAAAACAAACTATAACATAGAAGTAGTTCATATCATCTTTTACTATTGGTCTAGGCCGTATTGGTAGATGGACACTAATTGGTTAATATCTGCGTGATAATCACGAACACTAGCTGGTGACACTAAGCGACATAGTTTAGTATCGGTTGTGTTGGTACAAATGTACTCTGTTTTTAAGTTTTTCTACATCTGAGGTTTCAATATACTTTCGCAACTATGTTTGCCTAACTTCTCTTTACTGAATTACACTGTGGTGTTAATCACTTAAATTCAATGTCGTCGTGCTAATGTGGTACGACAACGTGTGAATATACGTTTATGTGCCGGGTTCGATATTTATTGACTGTCAGTTCGAAGTTTATTACCTTTCACTTTCAGACTCCTTAAATTCATTTGATTTTTTATGGTTGTTTTCAATTTGCTCAATTTAATCGAACGAAGCTTAAATTTATTGTATTTGACAAACTGGCTAAGCAAACCAATTCACATGAATTAAGTAAAACATCATAAAGTGTTTGTAAGTTAATAATTAGATGTTGGACTTTCGTTGTGCTGTTACGCTCCAACCAATTTCCACTGCCAAGTAATTAAAAGATTTGCAACTAACAACCAAATTGACAGAAGAAATTAATTATTTTGTGAAATTACAGAGAGAAACAAATGATGGTTCCATTACATTTACGCATCTATAGGCACATAAGTTTGTTGTTTTCATGCTGCTTTCTATTTCTTCTCATCTTTTACCTACTCAGTCTACGCTTGCCTCTTTTTTCGTCAACTGTACATTATCTTCACTACATACGACATTTCTATTTTATACTACTTATATACTGTTCTTGTATGTAGTATCCATCGCAAATGTCGAATAGAAACATTTCTTCTTTTAAAGGATATTTTGAATGTTTATTGAGAAATGTATAGAGATATTTAAACAAACTACTACTAAAAATAATTTAAGTAAAGTAAGAATGATGAAATTTTTCGATACTAGAATAAATTCACAGCGTTTAATTGTCTTTTTATAAGCTGTACGATTATTAATTTCACATCACGGATTGGTCTAAATAAGACGACCGGTGATCGCTATAACATGGGACTGGACAACTGATTCATCCTAGTACAGGACTCTTCAACAGTGCGCGTCCACAACTTCGCCAAGGATTAAACCCATGACTCTCTGACTACATGGGGAACGCTTCATCACTAGATCGATAGTCGGATCCCAACTGTTGATATCCCTAATTCAGTCAAATCGTGATATGTTTACGCGGCCTCACCTAATGTCATTAGTACACAAATGCTTCACATTCAACACAGGTGAACTTTGCTGAATACATCTTTTCACTAGAACTTCTGGAATTACCTTGATAAGTCAATCATTGGTGAGGTGATATTGAATACAACTAAGTATTGTGAGGATTGCCAAATGTCTCTTTGATACACAATTCAGATCGATTTTTGATATCAATTTAACATTTGACAATCTTCACAACAGCCAATTACTGTGTGTTATTAATCGTAGATAGCTCAATGTATGAATTTACTTTGAATTCTGATTAACGTTTTCATCAGGGATCAGAAATTTACATTGCGATTAAGTTAAAATTTAGTAATTTTAAACCATGAATTTGTAGATACATAAAGTGATAATGTTAGAATAAACTACTAATAGGTTGATTACGTAATCAGATACAGGCTTATTAGGAATGTAATAAATTCAAGATATCAGATATGAATGATGCATTTTAAAAGAATTACGGGTATCAGCATGTTGTGTTGGATGCATATTGGAAACTACATTTAAAAGGCTCAACAAATTTTATAAGTTTAATTATACGGTTTCAAGATGTGAAATTAATGAAATGATGACATTCAAATTAACTGTAAATTGACATCATGTAGTCATACTGGTGTACTATGAAAGGCTCTAGTAATTAGACATTTGTATTTAGTAGGAATGAGTATTCAACTCTCCTTTGTCTTAGTAACAATAAGTGAGTGTATTTTAACCTTCGTTTAATTGACACTCATTGTTGTAGTCATAGTTAGTTGTGTTCATCTTTGACCCTTCTTCCGCCTCATTAGCTTGATTATCATCTATTCTTAATAAATTGTCGTTAAACTTTGTAATAAGTCTAATTGTGGTAGATTCATTAACCCACTTTCTAAGGTCCTGGAATGTATATTTATATGAATGAAATATACCCGTTGTATCATCGAAAAACCAAGAATATATTTTTCAATGAAGAGTTCGCATATGAATAAATCAATACCCTCAATACTGTGCAATCGGTAATACATGCATCTTCTATAACAATAATCAATAGTGTTTATTCCTCAAAAGAAATAACTGAGCATATCAACAATTAAAGAAACTTAATGTCAATAATGAGTATGAAAATGTCATAGAAGTTAGATTAAACGTGAACAAAAGTAAAAAGAAGTTACTCAGTAGGCTGAGATGAAGCGAAATGTGTTCAAAGGTGAAATATGTTTGTTAAGAGTAAAGGGTTAATAGATAATAAGAGAAAAGTAGTAATATTCTTTGACAAATAATCGTTTGCTTGTTTTAAGTTTCGAATCAGGGTAGAGGCGACAATTGAAGAAGTTTATTTCGATGAACAATTCTGGCTTCAGTAATTGAAAGCAGGCGAAATAATGATGTCGTTGATAGACGTTTGTTGATTTCATGAATGACTTAAAACAAAAGTCTGTTTTAATCGGGAATATTGTGTTTAGAAGGAACTGAGTAGTTTAGCTTTCTGTTGATCCCCTGCCACTTCCTTCAATCAAACTAAATGGTATTCTTAAACATTTCAATATAAAAACTTAGTCAAAAAATATAACGCACCCCACAGTAGCAAACGAATTTATAGTTTCACATGGAAACGATCGGGTTAAAGAGTCACTCGTAAGCTGATTGTTATAATTTCATTGAGATATTTTGTAGAAATCGGCATTAATAGCTGAAAAAAAAACTAAAAATACCAACCTTAACAAACCATTTCAATTTGATTAGAATGATTTAGTGCTAAATATTAAGATGGAAATCACTGAGCATAAGACATATACACCATCCTCAGATCAGATCTCATAGTGATGTAAAAAAGTAAGTAAGAATTTGTTAGTTTGCAAGTGTAACTATTGGAAAAGCTGATTAAAAAATCAGAAATCACCAGTCATCTGTTCTGTTTATGCATTCAAATTGTTTCGGAATCGATGCGTGCATTACGTCACTAGAGATTGAATACAGAAACTTTAGAATTTATTATGAGGTCACTGAATTGACGTTTGGCAATTTACACTTTCAACTTTAGTCATTTTGAGATGATTATTTCATGATGATTATTTGACTTTATTAATTGTTTTATTCCAGTTATCATTGAGATTTATAGATGTCTAGTTTCGAAGGTGATTCTGGGAGTCCAACTGAGTAGGCATTCAATGATACCTATCTTCTGGATATGATTGAAAAATAAATCTACATTTCAAATACATGATCACTTAATCAGAAGATCATAATGCCGTTGAGTTGTATCTAACCATTAATTACATCTTCATCTTAACTGACTGTAAAGGATCATTTGACTCTTGAAGCTTTTAAGGATGTAATGACAAACAGAGTTGAATGCTATATCAGGCTGATATAAATAATGTCAAGCAGTTTAGTTCGTAATGAAATTAGCATAAACAAAATGTTATAAAATCCTACTATCCAATGACTGAAGAAGAACATTTTCAAGACATGAACCTAACATTTTGTAGACTTTTAAGTTAGGGGTGCGAGCCCTGTGCCAAACATTTTTCCTTTACTCGGGCTTGGAACCAGCAGCAATCCTAGAAGAGCTGCGGGCAGGGTTAGTCTCTTCACTTGAATAGTCTATATAAGAATAACATTGATATATGTTTTTTTGGATTATTCTTTCTATGTTTAACTATGCGTGGTCGTCAAAGCAACTCGCAATAGTCTACATTTGTTGTCATGTTAGTCCAATTGTTATTATGTTTTTATTATCATGTATGTAAATGTTAATGTACATGAATGAAAGTGAAATTTATGAAACAAGATCTCTTCATTGAACACAATTTTTGTTATACAGAAATTATCAATAAAGAAGTATTGCACAATGAGATGAAAGAATATGCGAAACTCTAAAAATAATCTAAACTTAGATAAGTAAAAAGACATGTAACTTTTACATTTGAATCATCAGAAAAAGCATTTGACTCCAACAAGACTTTCAAACACTTTTGCATTTCTCAATTTATGTGATGCATCAAAATGATGTTTTGGTCAAAATATCTGCGTAGTCATCTACTGTTATGTAATCTAATGAATAAAACCTTCTTTTTAAATAGTCTTCACAAAATGAAATTCATACAATCTTACTATTTTGGTTATCTGTGTTGAACACTTTACTACCGTCACCTCTTCATGGTGTGGAGTACTAATTAGCCTTGAGTCCTCAGAGTTTGGTGTCTTTAGTTGTACTGCTCTCCGAACGAATTACTATAGTGGTTGGGCATTAAGAAACAATTTCTCAGGATAGGATATATAGATTGTTTAAACATTGTAGGTATCATCGACTACCACAATAATGTAGCAAAAATGGTCTGGGGGATTATTATAGATCAAAGCAACTTAGAATAGCCAGTAAACAGTTATGAGTTAACTAGTTAGTCAGTACATATCTATTTACACTAACAATGTCGAAAACTTCAAACAAATGTCAGGTGTTTACAATAAAGTTTTTTTCTTCACAAGAAGTCTTTATCAATGATGTCATCTAGAGAAATAGAAAATTTTTAATGAATGCATAGTTTTGATTTTAAGATGCTGTCAATAACAAACTATCTGAAATGTCTTGATTGTTCTTAAGTTAAAAACTGAAGATCAGGTTAACAGAAATAATCAACTGTTGCATTTTCTAAAATGTATACTGTATATATTACTACTAAAACTACTGGATAACTTTGTAGAGTTTCGAAGAATTACAGTATTTTGTATTGAGTATTGATAACTGTGTAGTTGTATAAAGTGAGAATACAAGTGTTCAGCGTTGTTTGGTAATCGTTGACATCACCTTCAAACAAAGAAGGTTTCCTTACATAAAGCATTATTCTTTCTTTAACAGACTGCAAAGAATTAGTTTATATCAGAAATAACTTCATATAAGTTAACATGTAATAATTCAGTCAATCAAAAGGTGAGAATATATGTAAGCTGTTGGTAGTCAATCACAAAAGTCTTCAAAGTGTCACTTACTAATATGCTGACAAAGCGTCAATCTTTATATACTAAGGTGATTATGACATGCTATGCTTATGACATGCAGCTTTCAATGCGAAAGACTTTTGTCATTTCTAACGGTAAAAATTATTTGGATCCAGTCATGGATCATTTTATGGAGTATTTAGAAAAAGAGTCCTACTGTCTGACTATTTCAAGTAAAACTTGATAGTCAGCTGACAATTAGTAAACTCGTGATTACTGAACATTTCATGTGAGTTCACATAGAATTATCATTTTGGGTAACATGAAAATGAAGTTAGTATAAGAAGTTAAACATTTTTAACAGCTAACTTGAAAATAATGATTCTAATATCAGATCTTAAAGCATTTCGTGTTTCAAAGAATTCGAATCGTATTCAATCTTATTCGATAATTCACAGTCATGTTGTCAGCTTGATGTTATGTAGATAAATGAAATATTTACTTTTTTCTATAGAACAAATACTGTACATCATGTTGTAAATAACTAGGTATTTTGTAAATGAAACACTTGACTGAATGATTCTATAGTTTTAGGAAGTAAGTATAGGACAACAATACACATTAAATCTTCACTCATTAAATAAACTTTACAACATTGGTAGTATTTAGAACTACTGCAAATCTACGGGGCTCTTGAAATAGCAACCACATCAGTGACTTGTCATAGATACTGAATACTGATTTTTTTTAATAATAATGAAACTAATAATCATAATATTAATATATTAATCTGCAATGGGATTCTGTAAACATGTACTGAATGTTATTTATTATTTCAAGGTAGAAATACTTGATTTCACAAAAAGTTGGCGTAAAAGTTTAGCATGTGCAGCATCATTTCATCTACATTATCCAAATTCAATGGATTTTGATCGAACACGTTACATTGACAATTCACAATTACGACTAGCAATCATGTTAGAACAAGCTTATTTACATGTAGGTATACCGATGTTAATTGAATCAGAAGATTTCACTGAAACATTCGTCAGTTATAGGAAGATTGTGTTAGGAATGTTGTTCCTGCATGGTTTCGTCGGTTAACTAATTCACATAATACACAACTATTCATTAGATCGTATTAGTAGTGATACACAGCATAGTTTAATAATAATCATCAATCATTGAATAGATCACTATGTATTAAATGAATATAAAGTAATCACTTCAATGGTGACATGTCAACAAATTAATCAATTATTCAGTGAATTTATTAAATAAAATAAATCAATGCAAAAGTGGTTTCAATATCAACTATGCATTACGTAATTTATTGATTTGGGGAGAAAATGAAGAAAAAAAATCAAAAAATGTTGCAAGTGGTTCAATTAGAAGTAAGTGTATAAATGTGAATGATTCCAAGAAGAAAAAGAAGGAGAAGAAGAAATGTAAATGTCTTAATTCATTGATTTCATGACAATTGAAAGTGATAGGTAATGCATATTTTGATGCTGGAAAGGGTAAACTATATAAGCGGTGTTATTGTTACTTAGTGCTGCATAACACACCTAGTTAATACCGATGATAGTCAGATAACCAGAAATCGTTGAATATATCTAATTTGTTCTATTATACTTCTTATTAGAAACACAAATCAGCGGTTCCCCTTTTGAATCGATTATTGAATCTTCTTATTTTATTGCATGAACTAAGTTGTGATTTAATTATGGTCAGTCTATGTAGTGAAACATCGAATTTAACAAACTGAACTCAATCTAACATCAACATTTACTTATTGACTCAGATAATGTGATTGAATAGATGATCAACACTTTGTGAACTGGTTTAACAGAAGTACACTGTTTCATTTTTACAGGTCACAATCTGAACGTGAAGCAGAAGTATTGAAGAGGAGGTCCTTTGATGTACGAATGTACTTAAAGGAAGTCCACGATGTGTATTTAACTCAGTTTTTAGCGCTTTAGATAGATATATTTAAATCCAAATGTTGAAATTATATCTTGACTCAAAAACTGTCTATTTGTATAAAAAAACATCACAGCGTTATCCACTGAACTACCTGACTCAAAGTAACAGGAATTTACAGTATGCTATTAGATCTGAATGATAGAAGTTTGATTTCATATTCAAGCACGACAAATTGACAATTTCATACTGTCCATTATGTTTGTTAAATCCTTGTGTAGGAAAATATAAAGTTGAATTTTAAGAAACCATGAAGTGACTATCATATTCAAAACATGGTTACACCTTCATCATTGTGCAGTCGAGATTCCATGTTTTCAGTAATCTATATATTGTAGATGAAATTCGCCTCAACAGTTCTACCAATTACAAAAAACACATTAATACCTTTCAGACCACCAATACATCAATTTGATGAGTGTTAAGAAGCACAACTTATGTATTCTGGGTATTTGATACATAACTGGAAATTACTTAACAACTATTTCTTGGATTTATTACACTGATACATGAAAATTCGTACCTAATGAAAGAGTAGTTTGAATAGAACTGAGCTTCAAATATAAAAAAATATACTTGGGTATATGCAAACAAGTTGCAGTCAATTTTCTTACAGAACCTGATTAAGCAAGTGCCCACATGTTTCACAAAATATCTCATCTTCAATAGTTAATCATTTTTATCTGAAAATGTTGCGATCAGTTTGCTAAGCGAAACACTGTAATTTATTTATTATAAATCGTTCAGATGTTTCAAATACAATTTACTTCTACTATCTACTTCATTGATGTTTTTGCTTTCTTTTTCATGTTTTTATTCAGGATAAAGAAGATTCAATTGAACCTCTCGAGGTCGTTGATAACGAATTTGTCGAAAATTTCAATGGATTTGGTATAAAAATGCATCATTGACAAAGTAGACCAAGATTACTTCATAATAAACTTCAATTACATTATAGAATTAAATATTTTGATCATCCATTCATTATGTTAATTCAAGCATTATGTAATCATTCACAACAATTAAAGGGAATAAATTTCATTCAGTTAACCAAAGATGATGATATTCGTGCAATGAGTATTTTGAAAAACACTCAACCATTCAACAGAAATTAAGAATAAAATAAAAATGAACTGACTGATCTTGAGAAATATTCATTGATACGAAGATATGCAGAGATTTTAGTGACTATGCCAAACATGCATGAACAAACCCATGTAATCAATGTAACATTTACTAACTACTATCAAAGTAACGAACAAGTAGTATTTTCTATAAAAATAATAAATTAATCAACTTGTTACAAAGACATTGGAGTAAACTATTGATTAAGGTTACAGTAAAATATACCAAATTGATACAACATAATCAATATTCGAATGTATAACATAAACTAGAACAAGTAAATACTGAAATTGATGAAGCCAATCTATGAATGTGCAAAACATACAACAGTATTCCATCGACATTAATGCTCACTGATTATTTTGATGACATTATTGAACCTTATGACGATAAACAGCATGAATTGAAGAGAAATAAAGAAACAGAACGATTACCCACTTTTGATCAGCAAACTATTGTAATCGATGTATCAGCAGAACCGAAACCATTAACAGTTGTTAATGAAGATGACATTAATTCAGTTTTAAGACAAATGGATCATGTAAGTTAAATATTTTTATTTTGTGTGATAACTCAAAACATCATGATGATTCTTTTGAGAATGATGTAACATTATTGATTTCCTATAATCAATTATGAAACTGAACAAACAGGTAATTTTTCAATTGATCATCAGTAAGGAATTGAAAGTTTTAATCATAATCATTTACTGGTTGCTGATGTAATGACTATTAAGTGTCACAACACACAAGTGTGTTATTACAGAGATTACAATGTTCACTTAGGTGTAGAACGAGTGTAAATAAGTTGGGATTAGTCCATGGTTGGAGCTTCATTATTGTTAGAGAAGACATCGAATCGATATGCTCACATTTCAAAATACTGATGCCTTCATAAATTTCAAAAATATCGATAAAGTACAACAGACAGTCAAAGAGATTAAAGTGATGAAATTAGAGATCGACTTGGACTGATTGATACATTTTGTCATTTCCAACGTGTACAGACCGTGATTAAAAAATAACTGGAAACCAGGGAATACTAAATAGTTATTTTGCTTATTTGCAGTTAGTAATCAAGATCTTATTGAACATTAAATCTAAGACTCTTTAGGTTTTACAGTAAAACGTTAAGTCCTTCAAGCTACCAAGTTGTCATTTATTGAGTTATACTAGTAACGTTAGTCGGTGAGTTATGTTATGCGACAATCATGGAATGTTAATTGTTCGTGTCGGCCTCATTTCAATCATGATTGAACTCTACGATGTCAAAACAAAATGCATTTTAGTTTATACAAAATCAATATATGTAAATAGGTTTTTCATTTCATATATTTTCATATAAATCAAGTAGATTGCATGTCAGTCACTTAGTCAAGAATAGCGTGAAACCCGACACATATGCACATATGGTTCAAGTTGTCATGTCACATTATCATGATGGAATTAAATTTGCAAGATTAACATGCAAGTACAATTTAACATAAGGCAATACAATAAACGGAAGCATGAAGCAAAAGTGAAATTTAAAATTTAGATGTGACATACCCCGAACCATGTCACACAGTGTCCTCAACTGTTGAATAAGTGGTTTGCACCAATGCCAGCCAGCAAGTTAGCATCTACCAGCATAGATAGTCAAAGATTGTCGATTGATGTCGATTTCCGGTTTGGGTTTTCCCACCCCTCTTTTGCGTTTCTAACTTCTACTTCAGTCAATTTTAAATGACAATAGAGATGGTAGTCGAGCATATGCAGGACATATCTCAAATATCGGTTAAAGTTTGACGGTGTCTTCTAATAATTTACGATGATTTCCTAGTACTCTATATTCAACATCGATAGTGCTTTATTGTTCATATCATGATATACGGGCGACATTTAGAAGAATTTTACGTAATGGTTTTTCATAGCTTATTTTCACATCGATAGGTGTGAAGAACATGGTTCCAATCACATCTGTCCCTACGGTAAAACAATTCAACTTTCATAAGTAGCTTATTAAAGTTGAATTGTGACTGGCGAGTAGTTTAGTTTAACTTTTAAAACATGTTAAGTACAATACTGAAAGGAAAAGTTAATTAGTAATTTTATCATTTTGATGGTATCAATTTTAAGTCACAAAATGTGTACTGAATGAAAGAAAAAAATTTTATTCACACGGTATTGGGCCTACTGTTGGTAAAAGATTCAACTATATCACTCAATCTGCTGCCGGATAGTTCGGGCTAAAATTGAAAAAAAACCTTAGATATAGGTTTCAAGTAATTAGTAGTTTGTTAGCGTTCCTGGGGATCCAATCCTTAATCACCCAGTTGCACAGTCTGTGACCATTATCACTGAGCCATTCGAGCCCAGACTAATCTCTCGTGAATCTGTGATGTCTAAATTGATTGGTTATTGTGATGTTGAGTTATTTAGACTAGTAGGCATATTACAACTCGACTGATATAATTCGATCAGCAGTCTTAAAGATTTCACGAACATCAAATTTTCCAATTTCATAGTGATCAACTACTCCATTTGTTATTGGTCGATTTACATGAGCTACTAAAATTATTCATACTACTGAATCAGTTAATATTAGCATATATGTCTGTTACATTTGTAACCCATACAGAGTCAGGCAATGAGTTTACTGTTTATTTGGACAATCGAAAAATGTATAAGTGAAAGAAGAATATAAATCGGATATTACTTAAATAATAACAGTCATTATCCTGCCAGTTACAAATGTGGTCTAGTATAAACTCTCTTTGGCAAAACAAAAATGCTGTTCATAAATGATAAAAGTGATGAAAAATTAACAACAATGAAAGTGACCTTATAAACAAGACAAAATCTATCAAGAAATACGGAAACCACATCTTAAAAACGACGGACAGACGACTGTGAAATAAAGCTGGTTTCTACGCATTTTGCTTTAAAAGAAGACAAGATGTCCGAAATTGCTATATTATGTATCGAGATGGCACTAACGACGACCTACCCTGCAACTCAACACGTTTCCTTGTACGCCTAATAAGTTACTCCAAAGAGGGGTTAATGCTCCTCATATGTCATCTCAAACTGTATCCTCAAATTTGCACGTAACAATGAATACAGAATTTTTGCCAGGTTTCTCCGGCATGTTTCTTGGAGCTTACGTTTTGAAGTCAGCAAGCATTTAAAATTATCAAGAGATAAGTAACGTTATTGGTAATGCGTTATCTAACACTTTTCAACTGGATCTCTTTGTGCACAAAGATGGCATGAAAAGCTTTTCAACATCGTATAGAATATAACAATTGGTTTTTCCCACACAGTCACTCAGATGTTTACAAATTGAAATGACTATGGTTCAAAATTCATCAAGTTGTGTCACAATCATGTATTTTGCTCTTCAGTCGATTACGTAATACCTTCTCTCAGTAAATTTTTCAAAGATTGTGTTACCTCTTCCCCCCCCCCGCCACTTTACCTTTATTAACTGTATTCACACATTTGATTTGTAGAAAATGAATACACATCCTAATTAACTACAAAAACAAGCATATGTTATGCTTCAATTTTAATTTTTATGACTTTTAACCCTAACATTCACCTCAATCTTAACAGAGATATTATATCAAGCATTTGGTTCTATATTTAATGACAGAATGCTACAAAATAGACTGGTGAATTGATTCCATCCTTCACGTCATGTTCTTCTTCGGATGTTCAGATTTGTGAAGAGATCAAGTTGTGCAAAATTTGTAACTCCATATCGGTAAAGTAATCAACTGATGCTAAATCATGGAGTAAACAATGGTATGGTAATTATAAAGCATGATAAATGGCAGCTAATGAATACCATCATAGAATGTTTAGAATTGAATAAGAAGCGTTCAGTATCATAGAGTTATTGATTCACTTATTCTACTTAATTGATTTTAAAAAGTTTTCACTTTACTACAATTCCATAGACGTACTTTAGCACTAATCATTTAAAAGAAGTTCATACTCATTGATATTGTGATATTCTTCCCTATTTTACAATTTGTGAAACTATACATCGTTTTTACTCTCTCCTTAGATAATCCATCATCAGTTCTAATTCATAGCTGTAAGCGAATTGCGTTAAACTGCGACCTAAAATCAGAATGGATTGAACAGCATAGGTATTTCATCCTAGTATATGTCTTATTTGTAGTGTTCACCAAAAACATTAAGATTTTACGGCGAAAGTTAAGTCTTTGTACTCGTACACGCATCTAATAGATGAAATGTGTAGTTTTTGTCAGTTCACTGTTTATTGGCATGAACTCGTCCATTATGTTTAGTAATGTTTGTCTCGTATGTCATAAGTAGCTAAAGCAGTTTAACCAAGTCAGGTGATTAATTGATGACTGGATACAATTTTGTCATACAACGTAATAGATTGTTTCCTTTTCGATTAGGATTAACTAATCAATGAGAATGTTACTTTGCATTTACAGTACATTTGAGTTATAGTGTCATATAAATAAACCTTCGTTATTAGTTAAGATTCCTAGGAACAGTAATAATCATACATGAGATTCATATTCCTCAATTTGACAACAGCTTCCATTCCTGTTCACGTTAACAGGATTTATAAAATTGTGAAAATCTAAATACTGATTATATTTGAATTGAATTGTATAATAGTCAGATGATTAACTAACCTAATAAATGAAATATCATGAATATGTCTGGATTAGGCAACCAAATATCACTGAACAGCTGTTTCGTCCTAGTGCTCGACTCTTCGACATCAAGCATTCATGAAACACATGAGATCAAGCCCAGAACATTCTGGTTCTACAGTGAACGCCACACCACTAGACTACTGGGCTAACTGGAATCCAACGGTTAATATTTTCAATTAAGGCCGATTCATGACATTGAATAACCACCCAACGTTTTCCGCAAAATCCAGTTTTCACCTCATTGAGTTTTGGTTATGCAGCATGTCGTAAATGGATCCATTTTATCAAGTTGCACATTATGAAGAAACGTTGTTTAATTGAAGATCATTATTATTTAAACTTGGTTTTGTTATAATTGTGTAAGCAAAGTTCACCATAAACTATAGTTTATCAATTTTACTAGATGTATATTACAGTAAACTGAATGAAGTTGATGAATGCATTTTTAGGTAAGTGACTGTTAGATATGAACAGTAAACGATGGAATAAAAGTGAATTGACCATCCGGATAGTGTGTATAATCAAAAGTCAAGTAATGTCTACTGGTAGCCTGTTTCGTATCGACAAAAATGTAGGAATGGTAACTGAGGTGTGATTTTCAATATGCACATCGTGATGCACAAGGGAAAGAAAAGAAGTTGGAAAAGGTCGACCCTAAAAATGTCACACCTCACCTTACTCCACGGATTTCCGTCTTCGGCAGTAAGGCATTCTAAAAAACGTAGCTAACACTTCTGAACTTCCCATAACAAGGCCGTGCGTGATCTGCCTCGAGCAGTTGCCCCTTGGGCTCTGCCATCGCGCTCTGAGTTCACTATGATTAATACTAACCCAGAATTTTTTCTCGGTACTTCAAGAAGTACTATCCATCAAGGGTGTGGGCAGCCAGGAAGTAAAAATTGCCCTATTACCTCTAACAGTACACGGGATCATCTTGTTTGTTTCCTTAAATTGAATTGATTATTATCATTTATAAATCTTATCTTGGTTGAATAATTGGTGGCGATACATATTTGAAAGACAATGTAAATTCACATAGATGATTGTATTGCAAAAAACAGTTCATTACCCGTCCATTTATCCTGAATGTCGATTTGGCAAAGTCACTCACATCTAGAACATCATTGACAGTGATTCTTCATTGTAAACTGCCTTAGTTTGCCTACTACAATGATTATCTCAGTGATTTGTATTATTATTATTATTATCTCAATGTAGACTAGACAACATTTGCACTTTATCATTCTTATTAGATAAATTAAAACAATAGAAAGTTTTTCTATCTCGTGAAAAGAAGTTCATCAGACAGGTCGGTGAAACTGATAAGATTGTTCTGTATAAAAATCTCTCTGTCTACTCTCTTATCATCTGAATGAGTTTGAATGTGTGTTGTGTACACGTCTTTTTTATATATTTCATTGTCTTATTATTTTCATCTGCAGAAACGTTGAAAGTAGAAAAATTGTTATAACTTCTAGATTTCTGTTGAATATGTTCTCTGTCAATAGCTTATTTCAAGTGATTTTCTACAGTGCAGTCATTCTCTCTTGCGCGCACATCGAACATGATGAGATTCATCAGCTTACATGATGATACAATGAAACAAACAGAGTGAAGTTCGATGATGTAGACTGATTACTTTGTGAATGAATAAATTGAATGTCATCTGATTGCCTGATAAATATTAAAGATGAATGGAATTAAGGCAGGAAATCAAAAAATGACTATTGTCCACAAAATCAATAAATGATTGAACAATAATGATGATGACAATAACTATTTGTAACCTTGACGAAGGTAGTTGTCGGTTCATCACTGATTTCTTACAAGCACATATGTCTGGGATCTGATTAATGATAGGTATTGGCCATGATATTTTAAATGGAATACAAATATATCTAGGTAAATAATTCATAATTTGTTTCTTATAACTACACCAATCATTCGTCAATACACTTATTGTTGAACAGAAATTACATCACTTTTCCTCCGTATACATTATGAAGATTTTTATTGTATCCACGTTATAAATATGTTACTCTGAATACTGACTAATTCAGTCAGATAAAATTTATTTTACTAAATAAAATCACTAACTCCATCATTAGAACTAGCATCACCTGGTCCACATTCTTCACTATCCTAGTCAAGGTCACAATCATTAAAGGCATTACAATCAATATCATGATCGTCGAAATCATTGTAGTCGACATCAACAAATACAACATCATGTCAATCACTGATACAAATCTAGCTAGATTATGAATAATGAAGTGCCTAAACACTGTGATTTCGCAAATCAATTCTGATTCAGTGAATACACATACATGGAATTTTCTATGACTACTATTTACATAGATCAATAGATGCATCAGATCGGCTGATCTTAAACATACTGTGGTTTGAATTTTCAGTTCCTTGTCGTCAATACTAGTTAAATTGTTATTGGTTGAAAAACTGAAAAGAAGTGAATTTTCACTGTGAATCTGTTCTCAACTTCTGTCCCCGAAATACATCTCTTAGTGTTATCTGATCAGTTGAATGAAAGTGACCTCATCTACTTTGGATCGAATGCATAATGTCATCAAAATTTTATAAAAAATATTTACTTAAGTAAAACCTGTTGGAAAACGCTCAATATTCGTGTTAACTTACATAAAAGTCAACTTGAGGCAGTTTTCCTATGAACAGAACAATCCTAGTTTGTATTATTTGCATTGATTAGTAGTTGATTAATTAAGTTTAATTAGTCATTCTTGTTTCCGCAAGTTGATGCAAACGGTTTGAGGATTCGAACTCAGTTATTAAGTGGTAACGAAGACACAGAAATAATAATAACATTAATCCTCTTAATAATACTGATTCGATTAACAGACAAGTTAAGCGTTTTCTACTATGCGTATATTATTTTCAATGTTTATGACTGTAGACGATTAGTTGAGTCGACTATCTGCGAATGTCAAATGATAAAAAATATTCACAGTAGCTGTTTATTTATTGGAATGGGTAAAACTATTAAATAATAAGTAGTAAATATTCACTCACTAGTAATAATGTACGTTCAGTTTAAAGTTCAGTATGACATTGCTATATGATGTCTGTTTCTACTACAACAGTTTGATTAATTGAAGTCGTATGGTTGCATGAATCTATGTAGATGTGGTTATTACTTTCAATGCCTGTCCAATCAAGTAAAGTTACGTTAGACGTGGTTTATGCAGTAGATTTAATTGTATGACAGTATTCTGTATGCCGTTTCTACATACATTTGGACCAGGGAATCGCCTAATGCAACCTTCTTGTTTGTTTCTGAAGTAACAATTCATTGAAATGTCATGACAAATTGTCAATGCATACAACATTAATTAAATGTTCTAGTTAACTTTTTAATTGTTTGAGGAGATAGTGATGGGTAAATCATATGATCACTTCAATCATGACGCATGTTGTAGTGTTTTTATTTGTTGAGATAGACGCTAAATTAATTCTATAGAATAACTCGACTGAATTGCAGTACATGTAAGGATGCTGAATACAATAGTTGAATGTTTGCTGTCGACAATTGTCGTCTTAAAAATTTACTAATCCCCTTTTCTGTTATAGTTGGCTAATTAACAATAAATCATATGTCATACAAAAGATTCAGATCATAATTTAGTGCCAGCGCGTGTTTGTTTAAGGCTTACTGGACGTAGGAAAGACATTACAATGAAGTCTCTTAGGGTTTACTTAATGATAATAAAGCTAAGAATATATTTCAGAAACAACTAGAAAAACAGTTAGGCGACCATGTAAGCGATTCTCACCCGGAAGCAGGTTTAAATGATATCAAAATGGCTGTGGAAACAGCAGTGATATCTGCTAGTAAGGTAAATCATAAGTCCAGGATGAAGCCGTGGATGTCAGTAGCATCCGCCGAACTGATGGATGCTCGTAAACTCATCCTACCTGGCTCTGAACATGATGAAGAGTGAAGTGAGCGTAAGCGCAGGCTGACAAAAAGCCTACGCAACGACCGTGAACAGTGGTGAGTGGCGAAAGCAAAAACGATGGAAAAGGCAGCGGCGATAGGCAACAGTAGGCAACTTTTTCGACTTATCAAGGAAACTGGTATTCGGGATCCGAATGTCAGTGAGACTATCTCGGAAAAGGATGGGATTATAATTCGTTCTCAGTCCAGGAGATTAGATCGATGGGCAGAACACTTTAGGGATCAGTTCAACTGGCCTTCAGCCACACTTCGGTTGCCCACGATCCCCAGTCATCCTGAATGGCAAATCGACTAAACTCCTCCTAGTCTCCATGAATTTGAGAAGGCTATAGGAAATCTGAAGCGAGGTAGAGCAGCAGGTCCTGAAAGGCTTACCCCTGATATTTTTATGGATGGTGGTCCAGTTTAAGCAGCTAGATTGACTGAAATCTTAGGTAGAATCTGGGAACTGGGTGTAATACCATTTGACTGGTTTCAATTCCTGATTGTCCTAATTTATAAGAAAGGACAGAAAGTCTTTTTGTGACAATCACAGGGTAATCAGTCTGACTAATATAGTTTCTAAATTGTTAGCCTCGATTATACTAAGACGCCTAACTAGAGCTCGTGAAGAGCAGACTAGAGAAAACCAGGTTGGATTCAGACCTAGACGTGGCTGTATAGACCACATCTTCACACTGCGACAGGTCCTGGAACACAAACACACATTAAGGCGTCCTGCGATTGTTGTCTTTATGGACCTAAAGGTGGCATTCGACTCTGTTGATCGTGAGGTTCTGTGGCAGTGTCTATCACTGAAAGGTGTACCAAAGAATTACATTAACCTTATACAAACTCTCTACTCTGAAACTACAGGTCGAGTGTAAGCTTATGACGAACTATCATCGGAATTCCTCACTCCAAGTGGTGTCCGTCAGGGATGTCCATATTCCTCATTCTTGTTCAATTTTGTCATAGACATGCTCCTAGATATAACCTTGTCTTCGTCTGACTTTTCAGGAGTTAACTTTCTACCAAAAGCCTCGCTTACTGACTTAGAGTATGCTGATGACATAGTCCTATATGGTGAAGATGCTGACAGAATGCAGAGTCTTCTGACTACCCTGAGCAACAATGCAAGCATGTTCGGGATGCGGTTTTCCCCCTCGATATGCAAAATGTTGCTTCAGGACTGGGTTGCATCGGCACCTGAACTAGTGATAGGGAGTGAAGTAGTCGAGCGTGTAGACCGCTCCACGTATCTGGGGAGTCTCATCAGTGCTGACGGCCTGGTGACTGACAAAATCTCAGCACGGATACAGAGAGCTCGATTAGCTTTTGTCAAGCTGCGTCACTTATGGCGCAGGCGAGATATCCGCTTGCTAACCAAAGGACGAGTGTACCGTGCAGCAGTTCGCTCTGTCCTACTATACGGTAGCGAAACATGGCCGTTAAGAGTAGAGGACATTCGTAGGTTACCGGTCTTCGACCATAGGTGTCTCCAAAGCATTGCTCGAGTATCGTGGAACAACCAAGTGAGCAATGCTGTCGTAAGGAAACGGGTTCTAGGAAAGGAGGGCAAATCAATAGATGAGGTATTGAAACTTCATCAGTTAAGGTGGTTGGGACATGTGTTACGCATGTCTAACTACCGACTGCCTCGACGAGCTATGTTTCACGGTGTAGGAATAGGCTGGAAGAAAGCTGGAGGTGGCCAAACAAAAACATGGCAGAAATCGATGAAGTCACTGACAAGTGGACTGAGTCATGTTGGTAGATGTAGGCTGCGTACCTGGGGTTCGCGAGACGAAAGTCACCAATGGTTAGAGACCTTGAACGACATGGCTCAGAATCGTTTGCAATGGCACAGGTGCATCCACTCTTTGTGTTCTCTCAACATCTAACCTTGCGAATTCTCTATCTTTCTCCTTTTATATATATCTTACTGAATTATACTTTTCGAATCATATCTTCGCTCCCTAATTTTCTGCATTACTGCTAATACTTCTACTATCGCTATCACTCTTGGATTTGAAGTGACAGTTGCGTCTCAGTGCTGATGTGGTATGGCAACCTGAACTGATGTACATACGTACGAAGTTCTGCGTTGTATCTGTCTGTCTGTCTGTCCAACAAAATGTTAGTAATTGCACACTATAAGGAAAACAGTCCTAACATGCAACTAAAAAATCTAGACTCGAATTGATATGACAAACTAGGAGATATTCGTTTGCCTTGTCATTGCAGGGAAAGTACTAATAAATATGAAGACAAACACATGTGCACTACTCGAATTATTATTGTATTTTACTCGTTACTAGTATAAGTTTGATAATGACAGAAGTGCCAAGAGTAATTCGGCACTGTCGATTCTATTAAGTTGTCTTACAAACCGCCAATGGTAAATGGATTGCAAACGTTTAAAAATCTATTGGAATCAATCAATTCATTGAGATAATTTGCGCATCGTATGTCTTTTCACATAAAATATTAGTGCACATCAATGATCCCTATATATTTGCAAGACTCTATTATTCTAGTTATCACTCATTATCTCGAGAAAATATGTATTCGAAAGATGTACAGAAAACCCCGATCACCGTAACTTCATAAACTATTAGTGTTCCCAATAATAACTTGTCAAAATAACTTGAAGGATAATAATGTCTACTTTGTGTGTATCAATACACTGAATTCACTGCCTAATGTATATCGATAAATATTCAGTCTTAGTTTCTTGTGTTAGCTATCAGTTCACATTAGCATTTCTTTGTTTCCATGCAACGTTTAAAAATGTAAAATTCATCATTCCGTTAACGAGAACTACAGTTTATTACCAAGTTCAGTTGCATGAATAATCCTTATAGTACATAGTTGATTGTTATTCATCGGCTTAGTGATGAAATTTGTGCTTAATATACGTTAGTCAGTTATTCATTACCTTTGGAACAGGCTAATAGAAACCACTGGGTTCCTTTTGTCTCCACGTACAGCCATCAAACGTACAACCTTTAAACAAATTCATGTAGGATTTATTGTACTTTTGTCTACCTTTATACATATACACAAATATTCCATTTATCAAGCAAGTAAACAAGTCCTTGAAGTCGAAATGTTACTAGCCGCAGAAACATCAAACGTCTCGTCGAAGAAACCAAAATGGAAAAGGAGTCAGGCACGGAAGATATGTTGATAACGATGAAAAGCAAATGCCAATCCCATTGCTAAGCTCCAATAATCCTTTATTGAAGAACTATCCCAATGGCTGAATTAGATGCATCTACAGTAGTGTTGGTGGGTGCTGCAGGATTGTAATGTTTCAGCCCAGTCGGATAAGCTGTTGCTTTTTAAGTTACAATCAATACTTACTTTGTCGCTGCATTTACTACGACCGTCATTTTCTTCCACTTAGTTAGTCATTTAACGGTTTCATGAGAGATGTACAGTTAGGCATAAAATGCCTTTGATAGTGTATCATATTACTTATGAATGAAACTATTTGATAATAGTTGGAATTAAATACTACAAAATATCTGCTGTTTTATGCTTATGAGGTAGGATGCCACTCCTTTTAATAGTATGTACATAGACGTTGTTCCATAATGGCACTACTGTATGCTTATCGTATTGAGAAATTGTTAAGGTACTTCAAACGCTATATCTAGATGTTTCGTTGCATTTCTTATTACATTATCAAAATTTATTAACGCGGAAGGGATCTCGGTTCACCGGCGTTTAACTTATTTCTCTATTTTCTGCATGTAAGTCTGAACTAAGGCTTGCATCTGATAACCAACTCGAAGTAAAAGGGGTAATGTTGACCGCAAGAATGGAACTTGTCTTGATAATTTATGTAGTTTCGTTATTCTGTGGGTGGTTTTGATAAAATGTGTATTGTTCTGCTCCATAAAAACCACAGTAAGTCTAAGGTCCCTAACTAAAGAAAACAATTAATTGAAGTAATGATCTGTCATGTAACACCAAATTTCATATCAATATTGGGTCAGCCTTTGACAAAAAGAGACAAATTTGACAGTTTGGTATCGATGACAGAGAGGAGAGTTCAACCAAGTATAAAGTGCATCACTGATCTCTTAAGATAAAAGTTTTTTTGAAAACCCTGTCATCAACTGAATCAAAAACAGGATACGTCCATTTCACATATTATTCTTCCATGTTCATCGTTATTGACTTCGAATACATGCACTCATCTTATGAATTGTGGATGTGTATGAGTCAATATAGTACACTGTGATTTATAGACAGTTTCAAAATACATCACAACATAACAGAGTCAAGAAGGATACTACTCATTTTTTAGTTACCTGACTCAATTCCATTCATCGTTATTGTTTATTTGGTAATCAGATGACATTCAATTTATTCATTCACAAAGTAATCAGTCTACATCATCGAACTTCACTCTGTTTGTTTCATTGTATCATCATGTAAGCTGATGAATCTCATCATGTTCGATGTGCGCGCAAGAGAGAATGACTGCACTGTAGAGAATCACTTGAAATAAGCTATTGACAGAGAACATATTCAACAGAAATCTAGAAGTTATAACAATTTTTCTACTTTCAACGTTTCTGTAGATGAAAATAATAAGACAATGAAATATATAAAAAACACGTGTACACAACACACATTCAAACTCATTCAGATGATAAGAGAGTAGACAGAGAGATTTTTATACAGAACAATCTTATCAGTTTCACCGACCTGTCTGATGAACTTCTTTTCACAAGATAGAAAAACTTTCTATTGTTTTAATTTATCTAATAAGAATGATAAAGTGCAAATGTTGTCTAGTCTACATTGAGATAATAATAATAATAATACAAATCACTGAGATGATCATTGTAGTAGGCAAACTAAGGCAGTTTACAATGAAGAATCACTGTCAATGATGTTCTAGATGTGGGTGACTTTGCCTAATCGACATTCAGAATAATTGGATGGGTGGTGACTAGTTCCAAATACAATCAACTATGTGAATGTACAACAGACGTATCACAGCCAACGAGATCATCCCATTTTCATCATAACTACAATCAATGACGGCAAGATTCATATGATTTTCTCATAAGACTGACTTATATTGACTAGATTGAATGGATAAGTTGGAACTAGAGAGATGAGAGAAACTGCTGTTTGTTTAGGTGTAGATAAACTAACATTCGTTGATATACACTTAGTATTCTAGTGAAGGTTAATTAAAACAAATCAAGTAAGCGTGGCATGATACCTGAAAGTGTCTACAAATATGTTCAAATTGTTCAGAAGCCTTCTCTACAAAAGTATTGGTGATGAGAATGCTTTATTTGATTGTTTCGATGATAATCAGGAGGAAAATGCGGCTGCTGCAGCTTATGATAATGATGAAACTGATGATGATGACCTGTGATGTACAAATTAATAATTTCACATCTCTGCACGTTTCGACTAGTTGTTCCACACCATCGAGATCGATAAAGGTAGAAATTGAGGTATACTGAATATGCGTGTTGATGATGTCATTCAAAATAAGAGTGTGTGCCCAACTATTAACTTCAGAAAAGGCACTTTATTATAAACTATTTAACTAAACACCAGATCATGTTCATTGTTTAAACATTGTTTATTCCTAAACTTGGATGATAGACAGGAAGTCATATTACACATAATTGGTACATAGATTGGAGAAGTTAAACATGGATCTGACAGTTGTAGTTGTGTTTGCCCCATTTGATAAAAATCAGCTTACAATAAATACATGCTGCCACTGATTATTATGATAATAATCACGATAACAAGAAGGATGTTTTAATGACGAAATTGGCTAAATCATAAAAATATAATTGTAAATATGACAGGCTACAAAGAAATGTTATTATTATCGTTTTAGATCTAAATGTTATTGACGGTGTCATTCTTTGCAGGATCAGTTTAGAATTCACCAACCCCCAACACTCCACCTACTATGTTTCATTTGTTGTCATTGTGGCTGTTACTTCAGTTTTATTCATTGTCACGTTGGTCGTTTGTCAAGTAAAACGAGGCAATTAATTTACTTCTTGTTTGTTACTGAATGTACTAATCGTGGTAAAATGTAACTAAATAATGTTGTTTAAATGCAATGAACAAAATGCAACTGTTTTGAAGTAGTTTTACTTCTTCATCTGGATGATACAGACAAGGCACAATGTTACCCTGATGGAATGATTCTACTACGACGCTAATTCGTATTTGTAAAAATAATTAATGGCAATGGTTATATTCGCACATGAAAGGTATAAGGTAGACTGAATTATTGTAATTCTGATAAATCATCGCCAATAGTCCACATTGTAGGAGTAATATCATGATGATGTTGTGTTGTAGGTAGTGTAAACTGGTAATCTGTGGTTGAAGCGTGAGTGTCATTTACATTGGTGATTGATTCTGTTAATTTATAGTGAACGGTTGGTGTTGTATAAGTTTTGTGATGATGATGACGTTGTGTTGTAGACAGTGTCGTCAGATAATGTTTTGTGGAATCATTTTTGTCATGTCGATGTGCGAATAACTGCGTTTTACTTAAGTCGTCGTTACATTCACATTGTAATGTATCCTGAAATGTATAATCACAAATCGCTTAGTTTTATTGTAATAATCCTTATTATTATTATTATTTATTATATTTTTAATAAGCCGGTTAGGCTTGTGTTTGTTGTTTGTTGGATATAATGCACGTTCGTGATAACCACTCAACTATAATGGAAAAAAAAACATTCTAGTTCTATTTGTTGATTTATGCCTAAATATTTATGGGTAGTGAATGTTAGATTGTAACCTCAATACCGAGCAGACGTAACATTTACCAAGGCAGTTGAAGATTGATCGCGGATTCATTTTACACTCATATGGAATAGGCATGTGTCATAGTGAGTAGTGACTTTGTAATTTCTAAACTTGATAAAATCGATATCTGCAACAATCAGTCCTAATTGGATTCCTATAGCCACATCATCCGTTTGACAGTAAACCATTTAAGTAAAATGAGTCAGTCGTCTTTATATGAATATAAGTAATGGCGATTGATGATTGATTGTTGATTGTCGTTTGTGAGATGGATATACACTCTGAATACTGGTTGATTTGATCACATCAATCTCATCATACTTAATAGAATCATCATAATCTTCGTCATTATTATGAGAACGATTCGAGTCATTTCGATCACCATCAGCAAGTGCAGCCTTATAATGATCACTAGGGAATGAATAAAATGCATTCTTTATGTAATCGGTTGACTGTTTGGTTAGATATGACACATTCATTATGGAATGCTTGAAATATAATTTGGTTTGTCTGACTGGTTTATTGTTCTTCTGTTATTTTTCAATTTAACCTGGAACTGAGTAAACATCAGGGCATATGTGGGGTCATCGACTAGAGAGTAATATTTGTCTTAAGTTGTTACAATTCAGTGTGTCTATAGGTCATGTCGAACAATTCTTGACAAATGTAGTGGGATACGAATCATAATTTGCTTGTTTCTACTGGATTGCATTCTAACTCTGTTCTGTAATAATATAATTTCAAACTGTCTATACATCACAGTATATTATAGTGACTCATACACATTCACAATTCATAGATTGAGTGCATGTATTCAAAGTCAGTAACAATGAGTATGGGAAAATGATATGTGGAATGGATGTGTCCTATTTATGATATATTTGACCACGGGGTTTGTAAAGAAACTCTCATCCTATGAGATTAGTTATCCACTTCTTGATTGGCTGAACTTTGTTGTCAATCATCGATACCAAATTTTTTTATATATCTTAGTTCTTATGAAGGTTGTGTCGGTGGTGATACAAAAGTTAATTTACCTAGATCACTGCTCACCATAGCTTGAAAACATGATGATGCTGATGATGGTAAATATTGACTTTCATACGACTGTGTTGATGAATGACACCTCCTTATGCATGTCCATGTGTTCAGTGGATAATAACTTACATTCTAAATGAGTATTTTCAGACACAGTATTATTCATAATCGGCTGAAATATGCCTAAGTTAGCATCAGTACATTCAATCAAGGGAATAAATATTGTGATTTTTACAGGAAATTTATATTACCATTTGTTGAAGTGACTTTATTCATCAGTAGCTAGTCTGTCTACTTCGTTGTTATAATATTTTATATTGCTTATGTCCCATGTTTGTCATCAAAATACACTATGCATGAATCTTTATAACCTCATCAACAAAAATTCTATCTATTAATGAAACTCCCTGTACAGACAACTCCTATGGATTTCGCCACTTAACGACATCCATGTCGTGTCCTATGATTTTTGTCAATCTGTATTGAAATTTTAAATAAAATTGCGTAATTGCAAACTTTTAAGTATGTCAATTAACGATGTGTTTGTGCACAGGAATGCTAACCGACTGTAGTAACGAACCTTCGAGTCGAAATTATTATTGAAACTGACACAAGGGGACAATTTCAATTCAGTTTATCAGAGTGTACATTTTTCAATTATGCCATACCTGAGACACATATATTCTTTATGCCAAGTAAGAAAGTGGGAGGAACGTAACTTATAATCAACAACGCAGATACATGACAACATTTAGTGAATTCGACGACTGTCGATTTAACACGTGCGAACTACTTGGATAGGATTCAATGAAATTTAGTTGTGCATCATATGCATAAACATGATGGTTGTTGTCAATCGTGAACTACTGTTGTATTTCTCACAATATACACTATCTCCTTTTAGCGCATAATGCAAACCCACGATGTAGAAAAAGACACAAACCACCCTCCACTCCCCTCCATACAACCCTTAACATCTAAATATTTCCATGTTCAACAATAAGTATATACGATATTTGAATGAGTTTGAAGGTGTGGAGGGATTATGTTGGGCTTCCGAACCTTAACCAAAATATCGGTCAATCGGCCCATAATATTTTGAGACGGCTATAGGCTAATTCTCTATCACATTCCTTCGAGTAACTGCATATAACATGAAGAGTATATGCAGCAACTACAAATACTGATTATGAAAAGAATAATTGAATAAGGAAATTACTCTTAGAAGATGATAAATAAATTACTCAAATCAAATGTTTATTACGTCAATGAGAAAGAAAATCTTCTGATAATGAGTATAAATGTGACAATGAATGTTATGCCTTAACCATTGATTATCATAATTATTGAACGGGCTCAAACTAACTAGTCTACATTATGAATGTGACTGAATGCAACATTAGCCAAATTTACAGGCGAATATTATGTTGGTATACCTCGTTTAAATGTTTCTTAGTCTCAGACATCATAGCCAGTTGATGTTGGCTGCATTCAAATACACTTAACACATCCACTAGTCTCCGACGAAGATTCGCAGGCTTATTCGTAATTCATCATCGTTTTCAATTACCCTTCACCTAAATTAAGTATAAATGACACCTATTACCGGTTGTAAATTTAACTGACCTCAAGGTAAACATCAATTGAAAAGGATAAGGCACTAGCCAGCTTTTTCACTCTAGTAGAAGTCGTTGTAGTGGCAATATGGACATTCCACATAATACACAGGTATTGTTCCAAAGTCATAAACTGTAAACACGAAACAATGTCATACAACACCAGTAAGAGCGCGAATTTCGAGATGTGAACCTGATGAAAACCAAGTACTGAGCAACACGTTCACGGTGGTAGTGCGGAGATGTGAAATAAATAGATTGTCTGTCAGATCAGTGTTGATCTTTGATCGATGATGATCTCTGAGTAAAATTACAGAACTGAGAATGTGTCGATGTTAGGTTTATTAATATTGAATAATAAAGTAGAACTTAACATTTCATAGACATTCATTCAGTCGTTGTTGATTTCATCCTTCCTTGGATAAACTAAGCAAAGTGGTTTCTCCCTGACATTTCATCTATGAATACACGGACATAAGATAACAGTGATTTAGCGCACTTTACTATCGCTTATATTAATCGGTGTATGTGACAACCACAAACACTTATATATGAATACGTCAAGATTAAAAGGATGTTTTATTTTCTGTAAAGTGATCTCTGATGATATTAACCTGTAAAGCAACGAAACCTCCTCAATTCATTTGTTTAGCCTGAAAAACATAACGCCATCAAATAATGAAATTCTCTTAGCACAATTAAGTCACAAAATGCAGTCATACAATGCCAGTGGTGTTAATTTCGAAGTGATTGAGATAAGTTTATATCTCACTAGATCGGAATCGCTATTCAAATATTGGCTAGAAATGAATTCTATTTCGACCATATGGAGCGAACTCATCGAATATGTTGATTAGATAATTGACCTAGAATATCTTATTCGCTTGTTAATTAGATGGTTGACTGGCTAATTTATACAGAGACATTTCAAAGCTGTTTCCACTTTTATCAAATATTTTACAGTAAGCAAGTAAGTAGTATTGTGTTCTGCTCATTAGGGACAGGTAATATTCAACAGAAGTCCGTTCTTATTCTATTTATTTCTGTAGGGCGAATGAAGTTTACTATTAATTGAATGATGATATTCTTGGTAAATCACATAAGCATACACTAAATCGACTAGTCACGTAAAGTGGATATTGCATCATGGACTTATCTTGGTTTAATGACTATTGAAAAACCGAAATCAATTATACCAACTATTTCATTCTGGGAAGTAATTGTTTTGTGGATGTGCATAAACACAACAACACGACTAGGGGTCGAACACAGGGTATTCAGACTTTTATGCATGAATACATTGATCAAATGAAATGTGTGAAATGTCATTTAAAAAATCAGGATCTAGTGAAATGTCAGTATTGAATGTAACTGTGCTGATATAAGTGATGGTTTTATCTTTGATTAAAATTACTAAACGGTCTCGAACGTATCATTCGACACTTTCAAATGTGATGACACATTTACTTGACTTCAATGCGATAACTTTCATTTGAAAATAAAGTGCACAACTAAGACTGTTAGTTTATCTACACTTAAATGTAACAACCGTCTATCTGAACTCACAAATTTCACTTATTCATTCAATCTGAGTGTAGTCTATCCCAATAGTAAACTCATATGAATCAGTCAATAATGTTTCTAATTATAATGAAAATCGCATGATCACATCCATTCTGATGCCTCTGTTGACCTACATAGAGAGTTTTCTGTCAATAATAAAACATTTCATTGAATTTAATTCAATGATAAAAAGAAACAAATAAATTAATTCTCTGCTTCTCATTCACTTCTATTTAGTCGGAACAAATGAAGAGGTGTTTACTGAATCTCTCCAAATTATCTTATTCTCCTGATTATGTAATGACGATTGAATATAAATTAACAATGAATAAATCGAAATCGTCGGCTAAACCGTATATTTCATGTTTGTGTTGATGAATGAGAACATTTTCTTCATTTGTGTTGTATGGTGTGTGTGTCAACTGAATGTGAATCGGTCTCTTAAAGAATGAATTATATTCAGTCCTTATTGATCATTATGAGGCTGTATTTGCTGATGGTGATTATAACGACTGGGATGATTCTCTAGCTGATGATGATGATGATGATGATGATGATTCTATTAAGAATGATGAAATCGTTGTAATCAAATCAACCAGCATTTATAGTGCACCTGCTTTAATTCAGTGATAACCTGATTGATGGTGGATCCTGATATTTCATTGTGTTTAACTTTTGAGTTGTTACGTTCTTCAGATTCTATTTTTTGAGTGGTGATATCACTAAACAACAAATATTTACCAAATGATATTGACGTGAAATGACCTTTTACTGATTTGCATGCATTAACTTGATGATAATTAGGCCGTAAAATTGCTTAGAGCCTGAATGCATCAACTCAATTTCTTGTCACACTATCCAGCTTATAATATTGAAGGCGTTTGTTCACATCACGGACTAATGTCCATTGAGTAAAACTTAAAACCTAGAAAAAAAGTTAACTTTTTAGTTTTACTATGAAATGCTCTATTCGTTCACATCTTTTAATACATCAAGGAATTAAATTTAGAATCTTCAGGTCTCACAGCGCGTACTCCATGAATGTGACATTACAAAGATCGTCACATAAGAAGGTAGACATTAAAAAACAAAGCAAGCACCAACTCTACTTCTGCAACTTGTTAGACGTGGAGGATGAGGTTTGTAATCAGAAGTAAAATACTCATTTGGTTAAAATTAGACTTAATCTAAAGTGTTGGAAGTGTGAGCTGCCTGAGGTTCGATATGAGTAATGTAACCTTTTATATGAGTTAAATAAAGACAATCTGTATTTAATGTGATAATTATATAATACAGTGGTAGAAATGATAATTAGGCCTTAGTAACAGTGACAAAAGTACGTTTTATGGGACTCAACAAACGTATTGAGAAGGTTTGTCGCTTCATGGGACAACATCATCAGAGATTGTTTCACATCAAATAAATCATCTTCTAACTCTTGACGTACTCCACATTATATACGTTTTTGCGTCTGTCTGAGTACATTGATTAATATAACTAACTATTCCACTCTCGCATGTAATTCTTTTGTAAATGTGCATAATCACAACTTTGCTGGAGGCTCGAACACAGGATATTTTGGCTTTTATGCATTAATGAGTATGGGACATTTATACTTGGGATAAATAAAGATGGGCTGTATTTATTGTGATCATTATATAATACGGTGGGAAAAATGATAATTAGGCCTTAGCACCAATGATGGATTACTTAGAATATGGTGTGTCGTTGATTCTAGATTTTATTCATTACAACATAAAAATGAAATGCGTTTGATACATAAGTTGAGAAAGGTGAAAGGGGTGTCATGCATCTAACTACATCCTGCAAGTTGGTCAAATTAGACAAGGTCTTGTTGTTTTCATGATGAATGATAACACAATTCATCATGCATGACATCAGCACTATTATTATCATCATTATACAAATCATCACTCACCCACTTCAAGTTATCCTAATCATCCACATTACTATTTAAATTAACATTTATCATCATTATCGCTAACATCATTATCATCATCACCGTTAAACAGATCATACTTATTGCCAACGCTCAAATTAATCATATCGTCCTCATGATTACCATCTTCATCTTCATTACTGTTAACATCACTAGCGACAACAGTAAATCCATCATCAAAACAACACTACAAATGTTTTGCTGAACTGTATACTACTTCCTGCTTGATCAGAGTCTCACATGCTCAAATAATTCCCATCATTCAATTGAGTGTGGAAAATGTTCCAACGTAGCAAGAATATTGACTTTCACAAGTCAATTTTTTTGAGTTTAATCAACATGGAATGTGGAATAGGTTAAGTCACATGATACACAAATCACTCACAAGCACATAACATCACATCTCCCATTTTGCTTCAAAAACCAATGCGAAATGAGAAAAACATACAATACGAAATGGATGTTGTACTATGGTAAAATCTATAGGAGTTATCTGTACAAATAGTCTAGTTAATGAATGTAATTTCTATAGAGTAAGTCATGGAAATTCACTCACACTCAAATTTAATTACAAATAGGATACAGTGTATGAAGACACTTATTTGAAAAGTAAGTCATTAATCACTAAACACAAAGAGATGCATTGAGAGTTATCTTCCATTACTACATATTAGTGTAATAGTCAATATTCATTATTATTATTAGTATTATTATTTTCAACACCTACCTCTTGATTATCATTGAAACAATCAAACAAAGCCTACTCATCATCATCACAACTAGTACAGAAAGCAATTGAACAGATTCAACATATTTGTAGACACTTTCAGGTATCACGTCACGTTTACTTGCCTTGTTGCAATTAACCATCACTAAAATACAGAGTGAATATCAATGAATGTTAGTTTATCTACACCTAAACAAACAGCAGTTTCTCTCATCTCTCTAGTTCCACTTATCCATTCAATCTAGTCAATATAGCCAGTCATATGATGAAAATCATATGAATCTTGCCGTCATTGATTGTAGTTATGATGAAAATGGGATGATCTCGTTGGCTGTTATACTGTTGTCGACCTACATACACAATCTTATCATAATAATAAATTACTTATTCGAATTGAATCAAGTGATAGACAGATATATGTAATTCTCTGTTTTCCTTTTACTCTTTTCATGATCAGCACAAATTATAAGGTGTTTACTGAAACTCTCCAAATTGTCTTATTCTTCTTGTTATGGAAAGATAATTGAGCAACCTGATTTTCAATAACAGTTTTATGCATCTAGTTTGAAAATGTCATCAATGCATTAAGTCATAGTATTGTGTGTTCGAACCCGTGTTGTTGTATTTGTACACATCTGGAAGAATAATATAGTTAGTTAGTGATCACTTCTTTTCACTTATCATAAAACTGAAATTAGTTTTTGACAAAATATCCACTTCAACTGACTAGTCGGTTTAGTGTACCCACTTAATAACCACAGGCATCATAATGCCTCCAGTGTTGTTTCAACTAAATGACTTTCAATTGTCATTATCAGTCGGTAGGTATTTGAATGTAAAAATCGTCTACACAAAAGCTTCATTTGATGATTCACTTTGATAACCAGATTTACATGAATATACAAATAAATAAACTATTGAAGTAATCTCGCAGCGGTGATTCAATGTAAACATTAGCAGGACTCTTCTTCGATAAGCTGTAAATATGTGTAAGTGTAATTCGATTCTCTCACTTGTACAATTTTAGGAGCGAAAAAAATGACGAAAAGGGAATCGAGGACAACACACCATATGATCATCATAATGATGCTTCACAAATGCACAAGTACTATTGTTACATGCTTACCGAATGCTTATTTAGGTTATACAAGGTCAAACACAAACTTCATGTTTTGGCTTTAAATGTGCGAATCCTCTGTAAAATTGATCTATTAGCTCATCATGCTTAAAACTTATATGTGACCCGGATTTATCATTTGCTTAATCTTATCTAGTCAGTAGTGAGAGCAGTGGTAACGAACTCGTTTCTAGGATGACAATTGACAAGAATCTTCCATGACTTGCTACCTACCCAGTGTGTCTTTTGATCCTCACCTCTTTATATGACAATTTTTGAGATGTTAATTTACCAAAGCATTTACTTTGAAACCTGAATATCCTGGATTTGATCCTCGAATTTGCTAACAGAGATATACGCTATTCATTAAAACACAATAAAACATTAGGTTCCATCATCAGTGAGCAACATTATATAAGAATATACTAATTAAAAAATTCGCGCCTGATTCACTCACCATACATATAGACATCAAGTATACAACGATATTTGTCGGAACATCACAAAATTCGCAATCGAAATGCCATCTCTACTTCATCGGTGCATAAATACCTAAGTTGCCAATACGTAACAAACACACTGATACTGCTCCAAGAATATGATGAACTTAGTGTATATCGCTGCATTAAGTTTAGCTGCATATATACGGCTAAGTTGCATGCCACTGAAATATTGACACACTTCTGATCAAATATCTGTAGAATTGTGCATTATCGAATTATCAGTTATTATTTGGAACACATCGTGATGTGTAATTTGTGGTGATCATTTGGTGTGTTGTCATCAATTTCTTTTCTGTCATAACCCCTTGTTGATCTCCATTAATAGTCGCTTAATGGGAACAAGAATATAGACACTATAATAACTTGTCAGCAATAATTTGACTTGACTGAAATGCGTTATAGATATGTGTTGATCTTTGACTAAATTGAATGGAATGTTTTGTTATTAAGAGAACACTGTGTATGCAGACGAGACCTACTGTAACAACAGCATCATCAATTTAGATTTCCTAATCTATCCGACAATTTCGCTCAGGAGATTCTATTCAACAATTACACATTGCATTTCAGTCAATACAATTCAAAATTACATCATCACAACGCTGACTGATATCGATTCTTCTGTGAAATAGTTACTTACGAGCTGTAACTAAGTATTGCATCAGTAAATACAATCAAACGAAAGGCAAATACACCAGTTCCACGTAACAACTTGAAAAATAATACTTGATCATCTAGTGTTCAAAATTGTGACAAGTTAACATAAGTGATGCTGGTTTGCAATCATTTCATACCTCTAAAATCTGTTTATTCATTGAAGACCTCGATTTACACCTAACGTCACATGTGTTTTTGTTTTTTCTAGATCTTATCAGTAAATTACATACCTCACTAATACTGTGATATGTGTATCATAGATAAATCACAATCCACCATACATTCGCTACAAAATCTAATCTCCATGTTTATTTAATAACGTTAAAGATTTTTGAAATTAGATTTTTCTCCCCTGTATATAGTGAATGTGCTAGGCAATTTTGGTACATTGACTGAAACGATCACGATATTTATGAGTCAAATCAAATTATTTTCAGTCTTACACAGAAGAAGTGAGAATGTTTCCAGTAAGTCAATACGACAAACATCATAATTAAATGATGTGGTGTTGACTGTTAAACTCATGAAACATACCATGGAAACTTTTAGGCTAAATGCGACAAGTAACAATTTAATCAACTTATCAAATACAACTACTGTAATGAACACCAATGATTAGTTGGTGGTTATTTGTAACTTTGAGAAGCACGTAGTTTTTAATGAATTCCTGTTAATGGTTTATATCTTGAAGAGATATCCTCATAACTGTTTCAGGATACACAGACTTGAATTGTATTAAGCGACTAAGTAGAAATCATCTTTCTGATGAAGCAGTGAGGGTTTATTAGACAATGATCTTGTAAACTGGTTTAATCTTGATAGATACTCAATAACTGTTTCAGGATAAGTGTAGCACAGGTAACCATGTAGTGATGCTGAATCGTTGACTAAAATTAATTGACTTCTAGTATTTGATACGAACCATTCGTAATCTATGATAGAGGTGCGTATGTAACTAGTAAATCGGCAACTGGAAACATTTATGGGTAATTGTGTATTAAAGTGAATAAGCTGAAAAAAATGAATGGATTTAGATCGAAAACATTGGGTTTACGGAGGAAGTCAATCAGGAAGTTTAAATTCCTTAATCGTATTCGGAAAGTGGTAAGCGATCACTGTTTGTATGTTAGTATATCCATCTGCATGTAGTTGCTTGTTCAGCCGCCCATTCGTATCGTTAGACTGATCATATCACACATTGTGCAATGAAACAACACTGTTAATAAATAAATGAATGAAAAATGAATGAATCGAGTGAATGTCGCACACTAATGACACAGTTACATCATTCAACCTACTTCAACTATGACACATTCCGCTTGTTTAGTTTGATTGTTCACTCAATTAAGACAATTTCATATTTGTATTGATATATCACACTTTACAATTTCAATATGTTGATGTTGTTACTTTCACTTTGAAGGGACTATGTTTAGCTTATGCTTTAATCCGCACACAAATCACATCGATACAAATTGGCAATGGCAATTTGGAAACTAATAATCTTGCATTTCTACGGTCACGGTTAGTTTACCTTTATTGTTTGCACAATTTATTTCATTGACACGTCACTCAAACAATTACTAGTAATAATGGTGAATCATTTTGAAAAGACTCGACTGCGAGCAGACTTCAAAATGTGGCAATCAGCAAACTTCAGTGGTAACAGAACAACAAACGCCTTGAAAAACAAAGCAGATTCAAGACCGTTTTCTTATCGTATCATTCATAAGTTATTTAACAGGCGAAAAAAGCTGGCAGCGTATGGAGTTTATTTACTTGAACTAAACGACACTCCACTCTGAATTACATCACAACAACCTTTTCTCAATGTTAACTTCGGGTAGGATGAAAATAATTGTTTGTTTGTTTTAAGTGAGCTGCTAATTGCATACTTTTTCTAAATTTTCAGAAGAAGAGTTCGATGTTGGGTACTTTGGCATTTATTACTGCGAATCACACCCTGAAGCATTTGGTGAGTGCCAACATGTCATTCTGTTTGCTTAACTCTATGTTATTCATTATTATCAAGAAGTCGTTAAGGCATGATTTCATTCACTGAATTCTGTAATAATCTACTTCCGATTAACTACCATTATTTCTATTGAAGTTAACTATAATCATGTGAATTGTTGAGTGAAACTGGCACTTTGTCGTATATACACTAACATGAACTAAGTAACTAGGTGTAGATTCATTAAAAAATGTTCACATTCAGTTGAAGTGATCATTGTGTACAAATGTTGTCCAGATCAACAATGACGCTTCTTAATCAAATTGAAATGATATGCTGCGCTCTGTAACATTTCAAGTTTCTATCATGGAATAGAGTTTTACTGGTTTACACATTTGATTTTATTCATTTGAATGCATTAGATACATTACTATTAAGTACAGTCAGTCCATATTTACGTCAATTCCTACTTACTTCGTCGTCATCGATCACGAATTAAGTAGTCTGTTGACTATGATTCACACTCAGTTATCAATTATTTGTCACATTTCTGTTTCTATATCGTAGCTGATGTTACCATAAGTGTCTATCAGGATAGAATCATTCAATTTTTGATTAATCCAGTAGGTTTTCTATTTGATGTGCATTGATCAATCATTGATTGTGAATGTTGTTGTCTATTTCACTAAACTCATCAAATCAGTATTTTTACTTTCCTAATTCAATCATAAGAGGAATTCAAACAATCACTTCATGAGAATCAAACTGAATGTAAAGTGTTCACGAATTAACGGCAAATGATGATGATGATGATGACTTAACATACTCAATTGAATCATCAACATCATGTTCACCAAATTAAAAAAAATATGTTTTACCCGGGTAAATCATCTTCTACTTGAAACCATGCAAATATGAGATAGGTGACAGAATCATCTTTGATAATCAAGTTCACTTACCATTTATCAAATTAAATTAGATAGACGATTTCACTTGGAAGTTGGCTGCAATGTTAACACAAGAATATTTTGTAAGTTGTATCAAAAATGTTGGGCATCGAACACAGAGCTTCGGCCTCACTTTCCATCAAACATCTCTGAATGCCTATTTTGAATGAATATGTCGTTTTATAAGTTAAAATTCCTTCACATGTCTAAAGCAAGAAAGACGCCAGCCTGTTATAAATTAATCAACGTTTAGTTGACTAAGTTTACTACAATGTATAGGCTTCAGAAGAGTGACAGCATCGTCAAATTACATGTACTTTGCAATGAACATGAATTTATTGAAATTCACTCTTATTTCAAAGTTTGCTTATCTGAATATCAACGTTCGCCATGTTAGTTAGTCAGCACAGCTCTCAGTAATCATTTATGGATTACAAAGTCACTGTTCATTATATACCTGATTAAATGACTTTTCAATGATGCGCTAATAAAATACTTAACAACACTGAGAAACAAGTATCATTACCTCACACAGTGAACTAAAACACAATATAACTTGATTTCTATTTTGAATACAAAATTATACCACTCAGACATTATGCACTGTTACCTACTATTTGTTTCTGACTTCTAGAGAAATCCTATGAATTGTCCTGTAACGTTGAAAATAACCAAGGGAATTTATAATGGCAGTGCAGATGGAAGTAAGATCTATTTCATCATTGTGTGTATATGAAATTACTGCAGTATTGTTGTTAATTTGACAAAGAGATATTGATGAATTTGCAAGTTCAATGAATCTGCAAGTTCAATGAATTTGCTTGACTTATAGCACCAGGATAAAGCATCAAGTGAACTTGACATAATTGTATTAACTATTGATGCTATCGATCGAATTTTTCCCATGGATGATGTGTAACATTCATTGTAATTCAGTATAAATAAATGTCAACTAGTTTCCAGTGTGACGAAAAAATTGTTCAACTAAACAAGTAAAATTTCATACTGCATGACTGTTGGAAATGAAGTGTATATTGGTTGGTTGGTTGTAGTAGGATAAATCATGAGCTAGATGCTATAATCTGTTGTGTACACATAAGATACCTAATGATGGCAAATAAATCACCATTCAATGGCTTGATAAGTCACCAGCCAAACATCATACAATTTGAGTAAACAAATCAGGATGATGTTCAGAAGAACCAGAGTAGACATGAAAAGTAACTAAAAATGTCAACATCGTTTTCGTGTCACTCGTATTTGTGATGATTTTCTTAAATTAATTTTTATTCAGATGGAACTATCACTGATGAAGTACTTATTTACAACAAAAGTATTCCGATGCCTGATTCACGGTATTACAAGTTGTTATCAATTACCCCAAGTTTCAGTGAGTAAACTCAACTTCATGAAATTTTATGTTTGTATGTATGCGTCTATAATGTGAGTTGTGCTGTAAATGATCAATAAAGTTGAAGTGTCTAACAATCATGAACAGCTTTTCCAGTGAAATAGGTGTTTAATCAAACTTAATCAATCTGGAATTGCCTTTTTGACACTGATAATGTTTATCTATAAATTAGTGAAGATTGTGTCTGCCTCATCGTTCATCTCGTACTGACCATCCACTCTTGTTCAAATCTTTAAGTTTATTGTCGATTGTGTTTTACTTGGTCATTTACTGTTGTAGTCCTAATCAAATTCATCAAATGTGCTACTTGTTTCACACTTCGAACTCTCTAATTGAAAATTTTCTTGAATGACAAATGTAGTTCAGGGTAGTTGATTGTCAATTTGACACTTGCTGTCAATCACAACTAGAGATAACAGGATTCTGAAGGCATATTTTTCATAACTCATTGTCAGTTGTAGACGTCAAATACACAATGGCCTTCTCAATCAATAAGTCCATTCACATACTATTTGTTGTTGGAAAACAAAATAACACAATAAAATTCGATTAAAATAGGTCATTCTTAAGTTGCCATCAGTAATCAACACTCTAAGTGGGTGAGTTCATATTATCGATTACTGATTGATATTCATCTCACAACAACAACATCATGAATGACTGACAAACATCAAATGCCGTTTTCTTTATTTACATTTAAGGATGCCGAGCACAAACAACCAAAAATAATTGCACAACTATGTCAACACGCCGTGTCCCATGTGCTTGGTGCCCGGGTACTAACATATGTGTTCTAGTAAGTAACACACAGAGTAATTTATCTGTAGTTGATCTTTCTAGTTTGTTGTAGTTTACATTAAATACACTTACATTGATGTTCATTTTTACACTCGTCCGTTGTAAGCATTTCACAACTTGTCGTGTTCATCAAATTTCGTGCAGTTCATTTGACCAGAATAACTGTAACACACTATTCAAATGTTGCAACTGACATGTTGAGGTGATAGTATCAATAAACTGAATGACTTCTATATCACTGAAAATCTACAACAAGATCTAGTCTGTTCACTTACAGAAGGTATAATTTAGAAGGACCTCAGATTTACTTGTGTGTAGTAAAATACAAAAGCTAAATAAAGATAAATAAAGATGGGCTGTATTTATTGTGATCATTATATAATACGGTGGGAAAAATGATAATTACGCCTTAGCACCAATGATGGATTACTTAGAATATGGTGTGTCGTTGATTCTACATTTTATTCATTACAACATAAACGTGAAATGCGTTTGATACATAAGTTGAGAAAGGTGAAAGGGGTGTCATGCATCTAACTACATCCTGCAAGTTGGTCAAATTAGACAAGGTCTTGTTGTTTTCATGATGAATGATAACACAATTCATCATGCATGACATCAGCACTATTATTATCATCATTATACAAATCATCACTCACCCACTTCAAGTTATCCCAATCATCCACATTACTATTTAGATTAACATTTATCATCATTATCGCTAACATCATTATCATCATCACCGTTAAACAGATCATACTTATTGCCAACGCTCAAATTAATCATATCGTCCTCATGATTACCATCTTCATCTTCATTACTGTTAACATCACTAGCGACAACAGTAAATCCATCATCAAAACAACACTACAAATGTTTTGCTGAACTGTATACTACTTCCTGCTTGGTCAGAGTCTCACATGCTCAAATAATTCCCATCATTCAATTGAGTGTGGAAAATGTTCCAACGTAGCAAGAATATTGACTTTCACAAGTCAATTTTTTTGAGTTTAATCAACATGGAATGTGGAATAGATCAAGTCACATGATACACAAATCACTCACAAGCACATAACATCACATCTCCCATTTTGCTTCAAAAACCAATGCGAAATGAGAAAAACATACAATACGAAATGGATGTTGTACTATGGTAAAATCTATAGGAGTTATCTGTACAAATAGTCTAGTTAATGAATGTAATTTCTATAGAGTAAGTCATGGAAATTTACTCACACTCAAATTTAATTACAAATAGGATACAGAGTATGAAAACACTTATTTGAAAAGTAAGTCATTAATCACTAAACACAAAGAGATGCATTGAGAGTGATCTTCCATTACTACATATTAGTGTAATAGTCAATATTCATTATTATTATTAGTATTATTATTTTCAACACCTACCTCTTGATTATCATTGAAACAATCAAACAAAGCCTACTCATCATCATCACAACTAGTACAGAAAGCGATTAAACAGATTCAACATATTTGTAGACACTTTCAGGTATCACGTCACGTTTACTTGTCTTGTTGCAATTAACCATCACTTAAATACAGAGTGAATATCAATGAATGTTAGTTTATCTACACCTAAACAAACAGCAGTTTCTCTCATCTCTCTAGTTCCACTTATCCATTCAATCTAGTCAATATAGCCAGTCATATGATGAAAATCATATGAATCTTGCCGTCATTGATTGTAGTTATGATGAAAATGGGATGATCTCGTTGGCTGTTATACTGTTGTCGACCTACATACACAATCTTATCATAATAATAAATTACTTATTCGAATTGAATCAAGTGATAGACAGATATATGTAATTCTCTGTTTTCCTTTTACTCTTTTCATGATCAGCACAAATTATAAGGTGTTTACTGAAACTCTCCAAATTGTCTTATTCTTCTTGTTATGAAAAGATAATTGAGCAACCGATTTTCAATAACGTTTTATGCATCTAGTTTGAAAATGTCATCAATGCATTAAGTCATAGTATTGTGTGTTCGAACCCGTGTTGTTGTATTTGTACACATCTGGAAGAATAATATAGTTAGTTAGTGATCACTTCTTTTCACTTATCATAAAACTGAAATTAGTTTTTGACAAAATATCCACTTCAACTGACTAGTCGGTTTAGTGTACCCACTTAATAACCACAGGCATCATAATGCCTCCAGTGTTGTTTCAACTAAATGACTTTCAATTGTCATTATCAGTCGGTAGGTATTTGAATGTAAAAATCGTCTACACAAAAGCTTCATTTGATGATTCACTTTGATAACCAGATTTACATGAATATACAAATAAATAAACTATTGAAGTAATCTCGCAGCGGTGATTCAATGTAAACATTAGCAGGACTCTTCTTCGATAAGCTGTAAATATGTGTAAGTGTAATTCGATTCTCTCACTTGTACAATTTTAGGAGCGAAAAAAATGACGAAAAGGGAATCGAGGACAACACACCATATGATCATCATAATGATGCTTCACAAATGCACAAGTACTATTGTTACATGCTTACCGAATGCTTATTTAGGTTATACAAGGTCAAACACAAACTTCATGTTTTGGCTTTAAATGTGCGAATCCTCTGTAAAATTGATCTATTAGCTCATTATGCTTAAAACTTATATGTGACCCGGATTTATCATTTGCTTAATCTTATCTAGTCAGTAGTGAGAGCAGTGGTAACGAACTCGTTTCTAGGATGACAATTGACAAGAATCTTCCATGACTTGCTACCTACCCAGTGTGTCTTTTGATCCTCACCTCTTTATATGACAATTTTTGAGATGTTAATTTACCAAAGCATTTACTTTGAAACCTGAATATCCTGGATTTGATCCTCGAATTTGCTAACAGAGATATACGCTATTCATTAAAACACAATAAAACATTAGGTTCCATCATCAGTGAGCAACATTATATAAGAATATACTAATTAAAAAATTCGCGCCTGATTCACTCACCATACATATAGACATCAAGTATACAACGATATTTGTCGGAACATCACAAAATTCGCAATCGAAATGCCATCTCTACTTCATCGGTGCATAAATACCTAAGTTGCCAATACGTAACAAACACACTGATACTGCTCCAAGAATATGATGAACTTAGTGTATATCGCTGCATTAAGTTTAGCTGCATATATACGGCTAAGTTGCATGCCACTGAAATATTGACACACTTCTCATCAAATATCTGTAGAATTGTGCATTATCGAATTATCAGTTATTATTTGGAACACATCGTGATGTGTAATTTGTGGTGATCATTTGGTGTGTTGTCATCAATTTCTTTTCTGTCATAACCCCTTGTTGATCTCCATTAATAGTCGCTTAATGGGAACAAGAATATAGACACTATAATAACTTGTCAGCAATAATTTGACTTGACTGAAATGCGTTATAGATATGTGTTGATCTTTGACTAAATTGAATGGAATGTTTTGTTATTATGAAAACACTGTGTATGCAGACGAGACCTACTGTAACAACAGCATCCTCAATTTAGATTTCCTAATCTATCCGACAATTTCGCTCAGGAGATTCTATTCAACAATTACACATTGCATTTCAGTCAATACAATTCAAAATTACATCATCACAACGCTGACTGATATCGATTCTTCTGTGAAATAGTTACTTACGAGCTGTAACTAAGTATTGCATCAGTAAATACAATCAAACAAAAGGCAAATACACCAGTTTTACGTAACAACTTGAAAAATAATACTTGATCATCTAGTGTTGAAAATTGTGACAAGTTAACATAAGTGATGCTGGTTTGCAATCATTTCATACCTCTAAAATCTGTTTATTCATTGAAGACTTCGATTTACACCTAACGTCACATGTGTTTTGTTTTTCTAGATCTTATCAGTAAATTACATTACCTCACTAATACTGTGATATGTGTATCATAGATAAATCACAATCCACCATACATTCGCTACAAAATCTAATCTCCATGTTTATTTAATAACGTTAAAGATTTTTGAAATTAGATTTTCTCCCCTGTATATAGTGAATGTGCTAGGCAATTTTGGTACATTTGACTGAAACGATCACGATATTTATGAGTCAAATCAAATTATTTTCAGTCTTACACAGAAGAAGTGAGAATGTTTCCAGTAAGTCAATACGACAAACATCATAATTAAATGATGTGTGTTGACTGTTAAACTCATGAAACATACCATGGAAACTTTTAGGCTAAATGCGACAAGTAACACATTTAATCAACTTATCAAATACAACTACTGTAATAAACACCAATGATTAGTTGGTGGTTATTTGTAACTTTTGGCCAATCAGGAAATTACACAGACCATTGAATTGTGTATTTAAAGCGACGTAAATGTAAGAAATTTCATTCTTATCTTGATGAGAGCAGTGATGGGTTTATATTTGAGACAAATGAATTCCTTGTTAAACTGGTTTATATCTTCGATGATATACTTCAATATACTGTTTCAGGATAACAGTGTAGCACAGGAACCATATGTAAGTGATTGCATGATATTCGTTTGCACTAATAATTAATTGACTTCTAGTATTTTGATACGGAACCATTCGTAATCTATGATAGAGGTGCGTATGTAACTAGTAAATCGGCAACTGGAAACAGTTTATGGGTAAATTGTGTATTTAAAGTGAATAAGCTGAAAAAATTGAATGGATTTAGATCGAAAACATTGGGTTTACGGAGGAAGTCAATCAGGGAAGTTTAAATTCCTTAATCGTATTCGGAAGTGGTAAGCGATCACTGTTTGTATGTTTAGTATATCCATCTGCATGTAGTTGCTTGTTCAGCAGCCACATTCTGTATTCGTTAGACTGAATCATATCACACATTGTGCAATGAAACAACACTGTTAATAAATAAATGAATGAATAAATGAATGAATCGAGTGAATGTCGCACACTAATGACACAGTTACATCATTCAAACCTACTTCAACTATGACACATTCCGCTTGTTTAGTTTGATTGTTCACTCAATTAAGACAATTTCATATTTGTATTGAATATATCACACTTTACAATTTCAATATGTTGATGTTGTTACTTTCACTTTGAAGGGACTATGTTTATGGCTGATGCTTTTATATCCGGCACACAAATCACATCGATACAAATTGGCAATGGCAATTTGGAAACTAATAATCTGCATTTCTACGGTCACGGTTAGTTTACCTTTATTGTTTGCACAATTTATTTCATTGACACGTCACTCAACAATTACTAGTAATAATGGTGAATCATTTTGAAAAGACTCGACTGCGAGCAGACTTCAAAATGTGGCAATCAGCAAACTTCAGTGGTAACAGAACAACAAACGCCTTGAAAAACAAAGCAGATTCAAGACCGTTTTCTTATCGTATCATTCATAAGTTATTTAACAGGCGAAAAAAGCTGGCAGCGTATGGAGTTTATTTACTTGAACTAAACGACACTCCACTCTGAATTACATCACAACAACCTTTTCTCAATGTTAACTTCGGGTAGGATGAAAATAATTGTTTGTTTGTTTTAAGTGAGCTGCTAATTGCATACTTTTTCTAAATTTTCAGAAGAAGAGTTCGATGTTGGGTACTTTGGCATTTATTACTGCGAATCACACCCTGAAGCATTTGGTGAGTGCCAACATGTCATTCTGTTTGCTTAACTCTATGTTATTCATTATTATCAAGAAGTCGTTAAGGCATGATTTCATTCACTGAATTCTGTAATAATCTACTTCCGATTAACTACCATTATTTCTATTGAAGTTAACTATAATCATGTGAATTGTTGAGTGAAACTGGCACTTTGTCGTATATACACTAACATGAACTAAGTAACTAGGTGTAGATTCATTAAAAAATGTTCACATTCAGTTGAAGTGATCATTGTGTACAAATGTTGTCCAGATCAACAATGACGCTTCTTAATCAAATTGAAATGATATGCTGCGCTCTGTAACATTTCAAGTTTCTATCATGGAATAGAGTTTTACTGGTTTACACATTTGATTTTATTCATTTGAATGCATTAGATACATTACTATTAAGTACAGTCAGTCCATATTTACGTCGATTCCTACTTACTTCGTCGTCATCGATCACGAATTAAGTAGTCTGTTGACTATGATTCACACTCAGTTATCAATTATTTGTCACATTTCTGTTTCTATATCGTAGCTGATGTTACCATAAGTGTCTATCAGGATAGAATCATTCAATTTTTGATTAATCCAGTAGGTTTTCTATTTGATGTGCATTGATCAATCATTGATTGTGAATGTTGTTGTCTATTTCACTAAACTCATCAAATCAGTATTTTTACTTTCCTAATTCAATCATAAGAGGAATTCAAACAATCACTTCATGAGAATCAAACTGAATGTAAAGTGTTCACGAATTAACGGCAAATGATGATGATGATGATGACTTAACATACTCAATTGAATCATCAACATCATGTTCACCAAATTAAAAAAAATATGTTTTACCCGGGTAAATCATCTTCTACTTGAAACCATGCAAATATGAGATAGGTGACAGAATCATCTTTGATAATCAAGTTCACTTACCATTTATCAAATTAAATTAGATAGACGATTTTATTTGGAAGTTGGCTGCAATGTTAACACAAGAATATTTTGTAAGTTGTATCAAAAATGTTGGGCATCGAACACAGAGCTTCGGGCTCACCTTCCATCAAACTTCTCTGAATGCCTATTTTGAATGAATATGTCGTTTTATAAGTTAAAATTCCTTCACATGTCTAAAGCAAGAAAGATGCCAGCCTGTTATAAATTAATCAACGTTTAGTTGACTAAGTTTACTACAATGTATAGGCTTCAGAAGAGTGACAGCATCGTCAAATTACATGTACTTTGCAATGAACATGAATTTATTGAAATTCACTCTTATTTCAAAGTTTGCTTATCTGAATATCAACGTTCGCCATGTTAGTTAGTCAGCACAGCTCTCAGTAATCATTTATGGATTACAAAGTCACTGTTCATTATATACCTGATTAAATGACTTTTCAATGATGCGCTAATAAAATACTTAACAACACTGAGAAACAAGTATCATTACCTCACACAGTGAACTAAAACACAATATAACTTGATTTCTATTTTGAATACAAAATTATACCACTCAGACATTATGCACTGTTACCTACTATTTGTTTCTGACTTCTAGAGAAATCCTATGAATTGTCCTGTAACGTTGAAAATAACCAAGGGAATTTATAATGGCAGTGCAGATGGAAGTAAGATCTATTTCATCATTGTGTGTATATGAAATTACTGCAGTATTGTTGTTAATTTGACAAAGAGATATTGATGAATTTGCAAGTTCAATGAATCTGCAAGTTCAATGAATTTGCTTGACTTATAGCACCAGGATAAAGCATCAAGTGAACTTGACATAATTGTATTAACTATTGATGCTATCGATCGAATTTTTCCCATGGATGATGTGTAACATTCATTGTAATTCAGTATAAATAAATGTCAACTAGTTTCCAGTGTGACGAAAAAATTGTTCAACTAAACAAGTAAAATTTCATACTGCATGACTGTTGGAAATGAAGTGTATATTGGTTGGTTGGTTGTAGTAGGATAAATCATGAGCTAGATGCTATAATCTGTTGTGTACACATAAGATACCTAATGATGGCAAATAAATCACCATTCAATGGCTTGATAAGTCACCAGCCAAACATCATACAATTTGAGTAAACAAATCAGGATGATGTTCAGAAGAACCAGAGTAGACATGAAAAGTAACTAAAAATGTCAACATCGTTTTCGTGTCATTCGTATTTGTGATGATTTTCTTAAATTAATTTTTATTCAGATGGAACTATCACTGATGAAGTACTTATTTACAACAAAAGTATTCCGATGCCTGATTCACGGTATTACAAGTTGTTATCAATTACCCCAAGTTTCAGTGAGTAAACTCAACTTCATGAAATTTTATGTTTGTATGTATGCGTCTATAATGTGAGTTGTGCTGTAAATGATCAATAAAGTTGAAGTGTCTAACAATCATGAACAGCTTTTCCAGTGAAATAGGTGTTTAATCAAACTTAATCAATCTGGAATTGCCTTTTTGACACTGATAATGTTTATCTATAAATTAGTGAAGATTGTGTCTGCCTCATCGTTCATCTCGTACTGACCATCCACTCTTGTTCAAATCTTTAAGTTTATTGTCGATTGTGTTTTACTTGGTCATTTACTGTTGTAGTCCTAATCAAATTCATCAAATGTGCTACTTGTTTCACACTTCGAACTCTCTAATTGAAAATTTTCTTGAATGACAAATGTAGTTCAGGGTAGTTGATTGTCAATTTGACACTTGCTGTCAATCACAACTAGAGATAACAGGATTCTGAAGGCATATTTTTCATAACTCATTGTCAGTTGTAGACGTCAAATACACAATGGCCTTCTCAATCAATAAGTCCATTCACATACTATTTGTTGTTGGAAAACAAAATAACACAATAAAATTCGATTAAAATAGGTCATTCTTAAGTTGCCATCAGTAATCAACACTCTAAGTGGGTGAGTTCATATTATCGATTACTGATTGATATTCATCTCACAACAACAACATCATGAATGACTGACAAACATCAAATGCCGTTTTCTTTATTTACATTTAAGGATGCCGAGCACAAACAACCAAAAATAATTGCACAACTATGTCAACACGCCGTGTCCCATGTGCTTGGTGCCCGGGTACTAACATATGTGTTCTAGTAAGTAACACACAGAGTAATTTATCTGTAGTTGATCTTTCTAGTTTGTTGTAGTTTACATTAAATACACTTACATTGATGTTCATTTTTACACTCGTCCGTTGTAAGCATTTCACAACTTGTCGTGTTCATCAAATTTCGTGCAGTTCATTTGACCAGAATAACTGTAACACACTATTCAAATGTTGCAACTGACATGTTGAGGTGATAGTATCAATAAACTGAATGACTTCTATATCACTGAAAATCTACAACAAGATCTAGTCTGTTCACTTACAGAAGGTATAATTTAGAAGGACCTCAGATTTACTTGTGTGTAGTAAAATACAAAAGCTCAGTTGCATAACTCTGAAATAAACAGTGAGTTTATCTTTAAAACGCACCAACTATCACATTCGTATAATTGTAATATGAAATATAAGAGGAAAGTGTAGATAATAATGAGTAGGTCAGTGAATGTATCTGCTTGACTACGCTTATAGAACTTAATACACCATGATAATCCATAGTTGTAATTGTAAAACATTCTATAGGGACCAATTGCATTTACTCACTCCTCATCAGATAATCATCAGATCGTACACATTTACTGGGATGTCTATCCCTCACAACTCTCTATGTACACACATTATGAAATTCGCATACTGCAAATCACAGCGTAGATGTCAGTATTCCTCACAACAAAAGTCAGTGATGAAAATTATTATAGACTGTTTAAGTACTTACACAGTGAACGTGCTTCTGTTCAGTTACGTGACGGAACAAAACTAGGCGATTTGTGAGTACTGCGGTTACGATCTAACATTTGCTTTTATTTGCTTGCTGGAGATGCACATCGCAACAACAATGACATAAACAGATTGACAGGCTAATCACAACTTATGAGGTAGAGAAAGTAAAGCTAGCTGATTATTTATAAATTGTAGAATGTATATTATGTAGTAGAGCTAGAGTGAGGCAAACAGAAGTAACCCTACCCGTGTACGTCAATATCGATTTCATTTAAAGTAGACAACATAATCACTCTGATCAAAAACGCGAAATTTCTCCATCTAACATACTTCACAAAACTATTAATAATGATGATCATAACCATAATGGCAGAAGCAATCAGCTGAAAAATATCAGTTACACCATCGATGTTTCCATTCAAGGTACTTGAGTAGTTTCCACGTATGTGTTTTACACACTTCAATAACATAATCGATAAACACTATTGTGATAGGTTGACGAAAAGTTCAGTTATTTAGAAGATCATTTCAATGCAACTAATCGTATTGTTAAATCACATTTTCAGAGAACATCATCGCGTGCTTGTCAAGATCAAACAGTCACTTCACGACGTAATGATGGAGCTAATGAAATCTCAACAGGTGTTCATTAAATAACAGAGTCGATCATTATTGCAAATGACAGCAATAATTCGCCTTAAGATGATCAATCTCTTTAAGCCACATCACAACGTCACAATGTTGAACAATCAAATTCAACAACGCTGTCTTCGCTTTTTTTAAAATTTGCTTCAAACAACGTTTGTTCTGTTACAGTCATTGTAGTTTTAGATTTTGTTTTTCTGTCATTCTCAGTGTGTGTGATCTTATTGCAGTGTTTTATTCCTAACCATTCATTCATTTACTAATAATGTAGTACTTAGATTAACAAATTGTCATACTGATAACTCGCTTTGTTTTGTGCAAATATAATAAATCGAACACAAACTGGGAAATATTTTCCTTTTTGATGTGGATCTTGTAGTCGAACCGAAATGTTGCTTTCATACGAGCATTGAAATAGTTGATTCAACTGAAATACTGAATGTTATATGTAGAATTAGTTACTTGATTCCATGAACTGTTGATCAATTTGTGAATCTTAACGGTTATCTATTCAAGGTTAGTGTTTCATTATTACATTCATTACCTACCTCGTGAAGAAAGAATTCAGAGATGGATTCAACTATAGTGACACTACGTGTAACAACAAACGTAGGCTTGTTTTATATGTGTCATACTTCGATGCATTCCGTACATTGAAACCAACAACATGGTCGAATAGAATTGAATTTTCATACACATTGTTCCTTTTATTATTTTCATGAGAGAAAGATCAAATATTTGTGAAAAATAAGATGAATTTGTTTTATTTCGTTGGTTTCTCATCAGCTGCATACAACCTAGAATAATATTTTTACAAAATTAATATTTGAAACAAGTTTTTACATACTCATGAGAACGAATGGAGTTAGTTGAAATCGAGATTACATAATCATGTGAACATGGCTTAAAATGTTGGAGGAAATGCTGTGAATATATAAACGATCCAAGAGAAGGTACCAGAAGGCAAAATAGAGATTAGGGGTCAAATGGTTACACAATATGAGGTGGTTGGAAATATTTAAAAATTAAGTGAATAAAACTCAGTTATTAAATTTTAAATAACCTAATTAACCATCTGAAAAACGATGATGTAACGGTGAGAAGGAATTGTCAAATCTGATCAGAAGAGACAACGTACTAAAAGAAACTTAGCGAAAGAATAATAGCAATGAAAACAATAACGCAAAAGTTAGGTCACCAGGATAAAGGTAGGCTTATAACCGTTTCTTTTTGAACACATAAGTTCAGTTACAATCGTTTAATGGCAATCGCTTTGGCATATTTTAGAAGATTAGAAGTGTTTTTGTCTATTGAACACTTTAAATGATTGATTAATATCAATTTGGTGTCCTGTGTCAATTAGATGCTTAGCGATTGCGCTGTTAAATGACTTTGTTCCTGTGAGTCGTAGATTGTTTTTGGAACATGTTCATTAAATCGTGAATTTCGACAGACAATCCTTCCAAACATCTGCCTAAAGTTATAACGTGTTGAGCACATATACTACAGAAGACGTTCTGTATAGAATGTTGAGCTAATTTTATAGAAGTCTCACTCTAGGTTTCTGTGTTAAGCTGTCGTTAATAGGAGGTGTATCTGGCAGGAAGACATACAAACCAACAGAAAAATGCAAAGCTACAGACTTATCGTATTTACGTCTCATTGAATGTTGCTAAACGTATGCGTCGGTTACTTTCGTTGTTAAAATATAATAGATAATGTAATATGACATTCTATATAGATCGATGTACCCAGAGGATTTCACAAAATTATTACTGTATATACAAATTTATATGCGAGAGCAAATCATTTACGTGCAAGCCACAATGCATAGTTCAAGCAAACATTTTATAAAGTACTGTGAAATCAATATCCAAATACTCTTTCGAGAAAAAGTTGGTAACATACACGTGGTAGATAAAAAATTCAGGGTGTTGTTTTAGAGAACCGATAGGCGATGAATAGTAGCAAGTAGGATGAATGTGACCACTTAAATGTAGGGTGGTTGAGTGTCTGACACTTATAGGTAGATTGTTTTTCAACCCTGCTCGTATTTAATAATAAAACAGTCTGGTCTAAAAGTGACACAACATCTAACTACTTTGAAAATAAAATCACTATTACAATGAATGCGTCTGCAGAACGCTCTAAAACAGAATTCCTTAGCTATAAGTTGTGTTGAACCATCGGAAATTCGAGGAAGAAACGTCAGTCTACACTTTTTTTTCTTGAGCAAAGTTAGCTGGAGAAACAGTCGTTAGCATATAGAATAGTAGGGTAAAGCAAATCCTGTTGACAATTTTTCGTTATATGCATTCGAATCCGAGTTTATCCGTTATAGGAATATTATCAGTTATGTAGGGATAGTATTTATTTATTTTATTTTGATCACATACTACTTATTTACAATAAGCGTTGTGAACAATCCGTTTTGGGTTTCATCAAATCAATACACATTCACCATAATTAAAATTGGTTTACATGTCGAAGCAGTAGTCAGAATAAAACACCAATGTAAAGTGGTCTATATGTATGTATATGACATTAAGGAAGAAATAATAAATAAAAGAAACATTGAAAAGAGTTCAATACGTAGTTTTAGCTTAAATTAGGTAAAAATAGGTTTATTAGACAACTACTACTAAACCCAGTAAAATTAATTAAAGGTCGAATTGTCATGCAAATTGTGAATTATTGTATAAGTGATGATTGAAGATAGATAAGATGGATAGACGAAACAAATAGATTGAAACAAAATGGAAATATGCACTAAGAATTATGTTAAATAGATAGGAAATCAATTGACATATGGTGTATTGTGAATGCTTTTGATAAACGTGAACTGTGTATGCAGAACTGGCACCTTGTTTGTATATGTCATTATTTATTACTTGGTAATTAAGGAGATCATATATGCCTTCACCTAACAGGTGTTCATTAAGTAGTGTTTTGAACTCAGTTAATGACTCGCTGCAGCGAATATGTTTCGGGAGTTTATTCTATAATGTTGGATGTCGCACTGTAATAAAGTGTGTGTGCGACATCGCTAGATAGTAATAGTATTTCTTATTGCGCAAGTTGTGTGGAGGGAATGAGGAAGTCGGTAGTGGTGCTGAAGATTAAGTGGCACAACAGATAAAGCGATATATATGAGAATAAGATTTAATTTTAGGTTTCGGAGCTAAAGGGGTTTACCGCATCGTTTGTGACAATTTTGTGTGCCACAGTCGCCTAGTAGGCTATTAGTGAATGCGATTAGAACTTTCTCGATTTTCAGCAGGTCTCTGTGTCTACAGCCGCTATAAAATAGGCAACCATATTCTAATATAGGTAGAACACACTTTTTGTATAATAGTATCTTTGAATTTTAGTCATAAAATCTTTTTATTATAAATTTGGTTGGTTTTCTTGCCATGCAAGCTTGTAAAGCTACATACTCCGAGAAGTTGAAGCTATTACTATCGAACCTCCAAATAATGAACAACACCTAGAAGATTTATTTGTGTTTTGTATACGTGAAGATTTAGTTTCTTGTTGCGACCAATCGAGACATAACCACTTTTATCTACGTTAAGAGGGAGATGCCATATTTTAGTGTATTTTGATAACTTGTCAATTTCTCCTTGGATTGCTTAAGTGATCTTGTTTTTGTTTATGTTGAGTGGGAATAAATAGGCTACCTTCAAATCATCAGCAAAGAGGAAGGTTTTTCCTTGTACAACTCCGTCAACTACATTTACTGGCTTTGAAAAGCTGGAGCCAAACCTGACAATCATAAGGCGTCCTGTTAGAAATGATTTAAACCATCTTAGCTATGGGTTCTGTAAGCCATAAGTGTGTGGTTTTAAGAGGAAAAGGTCATGAGGGACTCTGTCTAGTGCTTTGCTGAAGTCGAAATAAAGTGTAATTACTGCGAAGTCTTTAATCCTCCAAAGTGTTATAAAATTGAATTATTCTAAATGTGAGGCGGCACAAGAGTGTTTTGCCATAAACCAATGTTGAATTGGATCAATCACGTTTTCTGGAAGTAAGTAAGAATGATGATAGTTAGTTATGAACGATGTTTTCCATATGGTTGGATAACATTCATTGTTCATAGATAGGGTTATTAGCTTTAGGCAGAGAAGTGATAATTCTTTACCGCTATATTCCATAAAGATGCTGGAATGTCATCGGGTCCATTATCATTAGATATTTTCAGGGTAGCTATGGCTTTCTTGATATTTGAGCTGGTAAACTAAACTGTAGAGAGACGCTTGGATGTCATCATGGATAAAAGTTTAGCTATGATTTCTGTTTCTGTGGTACAGCATGTGGAGAAATAGTGACTACATTCTTCACTAATAGAAACTGCGTCGTCTTCAATACCGTCCTTTATAATGAATAGTGCAGAAAGTATATCAGATTTTGGATCAAGGCGAGATTTGAATAGCTTGATTATTGGGGGGATTGGGTTGGTACTGTCCAGTGCTTTAGTTTCCATATTTAGTAAGTATTTGTGCTGGGCGATGTCGAGATATACGACTATACGACTATACGACTATTTCGTATAATTCAGTTATGTCAGTTATGTCTAACAAAGGTCTTACACACCTAACATACAAGAATACTTCTGTTTACTCTATACCAAGATTTGTAATACTTGACAATTATCCTGACTTAAATAGAGCATGCCATGTGTAACTAGAAGATTTACACACCACATCACAGATATAAGTTGATCTGCATTCGTGAAAGCATGCTGACTCGCACTTGTGAAACTACGGATAATCAAGAATTATGTTGGTCATATTACGGGTTTATTATTAATCAGTCCATTCAACGACCTATAGTCATCTCCTTTGCACATAGTTCCTGAAAGAGATGGCAAGGATTGGTGTTTTATTGATGAATGCCGATAATTTAATGCCAAAACTACCTCAAGCTGTTACCATTTATCACGTATCATCAAACTACTTGAGAGGCATGATCTCATTTTCGAAAGTCGACGGGGAATCGATTCATCATCAAGTATCCGTGGCTTAAAGCGACATTTCCAAAAATGCTCATATAACTATAATAGGGCATTACGAATATCTTCGAATGCTACATTGATTGAGAAATATAGCATTATGCAACTCATTAATAATAGCTATCTGATCATTTGATTAAATCAAAGTGTTAGAATTGTTATGCTGGGCGAATGAAGAAGAGTAACAAATTTCCAGAACTGTCTTTAAGAGGACTGTTTCAATTATTTTGGTTTAAAGTAATGGTAACATTTCATTTCTGTCATTGTCACGTTCCTGTTAGTCTGTCCTCCTGTTTGATGTATTTGCTTTTGGTATATTGTTGCTCACTATGAACTACAGTTAATTGGTTGTGTGCAAGTTGTCTCTATTTACTACCACTATCTCCTTTGTTCTCTATGATTGTTAGATCCTGAATTAGTTTGCTGTATAGTCAGATTTTATGTATATATGAAGAAATGTGTGCAATATAATAGGATTCTGTGTGGTTGGTCTATCAACTTGTGTTCTCATATCGCCGACTAGGGACTTATTAAGCATAGGGCAGATGCGCATTTACTGACTAGGCACAAACACGACTAGCGTTCGATCAATCAACCGATTTCCCGCAACATAACAAGATTACTGTTCAAGATTTCAGAACTTATTGTGAACAGAACAATTGTATGACTGTGTTTTTGGATCGTCGTCTTCATACAACAAACAGTGTAACTTTTCCTACTTAACCGATGACTCACTGAGCCAACAGCTGATATGCAACCTTAATATGCCTTCAACCCACCAGCTTACTAGGCCATAATGCAAGCTTGATGAATATCATAACTATGATAGAAAAAATACATGAACATATTAAGAGACTAGTAAATTCAGTATCTTCTTTTGAGATCCATGATGTTCAAATGACAGGAAAATTAGAAACACTTGATAATGCTAATAATAGAAAAAAAGGAAATCGATGTTGATGGTTGAAGCATTTGTAGCTAGTTAATGGAGAACAGTTAACAATAGTCGGGAAATGTACATTAATGATACTTTCAGATCCTATTTAACTTAGTTGAGTGATTTAAGGCGTATAATGACCAACGAATCTCTTTTAATGTGGTGAATGTTTCTGTTTTTTAAACCCTCCTACTGATACATGTGTTGTATGGAATTCCGGAATTAATGTAGCAATTTGTACAAGCCCTTGTTGTTGTCGTTTTTGTTTACAAATTATTACCCGTTATCATAATAGTAATAATAATTATTATTATCATAACTTAATTCAGTAGTACGTTCAGTACAATATGAATTGTCAGCATATAATGTCTCAACAAGTTACTCTTTTACCGTGTGCTTATCTGTGAAGTTGATACATACGTATATCATGTCAGCAATAGCAACAGCAACAACAACAACCTACACATAATAAAGGCGAAACGTGTTTATCTGTGTAGAGAAAATTCAGATTACGATATTATAAGGAACAGGGGGTCTTTGCATTACATCATTCATCCGTATTTTATTAGCACAAATTTGTAATTAGATCGGCTTGTACAATTTTCTCCTTACATAGAGCAAGTGACAAATATGGAGTAGAAGAGCATTTATACGTTTCCTTACGTGCTTGAATTCTAATATGGCAACATGGTGTCGTGCCAGAACAAATACAAGGTAAAAGATGTGAATTCAAGGGGTGGTTTATATCAGATAGAATAGTAGTAGATAGCAGTCTGCAGGATTTCAAGTTTCTGTCTACAACCGTGTTAAAAACAACGTCGTAGTTCTCATCACACACTCTACTAACAGTCTTCAATACTCTACGCAACACAACATGGTCTTTTCTCCAAAGTTCAGGAAAAAATAATCGGAAACAATATAAAACAATCAATAATATACAGGAACTGACATTTTGTAATAATAAGTGCTTGGTAATATAAAAACTATGTATTCACATCACATAGTATGTTGAATGAAAAACCTTCTGTGATATAAGCAAAACATGCAGAGAACATGATACAGCAGAAGTCAAAATTACACCAAGATAAGCACCATTCGACATAGTTTTAATTGTAGAGTCATCAATTTAACAAACAACGTGCGAATTCACAAGATCCTTGTTATGCCGGAATACAAAGAAGCGTAACAAACTTTCAGCACTGTGGTTGCGAACATTATTTCATTTATTCGAACTTTCTGTAATGTAAACATTTTGTTTCTATTATTGTTACGCTCCGGTTGCCCTATCCTCCCGGTTAGCATAATTCCTGTTATTACATTGTCTCATATTATGGACAACAGTCAATTAGTTGTGTACAAGTTTCTCCTATTCACTACCACTATTTCCCTCGTTCTGTAATCATGTTAATTTTCTAATTGGTTTGTTGTGTGGTCTGAATTTGTGTATATATAAAAGAATGCATGGAATACAAAAAGATTCTGCCTGACTGATCTATTGGCTCGCATTCTTCTTATTTTGGATTGGGACTAAATGGGCACAGGGCAGACGCGCTATAACCAACTAGGCAGTAGTGATTTGCACTCGGCCAACCCCCAATCACACCCCTTTATCTTTCTCTCGTCACAAGAGTCCTATAGGTCCATCTCACGTCCATCTCACTAGTCGACACTTAGAGGAATTTAGGTAAAGATCATTTAAACTAGACCATTGTTCAAAATTGGCTAAGCAACGATTTATTTCATAACAAACTAATGAAGAATAAACAGGCATACAAATAACAAGATCATTTGCGTACCTAACAAAGGTAAATACAGACTCGTTGAATATACTAGTTAGTTGCTGATTCAAATCACTAGCACATTTCTTAAAGAGAAGGTTCGGAATCTCATCAGTACCTGGACTACTTGATTGCTTGAGTGTCTCCAGACATTTTGAAATTTCTATTTTGGTGAATATGAGACCACAATATTTGTCTGATATACAGTGATCGAAGAGCATCTGATCTGATCCAAACCATAGAAAAGATTCATTTAACGAGCAGGCATTTAAACGTGTATCTGTAGCAACTAAGGTTGACATGTTAAGAGTTGACTTCACACCTTAGTCATACGCTAAAACAACGAAGCTCAAGTATACATATACTTCCTTATTCTTCATAGGGATTATATTTCCTATTATCTTATATTGAATGTTTAGAAGTGTTGTGTGTTTGAATTGCTGGGATTGCGCTTCACTGTCTTCCGCACTCTATAATAAAATAAAGACATTTCTTCTTATAATCTGAGTTCTTCTCTCAAATTGAACAGGTTATACTCAGGCGTTAAATATCTTCTGTAATCTGTTTAATGTTCGTAAGCTCTTATAGTGATTTTTAATCATTGAAAATGTTTCTACAGGTTAGTAGCTCCCCGGCATACAATGGCTTCAAACGTTTTTATTTCTTGATAAACAGGGCTAATTAACCTTCTAAATTTTGTACTATGTTTGTTTTTGTAATGGATTTCTTTTACTTTTCTCAGACGTTCAAGATGTGGAGAAATCAGTCAATCAAATTTTAGATAAATTCTTTATCTAGGACATCAGACATCAAGACAAAACGTGATATAGGAACTGATGATGACACTAAGGTTTTCTTGATGGTTCTGTGTGAAAGTCCCTCAAAGTAACATTTTTCTTGAATTGTAATTCGTTGTTTTGCGTTCAAAGTACATTTATTCTCCTTAATCCGTTCAGCTGTATATCCTGAAAATCTTTTATTTGTTTCTATTTACTTTCATTGTAATATTTGTTCTTCCTTGCTTTTGTGTTAGATTTCTATAATTTTAATGGGCTCTGTATACTTTATTTTAGTGAACATTTAGGCTTTTGTGGCTGCTATATTGATTTTTTCTCCTTTTTGATCGCATTGCTTGATTTGACTGGATTTGTGCGTTTTCTGATTGTGGACTGATGCACACTTCCAAAAATTGAAATACTGTGTCAAAACAAGCAACTTTTGATACTCTGTTATTGATATTTCTATAGGTTTATCTTACTTTCTGGACAATGAATAAGCGATCTATTCCGAAAGGATGGAATAACATTTTTGTTTATTCCTTGTTTATGCACATGTTTCGAATGATATCTTAATGTAAGACAATCATTATAATCATTCAAAAACTTCAGACACACACACAGTTAGGTTAACACCAGTTCGTGTTCACAAAGTAGCAACACAACCACTACCACACTTTTTCTTGGTAACAGAACGATCCTGACGAAAAACCTGAAAAACATTTGGCTTCACCAAATTGTTACCATACAGGTCATGTAGGCAAGATTCTTGAACTGTAAGTAAACCACAGTTACAGTATACGTTAGTACTAGGGATAAAATTGTGGGCAATTTAGTTTTCCAATGAGGGATCTGCAATGAAGACTACGAATTACAGGAACAGACATTTGATAAATATTGATTATTTTCAATGTGTTGTTTACGTTTAGATCTAACTTACACCACACATAGTAGACCGTTGGCTATTTATAAAGGCTCCTTAGTACACAATCTGATTTCTGAAAATGATCAGGCAATTAAAACAAAACATTAAGTGAAAAGTTACTTGTTAAGATATTGGTAAAATGTTTCAGCTCGAGATTTCAAATAGACCACCTCTGATGATTCATGTAATACAACAGATTATTTTGAATGTGCTGTATAAACATTATTAAATAGTTCGGTATTAGGCGTTGCTTGGTTGCATTAATTATGTAGGGGATGTTAGATTCCCAGAATTCTCTTGGCAAACCTGCTATTTTTGTGATTTTATTGTGTAGATTTAAATATCCTGTTTCCGCGTCAAAAGGTTTTTTTTTAACATTCAGTTCGTGTTCCCCACTTGGTAAGACGCTAAATCTTATTGGTTCATTGTTTATTTTAGTACGCTGTTTGTGGCATTCCAAGGATGCTTCCTTATTTTGTATGTATACGCGTGAGTTGTGTGTGTTGAAATTGTTTTTTAGGCTGCCTTCAGAATTAAAGCCTTCTTGCTGACTCTAGACTTCTTACTCTAGTTGACTAAACTATGGCGCTGCCAAATAGCTTAGCTTCCTGTTACTGTGTCGCTGGTCTTACGTTCGTTATCAGGTATCACCTAAATTCGCGAACTATTGGCAAATTGCCCACGCTAAACACTGCTGTACACTGTTAACTTTCAAATTTATATCAGTTGTGATCATTCAATAAACACTCCCACTATTCTCCGTTGTGAAGCGTTTTGTTATACACAAGGTATTGATCAAATAATGTGAGTGTGCTGGTAACAAATGAATAGCCAGAGGTGAATGTTTTTATTCTAAAAGTAAACTTTCTCAAGTTGTTATTGGTAATTTATTAGCCTCGTGGAGCATTACTCATCAATCAGGTGTCTTCAAATTTTTCTTGTAGTAGTTACTGTAATATGAAACAATCGGATTGTATAGATTTCTTGGACAGCAGCAGCCGCTATTACTAACTGTTGACTAGACGTTTCTGCTTCAATTTGAATTGCACGACATAACGTTGAGCTTAAGTACTGAATTTGCTAAGGCATCAACAAGTAGGCAGTCATTTTAGGCTTACATAGCAAGAATTCACATTGTGCTAACTATAAAATGAGATGTGTAACACTGAACAAAAATACAGTAAGCAAAATATTTCCCTACTAGTCTTCTTATCCCAGACAGCCATACTTGTGCATTAAATGCATATATATATATATTATTGCTTGTGGCCATATGTGGAACATAGGTCGCCGAACTGTATTTTCCAAACAACTCTGTCCTGGGCTTTTCTTCTCAGCTCTTTTCAGGTGCTGTTCATTGCCTTCATGTCTGTTTCCGATTCCCGACGCAATGTTTGTTACTAAGCCTTCCTCTTTTAAGTCTTTAAGATTCTTATTTAGTGCTTTTCTTGTGCTATAGTTTGTTGATTTTTTCAATGTGTATTGTATTCATCTCTAGTGTCTTTTTATAATCACTTCCTCTGCTGCAAGTTGATTTGTTCTCTGTTACAGAACGTTGTTGTAGATGATGTTCGGCAAACGGATTCAAAGTATCTCACGCAGACAGCTGTCTATTGCCATTTGTAATTTTAAAATTGACAAATTGGTTGTAAACTTTTCAAAAAATCGTAATTCGTTACCAACACTGTGAAGGTGTTCATGGAGTTTTAGGCAACAGAAATGAATCTTGATTTTTATGAAAAATTTTGCATTAAAAATCCTGCAGGTTAAGTTTTCCGTATTTCACAATTTTGTGAATCACACGTTTGTTCATACTGATGCAAACATTTGAAATACACGATTAAACTGATTGCAATTGGCTCACACTCTTGTATTATTTGCAAATATTTTGCTAACAAATTAGGTTTCAGTGAATGGGAAGTGTTTACTTGCAATCTGACTTCTTTTATAGTCACGTATGTCAAGTTAATCGTTTCACTATGCAACAATTAAAAAAAAGTTGTAAATGGTTGTGATGCACAGCCTTCTTAATGCTCAATTCAAATTGAAGGTTTGATGTTGCTAATTGTTCATTCGTTTTAAAAAGACTTATGTAGTTGAGACAACGATTAAACCCATGCAAATATGTTCTGTGCTGATTAGTTTCCTAACAGATGTACTCTATCTTTGTCAACTGTAGAGTTTTATTTGGTAACTAATGTTAGATTTTATTCTGTTTAACTGAGGCCAAAGTTGTAGCGTAAATAGAGGTTATTTCCGACCACCGGATCAGATATAGTATGATACTTCAGAGAATTTCGAATGGAAATCAACAAACCAGATTAGACACAAAACTAAACACCTTGAACACAGATAAGGGTACGAAGTAATTTACAATTTAAGCAGCCATCTGAAAATATGTAAACTGCTGTTATTGTTACATGCTAATGCAACTTACAACTAGTGTTTTCTGATGATGTTTATGCTAACTAAATTATGTCGCCTCATGACGAACTCTGAAAGTCAAATGATAAGATACGGTGTAATGACGTCTAACTTCGTAAGTTGACATTTAAAATTACTGATAAACTACCTGAATATTTTTTATTCTTAACTTGCTTTCAACTGGAGAGCAGCCAAACGACGAATAATGTAAACCTATGCAATTATGCCATAGTTACTCCTTTTAAAAAGAAACTATCGTTGGAGGTTTTCTGAGGCTCAAATAGACTACTTATATTCACTTAGTTTTATTGGATTAAATAAAAGGTTTGTTGTTTTTCCTATACAAGATTATCTTAAATAGGTTGAAGAGCGATTTCTTCTGTAGCTGTAATGTATTTTTCGACAATAACTTCCAATACAATCATAGTCAAATAACTACCGCATTTTGCGATCCATGTCTGTCTAGTCGTATAATGAACATGCCATGAAAATAACGAATTGTCATTATAACGTTAAGTCTATACAAACAGTTTATTGCACCAAGTGGATATCGAAAATAAATTACATTCATATTTCAATTAACGCATTTTATGAGCTATTCGATGATAAAAAGTGTAACTATGGATTCAGATTGTTTAATAAACAGTACAAAGTCTACGTAGAAGTATTTTAATGCTAAAAGTCATCTGCATTCGTGAAAGCATGCTGACTCGCACTTGTGAAACTACGGATAATCAAGAATTATGTTGGTCATATTACGGGTTTATTATTAATCAGTCCATTCAACGACCTATAGTCATCTCCTTTGCACATAGTTCCTGAAAGGGATGGCAAAGATTGGTGTTTTATTGATGAATGCCGATAATTTAATGCCAAAACTACCTCAAGCTGTTACCATTTATCACGTATCATCAAACTACTTGAGAGGCATGATCTCATTTTCGAAAGTCGACGGGGAATCGATTCATCATCAAGTATCCGTGGCTTAAAGCGACATTTCCAAGAATGCTCATATAACTATAATAGGGCATTACGAATATCTTCGAATGCTACATTGATTGAGATATATAGCATTAACATTCGAGCTTTTCATAGATGATGGGGTTTGATGATTTGAATTTGGCCACACACACTTTGTCAATCGCTTGATAGGAAGTCAAAATACAGAAACCAGTTTGAAAAATATGGACATAGAAATGAAATGACTCTAACAGTATGTCATTATGATGAAAATGCATAAATACCAAGTTGGAACAAACTCCTCAATAAATCACAATCTACATTTCACACATCTTCCCTTCATAGTAAGTGTCAACTCGCACAAATAATAGATGAAGCTGGATTTCCTAGGGACTACCTTCAAACGACCTAAGTCTCTCATTATGCAACTCATTAATAATAGCTATCTGATCATTTGATTAAATCAAAGTGTTAGAATTGTTATGCTGGGCGAATGAAGAAGAGTAACAAATTTCCAGAACTGTCTTTAAGAGAACTGTTTCAATTATTTTGGTTTAAAGTAATGTTTACATTTCATTTCTGTCATTGTCACGTTCCTGTTAGTCTGTCCTCCTGTTTGATGTATTTGCTTTTGGTATATTGTTGCTCACTATGAACTACAGTTAATTGGTTGTGTGCAAGTTGTCTCTATTTACTACCACTATCTCCTTTGTTCTCTTTTAATGTGGTGAATGTTTCTGTTTTTTAAACCCTCCTACTGATACATGTGTTGTATGGAATTCCGGAATTAATGTAGCAATTTGTACAAGCCCTTGTTGTTGTCGTTTTTGTTTACAAATTATTACCCGTTATCATAATAGTAATAATAATTATTATTATCATAACTTAATTCAGTAGTACGTTCAGTACAATATGAATTGTCAGCATATAATGTCTCAACAAGTTACTCTTTTACCGTGTGCTTATCTGTGAAGTTGATACATACGTATATCATGTCAGCAATAGCAACAGCAACAACAACAACCTACACATAATAAAGGCGAAACGTGTTTATCTGTGTAGAGAAAATTCAGATTACGATATTATAAGGAACAGGGGGTCTTTGCATTACATCATTCATCCGTATTTTATTAGCACAAATTTGTAATTAGATCGGCTTGTACAATTTTCTCCTTACATAGAGCAAGTGACAAATATGGAGTAGAAGAGCATTTATACGTTTCCTTACGTGCTTGAATTCTAATATGGCAACATGGTGTCGTGCCAGAACAAATACAAGGTAAAAGATGTGAATTCAAGGGGTGGTTTATATCAGATAGAATAGTAGTAGATAGCAGTCTGCAGGATTTCAAGTTTCTGTCTACAACCGTGTTAAAAACAACGTCGTAGTTCTCATCACACACTCTACTAACAGTCTTCAATACTCTACGCAACACAACATGGTCTTTTCTCCAAAGTTCAGGAAAAAATAATCGGAAACAATATAAAACAATCAATAATATACAGGAACTGACATTTTGTAATAATAAGTGCTTGGTAATATAAAAACTATGTATTCACATCACATAGTATGTTGAATGAAAAACCTTCTGTGATATAAGCAAAACATGCAGAGAACATGATACAGCAGAAGTCAAAATTACACCAAGATAAGCACCATTCGACATAGTTTTAATTGTAGAGTCATCAATTTAACAAACAACGTGCGAATTCACAAGATCCTTGTTATGCCGGAATACAAAGAAGCGTAACAAACTTTCAGCACTGTGGTTGCGAACATTATTTCATTTATTCGAACTTTCTGTAATGTAAACATTTTGTTTCTATTATTGTTACGCTCCGGTTGCCCTATCCTCCCGGTTAGCATAATTCCTGTTATTACATTGTCTCATATTATGGACAACAGTCAATTAGTTGTGTACAAGTTTCTCCTATTCACTACCACTATTTCCCTCGTTCTGTAATCATGTTAATTTTCTAATTGGTTTGTTGTGTGGTCTGAATTTGTGTATATATAAAAGAATGCATGGAATACAATAAGATTCTGCCTGGCTGATCTATTGGCTTGCATTCTTCATTTCAAATAGACCACCTCTGATGATTCATGTAATACGATAGATTATTTTGAATGTGCTGTATAAACATTATTAAATAGTTCGGTATTAGGCGTTGCTTGGTTGCATTAATTGTGTAGAGGATGTTAGATTCCCAGAATTCTCTTGGCAAACCTGCTATTTTTGTGATTTTATTGTGTAGATTTAAATTTCTTGTTTTCGCGTCAAAAAGTTTCTTTTTAACATTCAGTTCGTGTTCCCCACTTGGTAAGACGCTAAATCTTATTGGTTCATTGTTTATTTTAGTACGCTGTTTGTGGCATTCCAAGGATGCTTCCTTATTTTGTATGTATACGCGTGAGTTGTGTGTGTTGAAATTGTTTTTTAGGCTGCCTTCAGAATTAAAGCCTTCTTGCTGACTCTAGACTTCTTACTCTAGTTGACTAAACTATGGCGCTGCCAAATAGCTTAGCTTCCTGTTACTGTGTCGCTGGTCTTACGTTCGTTATCAGGTATCACCTAAATTCGCGAACTATTGGCAAATTGCCCACGCTAAACACTGCTGTACACTGTTAACTTTCAAATTTATATCAGTTGTGATCATTCAATAAACACTCCCACTATTCTCCGTTGTGAAGTGTTTTGTTATACACAAGGTATTGATCAAATAATGTGAGTGTGCTGGTAACAAATGAATAGCCAGAGGTGAATGTTTTTATTCTAAAAGTAAACTTTCTCAAGTTGTTATTGGTAATTTATTAGCCTCGTGGAGCATTACTCATCAATCAGGTGTCTTCAAATTTTTCTTGTAGTAGTTACTGTAATATGAAACAATCGGATTGTATAGATTTCTTGGACAGCAGCAGCCGCTATTACTAACTGTTGACTAGACGTTTCTGCTTCAATTTGAATTGCACGACATAACGTTGAGCTTAAGTACTGAATTTGCTAAGGCATCAACAAGTAGGCAGTCATTTTAGGCTTACATAGCAAGAATTCACATTGTGCTAACTATAAAATGAGATGTGTAACACTGAACAAAAATACAGTAAGCAAAATATTTCCCTACTAGTCTTCTTATCCCAGACAGCCATACTTGTGCATTAAATGCATATATATATATATTATTGCTTGTGGCCATATGTGGAACATAGGTCGCCGAACTGTATTTTCCAAACAACTCTGTCCTGGGCTTTTCTTCTCAGCTCTTTTCAGGTGCTGTTCATTGCCTTCATGTCTGTTTCCGATTCCCGACGCAATGTTTGTTACTAAGCCTTCCTCTTTTAAGTCTTTAAGATTCTTATTTAGTGCTTTTCTTGTGCTATAGTTTGTTGATTTTTTCAATGTGTATTGTATTCATCTCTAGTGTCTTTTTATAATCACTTCCTCTGCTGCAAGTTGATTTGTTCTCTGTTACAGAACGTTGTTGTAGATGGTGTTTGGCAAACGGATTCAAAGTATCTCACGCAGACAGCTGTCTATTGCCATTTGTAATTTTAAAATTGACGAATTGGTTGTAAACTTTTCAAAAAATCGTAATTCGTTACCAACACTGTGAAGATGTTCATGGAGTTTTAGGCAACAGAAATGAATCTTGATTTTTATGAAAAATTTTGCATTAAAAATCCTGCAGGTTAAGTTTTCCGTATTTCACAATTTTGTAAATCACATGTTTGTTCATACTGATGCAAACATTTGAAATACACGATTAAACTGATTGCAATTGGCTCACACTCTTGTATTATTCCCAAATATTTTGCTAACAAATTAGGTTTCAGTGAATGGGAAGTGTTTACTTGCAATCTGACTTCTTTTATATTCACCTATGTCAAGTTAATCATTTCTATATGCAACAACTAGAAAAAAGTTGTAAATGGTTGTGATGCACAGCCTTCTTAATGCTCAATTCAAATTGAAGGTTTGATGTTGCTAATTGTTCATTCGTTTTAAAAAGACTTATGTAGTTCAGACAATGAGTAAACCCATGCAAATATGTTCTGTGCTGATTAGTTTCCTAACAGATGTACTCTAACTTTGTCAACTGTAGAGTTTTATTTGGTAACTGATGTTAGATTTTATTCTGTTTAACTGAGGCCAAAGTTGTAGCGTAAATAGAGGTTATTTCCGACCACCGGATCAGATATAGTATGATACTTCAGAGAATTTCGAATGGAAATCAACAAACCAGATTAGACACAAAACTAAACACCTTGAACACAGATAAGGGTACGAAGTAATTTACAATTTAAGCAGCCATCTGAAAATATGTAAACTGCTGTTATTGTTACATGCTAATGCAACTTACAACTAGTGTTTTCTGATGATGTTTATGCTAACTAAATTATGTCGCCTCATGACGAACTCTGAAAGTCAAATGATAAGATACGGTGTAATGACGTCTAACTTCGTAAGTTGACATTTAAAATTACTGATAAACTACCTATATATTTTTTATTCTTAACTTTCATAACCAAATAACCAGTTTCTTGTCTTCATGTATCAGGTTTTTAAATTGAGCATTTCTGTTTTAACTAAACGGAATAGAATCTATATTCAGTTACTTGTCAAAGGCATTTTAAACACCTTACCGGTTTAAACGTACAGTGCTAATCGCTCCACATTCTCAGATAAATGCTTGTCACTATCCATGAATAAATAAATCTTTTGCAAATCGCATTTCATTGTTTTCTGTCACTGAGCTTAGTGAAACTATTTATTAACTCAATATGAAGATTAAGAGTAACGAGTTGGATTCCAGTCACTTTGAAGTAACTTTCTGGCTCCATCCTAATCTTTTTGCAATCTCACTCAACCTTCTAAAACATAGGACTTAGGTAGGATGTAGGATGTATTCTGTCTTGAAATAGGCATAAAGTTAAGGAAAATCAAGTATTTCAATTAATCATTTATTTACGTATTAAGTTATTTGTAATGTCATAACTAACTGCCCGTAGAATAGTCGCTCATTTATTTACTCTGTGACAGTCCCTCAAATTATGACACTTTGTGTTTTACACTGATGCATTTACAACTTTTTGAAAAGTTTTTTGTCGATAAAAAAATACGCGTCTGAACGTTTTCCTGGAATGTTTATGTAGTTCATCTGTATAAGGCTGAATTCATATGTAGTTTATATACACAACAAACGTTTATGCTTTTCTTATTGACATACTTTTATCACACAAATAACTTTAGTGCAAACTGTTTTTGAATGCGATACAATGAATATAAACTTGGTTTTAATGGCCGATTTTATTGCTTGCAACTGGAGAGCAGCCAAACGACGAATAATGTAAACCTATGCAATTATGCCATAGTTACTTCTTTTGAAAAGAAACTATCGTTGAAAGTGTTCTGAGGCCCAATTCGACTACTTATATTCACTTAGTTTTATTGGATTAAATAAAAGGTTTGTTGTTTTTTCTATACAAGATTATCTTAAATAGGTTTAAGAGCGATTTCTTCTGTAGCTGTAATGTACTTTTCGACAATAACTTCCAATACAATCATAGTCAAATAACTACCGCATTTTGCGATCCATGTCTGTCCAGTCGTATAATGAACATGCCATGAAAATAACGAATTGTCATTATAACGTTAAGTCTATACAAACAGTTTATTGCACCAAGTGGATATCGAAAATAAATTACATTCATATTTCAATTAACGCATTTTATGAGCTATTCGATGATAAAAAGTGTAACTATGGATTCAGATTGTTTAATAAACAGTACAAAGTCTACGTAGAAGTATTTTAATGCTAAAAGTCATTTGATTGGATGATGTAATTTAAAGTTTTTCCAGTTACTTTCAAATAACGTTTTCTCTTCTCTTTTTATCTCATCATTTGATTATCTTTTTATAAACATTCAAATTCCGCTGCAGAAAATGTCAATTTTTTGGTCTGCAAATACTTTTGGGTAAAACAGTATGAAATACTGTGACTTTCTTTGTTTACAGTTTTGGATAAAGTTGCCATTTAAACGCGATGCATTCTAATCTTAAAGTTTTTCAGTTAGTGATGTATGAAGCTGATTTGAGTAATAAACGAAAATTAGTTGAAATTTCATTCAAAACTAAGTTAGACAGGCTACAAGATTTTCCCCCTTCAACAACAAAGTTACTTGTGAATGCATTTTGTTGAATGTAGGATCTAGAGTCATTTTTACACGAAAATGTTTTACAATGTGTAATTTATTGTGAAAAGATGACATTATGAGGAATTTAATTCACGTACAACCATGCCTAGAGGAAGATCTTCATAAGGTAACTGATTTAATGTCTTGCCAACAAATACTTGTCCATTTTGTAACTGAGTACTAATGATAGCTGAATACCATTGTGGAGTTTGTATTTTCTTGTAACTATTATAATCACGATGGAGTTTGTTCATAGCATCAATGTAAATATTAAGAAATCAAATACTTGTTACACTGTACTTGTATAAACATTATTTGCACTATCCACGAGTAACAATAAACCGTTTCAATAGAATAAACTTCAAAACAGAACCACAGTTAACCTGTCCTATACGAAGAAATTTAAAATAAAACTGATGAGCGCGAAACTGAAAATACGCACAAATTTGTAAGATGACTAGAAAACAGCTGTCACACATACTACTCACAACTTCAATGACCAACAATTTGAGTGCAATGTCACTGTATATGCTATGGGGAAGTGTAGTAAAATACTATTTTTCTCATCTCTCGCAGCAGTTCAAGTTGTTTCTGATTGTTGATCTGGGCAATTTGTGATATGTTCACGCGGCCTCATCCAATGTCATTGGTGTACAATTGCTTACATTCATCACAGGTGAACGCCACTGGGTACATCTTCTCACTAGAACTTCAGGAATTACCTTGAGGAGTCAATCATTGGTGAGGTGATATGAATTGCAACTTAGTATTGTGAGGATTGTCAAATGTCACTTTGATACCTAATTCAGATCAATTTTCGATATCAATTAAACATTTGACAATCTTCACAACAGCCAATTACTGTATGTTATTAATCGTAGATAGTTCAATGTATGAATTTACTTTGAATTCTGAATGAATATTCCATCAGGGATTATAAATTTACATGGTGATCAAGTTAAAGTTTAGAAACTTTAAACCAAGAATTTGTAGATACATAAAGTGATAATTATAGAATATACTACTGATAGGTTGATTACGTTATCGGATACAGGCTTATTAAGAATGCAACAAACTCGAAATGTCAGATATAAATGATGCATTTTAAAAGAATTACGGGTATCAGCATGTTGTGTTGAATGCATATTGGAAACTACATTTAAAAGGCTCAACAAATTTTATTGTTTCAATCGAACGGTTTCAAAATATGAAATTAATGAAATGATGACATTCAAATTAGCAGTAAACTGACATCATGTAGTCATACTGGTGTACTATGAAGGCTCTAGTAATTAGACATTTGTATTTAGTAGGAATGAGTGTTCAACTCTCATTTGTCTCGGTAACAATAAGTGAGTGTATTTTAACCTTCGTTTACTTGACATTCATTGTTGTGATCATAGTTTGTTGTGTTTATCTCTGACCCATCCCCCGCCTCATTAGCTTGGTTATCATCTATTCTTAATAAATTTTCGTTAAACTACGTAATTAATCCAATTGTGGTAGATTCATCAATTCACTTTCTATGGTCCTGGAATGTTTATTTATATGAATGAAATATACCCGTTGTATCATGGAGATAACAAGAATTTGTTTCTCAATGAAGAGTCCGCCTTTGAATGAATCCATACTCTCAATACTGTGCAATCGGTAATATATGCATCTTCCATAACAATAATCAATAGTGTTCATTCCTTAAAGACAATTAACTGAGCATATCAACAATTAAAGAAACGTTATGTCAATAAGAAGTCTGAAAATGTAGTTGGGCCTTCATAAAAATGTCATGAAAGTTAGATAAAGATTATTAAACGTGAACAAAAGTTAATAGAAGTTACGCAGTATGCTGAGATGAGGTGAAATGTGTTCAAAAGTGAAAATATGTCAGTTAAGAGTAAAGGGTTAATAGACAAGTAAGGGAAAGTAGTAATATTCTTTGACAAATAATTGTTGTCCTCTATTGAGTTATACTAGTAACGTTAGTCGGTGAGTTATGTTATGCGACAATCATCGAATGTTAATTGTTCGTGTCGGCCTCATTTCAATCATGATTGAACTCTACGATGTCAAAACAAAATCCATTTTAGTTTATACAAAATCAATATATGTAAATAGGTTTTTCATTTCATATATTTTTATATAAATCAAGTAGATTAGATGTCAGTCAGTTAGTCATGATTAGCGTGAAACCCGATACATATGCACGTAGGTTCAAGTTGTCATATCACATTATCATGATGGAATTAAATTTGCAAGATTAACATGCCAGTACAATTTAACAGAAGGCAATACAATAAACGAAAGCATGAAGAAAAAGTGAAATTTAAGATTGAGATGTGACATACCCCGAACCATGTCGCACTGTGCCCTCAACTGTTGAATAAGTGGTTCGCACTAATGCCAGCCAGCAAGTTAGCATCTACCAGCATAGATAGTCAAAGATTGTCGACTGATGTCATTTTTCGGTTTGGGTGTTCCCACCCCTCTCTTGCGTTTCTACTTCTACTACAGACAACTTTGAACAACAATAGAGATGGTAGTTGAGCATATGCAGGACATATCTCAAATATCGGTTAAAGTTTGACGATGTCTGCTAATAATTTACGATGTTTTTCTAGTACTCCATATTTAACATCAATAGTGCTTTATTGTTCATTTCATGATATACGGGCGACATTTAGAAGAATTTTACGTAATGGTTTTTCATAGCTTATTTTCACATCGATAGGTGTGAAGAACATTGTTCCAATCACATCTGTCCCTACGTTAAAACAATTCAACTTTCATAAGTAGCTTATTTAAGTTGGATTGTGACTGGCGACTAATTCCTGGTAAACCTGTGATGTCTAAATTGGTTAGTTATTGTGATGTTGAGTTATTTAGACTATTAGGCATATTACAACTCGACCAATATAATTCGATCAGCAGTGTAAAAAATTTCACGAACATCAAATTTTCCAATTTCATAGTGATCAACTACTCCATTTGTTATTGGTCGATTTATATGAGCTACTAAAATTAATCATACTACTGAATCAGTTAATATAAGCATATATGTCTGTTACATTTGTAACCCATACAGAGTCAAGCAATGAGTTTACTGTTTATTTTCGTAATCTAAGTTATCCATGGTTAGCAGAATTCCTAATGATTTAATCAAAGTTTTGATAAATTAGCTTTGCTCACTTTATACCGAATTTACAAAGAAGCATATCCAATTCATTTGTAAATGAACTCATGATATTCCTGAGAAATCTATTCCTATTCTATGAAGTATTATGCTAAATAAAATTAAGGTCACCACTTAGATTCGATTTTTACATTCAGCATAATAAAGTCAGTGAAGCTGATGTGAAAACAATTTCAGAATTCGTTCTACCAACTCAATGACTTAAGAATATGTAGAGTGAGACATCCTGGCTTTCTCAAGAAATTGATCATGCAAACACATGAGATATAACCTCGAAGGTGTTTGATGTTTGTTCACTTTGGACGAGTGTACTGTAACAAGAAACAACTAACATAATTTGCAGGCGGTCTTGTGTATTCCATATACGTTTGAATGATTAAAGAAATCTACTATTACTCTGAACAGACGATACTCTATTTGTATTCAATGACCAGCTGTACAAATAAACCGATGGAGTAGCTATAAGATCACTACATAGATCTATCCTTACAGATATTTTTGTTGCGAGCATAAAGAAAACAAAACTGAGGTCTGAAATCGAGACGACGACACACAATTTATTGTATATCACTGACATCATTATAACATGTGATGTATTGAATCACGCTACTTGCATACTACATCTTTTTATTTGTACTCAATTAAACATCCAGTTCACAATAAAACATGAATCTAATGATCAGTCCAACCGTTTTAGACCTTGATGTAAAACAGTGAATGGATTGGACAATCGAGAAATGTATAGGTGAAAGGGAATTAGGAATCGGATATTACGTAAATAATAACAATCATTATCCTGCCAGTTACAAACGTGGTCTAGTATAAACTCGCTTTGGCAAAACAAAAATGCTGTTCATAAATGATAAAAGTGATGAAAAATTAACAACAATAAAAGTGACCTCATAAACAAGACAAAATCTATTAAGAAACACGGGAACCACATCTTAAAAACGACGGACAGACGACTGTGAAATAAAGCTAGTTTCTACGCATTTTGCTTTAAAAGAAGACAAGATGTCCGAAATTGCTATATTATGTATCGAGATGGCACTAACGACGACCTACCCTGCAACTCAACACGTTTCTCTGTACGCCTAATAAGTTACTCCAAAGAGGGGTTAATGCTCCTCATAGGTCATCTCAAACTGTATCCTCAAATTTGCACGTAACAATGAATACAGAATTTTTGCCAGGTTTCTCCGGCATGTTTCTTGGAGCTCACGTTTCGAAGTCAGCAAGCATTTAAAATTATCAAGAGATAAGTAACGTTATTGGTAATGCGTTATCTAACACTTTTCAACTGGATCTCTTTGTGCCAAGAGTAATTCGGCACTGTCGATTCTATTAAGTTGTCTTACAAACCGCCAATGGTAAATGGATTGCAAACGTTTACAAATCTATTGGAATCAATCAATTCATTGAGATAATTTGCGCATCGTATGTCTTTTCACATAAAATATTAGTGCACATCAATGATCCCTATATATTTGCAAGACTCTATTATCCTAATTATCACTCATTATCTCGAGGAAATATGTATTCAAAAGATGTACAGAAAACCCTAATCACCGTAACTTCATAAACTATTAGTGTTCCCAATAATAACTTGTCAAAATAACTTGAAGGATAATAATGTCTACTTTGTGTGTATCAATACACTGAATTCACTGCCTAATGTATATCGATAAATATTCAGTCTTAGTTTCTTGTGTTAGCTATCAGTTCACATTAGCATTTCTTTGTTTCCATGCAACGTTTAAAAATGTAAAATTCATCATTCCGTTAACAAGAACTACAGTTTATTACCAAGTTCAGTTGCATGAATAATCCTTATAGTACATAGTTGATTGTTATTCATCGGCTTAGTGATGATATTTGTGCTTAATATACGTTAGTCAGTTATTCATTACCTTTGGAACAGGCTAATAGAAACCACTGGGTTCCTTTTGTCTCCACGTACAGCCATCAAACGTACAACCTTTGAACAAATTCATGTAGGATTTATTGTACTTTTGTCTACCTTTATACATATACACAAATATTCCATTTATCAAGCAAGTAAACAAGTTCTTGAAGTCGAAATGTTACTAGCCGCAAAAACATCAAACGTCTCGTCGAAGAAACCAAAATGGAAAAGGAGTCAGGCACGGAAGATATGTTGATAACGATGAAAAGCAAATGCCAATCCCATTGCTAAGCTCCAATAATCCTTTATTGAAGAACTATCCCAATGGCTGAGTTAGATGCATCTACAGTAGTGTTGGTGGGTGCTGCAGGATTGTAATGTTTTAGCCCAGTCGGATAAGCTGTTGCTTTTTAAGTTACAATCAATACTTACTTTGTCGCTGCATTTACTACGACCGTCATTTTCTTCCACTTAGTTAGTCATTTAACGGTTTCATGAGAGATGTACAGTTAGGCATAAAATGCCTTTGATAGTGTATCATATTACTTATGAATGAAACTATTTGATAATAGTTGGAATTAAATACTACAAAATATCTGCTGTTTTATGCTTATGAGGTAGGATGCCACTCCTTTTAATAGTATGTACATAGACGTTGTTCCATAATGGCACTACTGTATGCTTATCGTATTGAGAAATTGTTAAGGTACTTCAAACGCTATATCTAGATGTTTCGTTGCATTTCTTATTACATTATCAAAATTTATTAACGCGGAAGGAATCTCGGTTTACCGGCGTTCAAATTATCTCTCAATTTTCTGCATGTAAGTCTGAACTAAGGCTTGCATCTGATAACCAACTCGAAGTAAAAGGGGTAATGTTGACCGCAAGAATGGAACTTGTCTTGATAATTTATGTAGTTTCGTTATTCTGTGGGTGGTTTTGATAAAATGTGTATTGTTCTGCTCCATACAAACCACAGTAAGTCTGAAGGTCTCTAACTAAAGAAAACAATTAATTGAAGTAATGATCTGTCATGTAACACCAAATTTCATATCAATATTGGGTCAGCCTTTGACAAAAAGAGACAAATTTGACAGTTTGGTATCGATGACAGAGAGGAGAGTTCAACCAAGTATAAAGTGCATCACTGATCTCTTAAGATAAAAGTTTTTTTGAAAACCCTGTCGTCAACTGAATCAAAAACAGGATACGTCCATTTCACATATTATTCTTCCATGTTCATCGTTATTGACTTCGAATACATGCACTCATCTTATGAATTGTGGATGTGTATAAGTCAATATAGTACACTGTGATTCATAGACAGTTTCAAAATACATCACAACATAACAGAGTTAAGATGGACACTAGTCGTTCTCTAATTCTTTGACTCAATGCCATTCATCGTTATTGTTTATTTGGTAATCAGATGACATTCAATTTATTCATTCACAAAGTAATCAGTCTACATCATCGAACTTCACTCTGTTTGTTTCATTGTATCATCATGTAAGCTGATGAATCTCATCATGTTTGATGTGCGCGCAAGAGAGAATGACTGCACTGTAGAGAATCACTTGAAATAAGCTATTGACAGAGAACATATTCAACAGAAATCTAGAAGTTATAACAATTTTTCTACTTTCAACGTTTCTGTAGATGAAAATAATAAGACAATGAAATATATAAAAAACACGTGTACACAACACACATTCAAACTCATTCAGATGATAAGAGAGTAGACAGAGAGATTTTTATACAGAACAATCTTATTAGTTACACCGACCTGTCTGATGAACTTTTTTTCACAAGATAGACAAACTTTCTATTGTTTTCATTTATCTAATAAGAATGATAAAGTGCAAATGTTGTCTAGTCTTCATTGAGATAATAATAATAATAATAATACAAATCACTGAGATGATCATTGTAGTAGGCAAACTAAGGCAGTTTACAATGAAGAATCACTGTCAATGATGTTCTAGATGTGGGTGACTTTGCTTATCAACATTCAGAATAACAGGATGGGTGGTGACTAGTTCCAAACACAATCAACTATGTGAATGTACAACAGTCGTATCACAGCCAACGAGATCATCCCATTTTCATCATAACTACAATCAATGACGGCAGGATTTATATGATTTTCCTCATAAGACTGATTATATTGACTAGATTGAATGGATAAGTTGGACTAGTGAGATGAGAAGGACGCTTATTTGTTTAGGTGTAGATAAACTAACATTCGTTGATATACACTTAGTATTCTAGTGAAGGTTAATTAAAACAAATCAAGTAAGCGTGGCATGATACCTGAAAGTGTCTACAAATATGTTCAAATTGTTCAAAAGCCTTCTCTACAAAAGTATTGGTGATGAGAATGCTTTATTTGATTGTTTCGATGATAATCAGGAGGAAAATGCGGCTGCTGCAGCTTATGATAATGATGAAACTGATGATGATGACCTGTGATGTACAAATTAATAATTTCACATCTCTGCACGTTTCGACTAGTTGTTCCACACCATCGAGATCGATAAAGGTAGAAATTGAGGTATACTGAATATGCGTGTTGATGATGTCATTCAAAATAAGAGTGTGTGCCCAACAATTAACTTCAGAAAAGGCACTTTATTATAAACTATTTAACTAAACACCTGATCATGTTCATTGTTTAAACATTGTTTATTCCTAAACTTGGATGATAGACAGGAAGTCATATTACACATAATTGGTACATAGATTGGAGAAGTTAAACATGGATCTGACAGTTGTAGTTGTGTTTGCCCCATTTGATAAAAATCAGCTTACAATAAATACATGCTGCCACTGATTATTATGATAATAATCACGATAACAAGAAGGATGTTTTAATGACGAAATTGGCTAAATCATAAGAATATAATTGTAAATATGACAGGCTACAAAGAAATGTTATTATTATCAATTTAGATCTAAATGTTATTGACGGTGTCATTCTTTGCAGGATCAGTTTAGAATTCACCAACCCTCAACACTTCACCTACTATGTTTCATTTGTTGTCATTGTGGCTGTTACTTCAGTTTTATTCATTGTCACGTTGGTCGTTTGTGAAGTAAAACGTGGCAATTAATTTACTTCTCGTTTGTTACTGAATGTACTAATGGTGGTAAAATGCATGAATACATTGATCAAATGAAATGTGTGAAATGTCATTGAAAATCAGGATCTAGTGATATGTCAGTAATGAATGTAACTGTGCTGATATAAGTGATGGTTTTATCATTGATTAAAATTACTAAACGGTCTCGAACGTATCATTCGACACTTTCAAATGTGATGCCACATTTACTTGACTTCAATGCGATAACTTTCATTTGAAAATAAAGTGCACAACTAAGACTGTTAGTTTATCTACACTTAAATGTAACAACCGTCTATCTGAACTCACAAATTTCACTTATTCATTCAATCTGAGTGTAGTCTATCCCAATAGTAAACTCATATGAATCAGTCAATAATGTTTCTAATTATAATGAAAATCGCATGATCACATCCATTCTGATGCCTCTGTTGACCTACATAGAGAGTTTTCTGTCAATAATAAAACATTTCATTGAATTTAATTCAATGATAAAAAGAAACAAATAAATTAATTCTCTGCTTCTCATTCACTTCTATTTAGTCGGAACAAATGAAGAGGTGTTTACTGAATCTCTCCAAATTATCTTATTCTCCTGATTATGTAATGACGATTGAATATAAATTAACAATGAATAAATCGAAATCGTCGGCTAAACCGTATATTTCATGTTTGTGTTGATGAATGAGAACATTTTCTTCATTTGTGTTGTATGGGTGTGTGTGTCAACTGAATGTGAATCGGTCTCTTAAAGAATGAATTATATTCAATCCTTATTGATCATTATGAGGCTGTATTTGCTGATGGTGATTATAACGACTGGGATGATTCTCTAGCTGATGATGATGATGATGATGATGATTCTATTAAGTATGATGAAATTGTTGTAATCAAATCAACCAGCATTTATAGTGCACCTGCTTTAATTCAGTGATAACCTGATTGATGGTGGATCCTGATATTTCATTGTGTTTAACTTTTGAGTTGTTACGTTCTTCAGATTCTATTTTTTGAGTGGTGATATCACTAAACAACAAATATTTCCCAAATGATATTGACGTGAAATGACCTTTTTACTGATTTGCATGCATTAACTTGATGATAATTAGGCCGTAAAATTGTTTAGAGCCTGAATGCATCAACTCAATTTCTTGTCACACTATCCAACTTATAATATTGAAGGCGTTTGTTCACATCACGGACTAATGTCCATTGAGTAAAACTTAAAACCTAGAAAAAAAAGTTAACTTTTTAGTTTTACTATGAAATGCTCTATTCGTTCACATCTTTTAATACATCAAGGAATTAAATTTAGAATCTTCAGGTCTCACAGCGCGTACTCCATGAATGTGACATTACAAAGATCGTCACATAAGAAGGTAGACATTAAAAAACAAAGCAAGCACCAACTCTACTTCTGCAACTTGTTAGACGTGGAGGATGAGGTTAGTAATCAGAAGTAAAATACTCATTTGGTTAAAATTAGACTTAATCTAAAGTGTTGGAAGTGTGAGCTGCCTGAGGTTCGATATGAGTAATGTAACCTTTTATATGAGTTAAATAAAGACAATCTGTATTTAATGTAATAATTATATAATACAGTGGTAGAAATGATAATTAGGCCTTAGTAACAGTGACAAAAGTACGTTTTATGGGACTCAACAAACGTATTGAGAAGGTTTGTCGCTTTATGGGACAACATCATCAGAGATTGTTTCACATAAAATAAATCATCTTCTTACTCTTGACGTACTCCACATTATATACGTTTTTGCGTCTCTCTGAGTACGTTGATTAATATAACTAACTATTCCACTCTCGCATGTAATTCTTTTGTAAATATGCATAATCACAACTTTGCTGGAGGCTCGAACACAGGATATTTTGGCTTTTATGCATTAATGAGTATGGGACATTTATACTTGGGATAAATAAAGATGGGCTGTATTTATTGTGATCATTATATAATACGGTGGGAAAAATGATAATTACGCCTTAGCACCAATGATGGATTACTTAGAATATGGTGTGTCGTTGATTCTACATTTTATTCATTACAACATAAAAGTGAAATGCGTTTGATACATAAGTTGAGAAAGGTGAAAGGGGTGTCATGCATCTAACTACATCCTGCAAGTTGGTCAAATTAGACAAGGTCTTGTTGTTTTCATGATGAATGATAACACAATTCATCATGCATGACATCAGCACTATTATTATCATCATTATACAAATCATCACTCACCCACTTCAAGTTATCCCAATCATCCACATTACTATTTAGATTAACGTTTATCATCATTATCGCTAACATCATTATCATCATCACCGTTAAACAGATCATACTTATTGTCATCACTCAAATTAATCATATCGTCCTCATGATTACCATCTTCATCTTCATTACTGTTAACATCACTAGCGAAAACAGTAAATCCATCATCAAAACAACACTACAAATGTTTTGCTGAACTGTATACTACTTCCTGCTTGGTCAGAGTCTCACATGCTCAAATAATTCCCATCATTCAATTGAGTGTGGAAAATGTTCCAACGTAGCAAGAATATTGACTTTCACAAGTCAATTTTTTTGAGTTTAATCAACAT
>CM046063.1:47121047-47192474 GCA_025215515.1 Schistosoma japonicum | reverse complement strand
GAATGACTGTGTGAGAAAAACCAATTGTTATATTCAGTACAATGATGAAAAGACTTTCATTGCCATCTTTGTGCACACAAAGATCAAGTTGAAAAATGCGAGATAACGCATTAACAATAACGTTACTTGTTTATTGATAATTTTGAATGCTCTAGGGACATTCATGTTATACCCGTTGCTAAAAATGTTTTCTGAAGGTTCTTATTATGAAAAATTTGCTGACATCAGAATCTTAGCTCCTAGAAACATATCCAAGTAACCTGTCAAAATTCTGTATTCACTCCTACGTGCGAATTCGGGGATACAGTTTGAGATGATATATGAGGAGCATTGATTCAACTTGAAGTAAATTATCAAGCGTCAGGTATCGTACAAGGAAATAAGCTCAGTCGCGGGATAATTCGTCGTTGATGCCATCTCGATAGATAAAATAGCATTTTCAGAGATCTCATCTTCTTTAAGAGCAAAACGCATAAAAACCAGCTTTCTTCCACAGTCGCATTCTCGTCGTGTTTACGATGTGCTTTCCGTATTTCTTAATAGATTTCCTTTTGTTTATAAAGTCACTTTACATTGTTGTTAATTTTTCATCTTTTAATCATCTATGTACAGCATTTTGGTCTTACCAATGAGATTTTATACAAATCCATGTTTGTAACTGGCAGGACAATGACTGTTATTATTTACGTAATATCCGATTCTTATTTCCCATTCACCTACACATTTCTCGATTGTCCAATCCATTCATCCAGGTACATCCAGCCGATGAGTCCCAAGTAGGACGAAACGCGCGTCCTGGATTCCACTTGCCAGTCACAATCTAACTTAAATATAATCCATTCACTGTTTTACATCAAGGTCTAAAATGGTGTAACTGCTCGCTAGGTTCATGTTTCACTGTATTATAGATGTTTTCAAAAGTACAATGAAAATGAAGTATGCGGGTAGCTTGTTTCAATATATCAGATGTTATAATGATGTCAGTGATATACATTGGATTGTATGTCGTCGTTTCAATATCAGATCTCAGTTTTACTTTATCCAGGTTAGCAATAAAAACATCTATAAGGATAGATCTATGTAGTGATCTTATAGCCACTTGTTTGTACAGCTGGTCATTGAATTCGGGTTAAATCTCGTCTGTTCAGAGAAATAATAGATTTCTTAAATTCTTCAAACGTATGTAGAATATACAAGATTGCCTGCAAATTATGTCAGTTGTTTCTTGCTATAGTTCACTCGTACAAAGTGAACAAACATCGCAAACCTCCAAGGTAATAAGCCAAAATGCTTTTCTCTAAAAATTTTTAATCACTGCGTTGGTAGAACCAGATCTGAAATTGTGTTTTCACATCCGTTTTACAAAATTTATTCTGCTGAATTTGAAAATTGAATCTAAGTGGTAGGCTTAATTTTATTCAGCATAATACTTCATAGAATTGGAATAGATTCCTCAGGAATATCATGAGTTTATTTACAAATTAACTGGATATGTTTTTTTGTAACTTTGGTATAAAGTTAGCAAAGCTAATTTATCAAAACTTTGATTAAATCATTAAGAATTTTGCTAACCATGGATAACTTAGATTATGAGAATAAACAGTAAACTTATTGCCAGACTCTATATGTGTTACAAATGTTACAGATATATGCTAATATTAACTGATTTAGTAGTATGATTAATTTTAAGTAGCTCATAGAAATCGACCAATAACGAATGAATTGATTGATCACTATGAAGTGGAAAATTTGATGATCATGAAGTATTTTACACTGCTGATCAAATTATGTCAGTCTAGTTGTAATATGCCTAATTGTCTAAGTAACTCAACATCACAATAACCACACAATTTAGACATCACAGGTTAACGAGGGATCAGTCTGGGCTCGAATGGCTCACTGATAATGATCACAGACTGTACAACTAAGTGATCAAAGATTGGATTTCCAGGGAATCTAACAAACTCCCAATTACATGAAACCTATATCTAAGGTTTTCTTCAAATTAAGCCCGAAACATCTTTCAGCAGATTGAGTGATATAGTTGAATCTGCCACCAACAGTAGGCACAGTACCGTTTGCATAAATTTCTTTTTAATTCAAAACATATTTTGTTAATTAAAATTAATACCATCAAAATGATAAAACTACTAATTTACTTTTTCTTTTAGTAATATTATTTGCATACTTTAAAATTTTAACTAAACTACTTGCCAGTCGCAATCCAACTTAGGGAAGCCATTTATAAAATTTGTATTATTTTAACGTAGGGACAGTTGTATTAAGAACAATATTCTCCACATATATGGATGTGAAAATAGGCTATGAAAAACATCTATGTAGGCTCCCGGTCTTTAATCATCGAAATCTTCCAAACTTCGTCCGTATATCATGAAATGATCAATAAAGATATGTTCATGTTACATATATAGTAGACAGACAGACAGATACAACGCAGAACTTCGTACGCACGTACATCAGTTCAGGTTGCCATACCACATCAGCACAGAGACGCAACTTTCAGTTCAATTCCAAGAGTGATAGCGATAATAGAAGTATTAGCAGTAATGCAGAAGATTAGGGAGCGAAGATATGATTCGGAAAGCTTAATTCAGTGAGATATATTTGAAAGCAGAAAGATACGGAATTCAGAAGGTAAGATTTTGAGAGAACACAAACGGTGGATGCACCTGCGCCATTGCAAACGATTCTGAGCCATGTCGTTCAAGGTCTCTAACCATTGGTGACTTTCGTCTCGCGGACCCCAACCACGCAGCCTACATCTACCAACATGACTTAGTCTGCTTGTCAGTGACTTCATCGATTTCTGCCATGTTTTGGTTTGGCCGTCCCTCGCTTTCTTTCAACCTGTTCCTACACCGCAAAACATAGCTCGTCGAAGCAGACGGTAGTTAGACATGCGTAATACATGTCTCAACCACCTCAACTGATGAAGTTTCAATACCTCATCTATTGGTTTGCCATCCTTTCCTAGAACCCGTTTCCTAACGACAGCATTGCTCACTCGGTTGTCCCACGATACTTGAGCAATGTTTCGAAAACACCTATGTTCGAAGACCAGTAACCTACGAATGTCCTCTACTCTTAACGGCCATGTTACGCTACCGTATAGTAAGACAGAGCGAACTGCTGCACAGTACACTCGTCCTTTGGTTAGAAAGCGGATATCTCGTCTGCGCCATAAATGACGCAGCTTGGCGAAAGCCAATCGAGCTCTCTGTATCCGTGCCGAGATTTTGTCCATCACCACGCCATTACCACTGATGAGACTGCCCATATACGTGGAGCGGTCTACACGCTCGACTACTTCACTCCCTATCACTAGTTCAGGTGCCGATGCAACCCAATCCTGAAGCAACATTTTGCATTTCGAGGGGGAAAACCGCATCCCGAACATGCTTGCATTGTTGCTCAGGGTAGTCAGAAGACTCTGCATTTTGTCAGCGTCTTCACCAAATAGGACTATGTCATCAGCATACTCTAAGTCAGTAAGCGAGGCTCCTGGTAGCAAGTCAACTTCTGAAAAGTCAGACGAAGACATGGTTACATCTAGGAGCATGTCTATGACAAAATTGAACAAGAATGAGGAATATGGACATCCCTGATGGACACCACTTGAAGTGAGGAATTCCGATGATAGTTCGTCATAAGCTCTCACTCGACCTGTAGTTTCAGAGTAGAGAGCTTGTACAAGGTTAATGTACTTCTTTGGTACACCTTTCAATGACAGACACTGCCACAAAACCTCACGATCAACGGGGTCGAATGCCACCTTTAGGTCCAGGAAGACAACAATCGTAGGACGCCTAAATGTGTGTCTGTGTTCAAGGACTTGTCGCAGTGTGAAGATGTGGTCTATACAGCCACGACTAGGTCTGAATTCAGTCTGGTTTCCTCTAGGCTGCTCTTCACGAGCTCTAGTTAGGCGTCTGAGTATAATCGAGGCTAACAATTTAGAAACTATATTAGTCAGACTGATTACCCTGTGATTGTTACTAGAAGACTTTTGTCCTTTGTTATAAATCGGGACAATCAGGGATTAATACCAGTCAGATGGTATTACGCCCAGTTTCCAGATTCTACCTAAGATTTTAGGCAATCTAGCTGCTAAAACTGGACCAACATCCTTGAAAATTTTATGGTAAGCCTTTCAGGACCTGCTGCTCTACCTCGCTTCAGATTTCCTATAGCCTTCCCAACTTCATTAAGACTAGGAGGAGTTAAGTCGATTTGCCATTTAGGATGACTGGGGATCATGGGCAACCAAAGTGTGGCTAAAAGCCATTTGAACTGATCCCTAAAGTGTTCTGCCAATCGGTCCAATCTCCTGGACTGAGAATGAATTATAATCCCATCCTTTTCCGAGATAGTCTTACTCACATTCGGATTCCCAATACCAGTTTCCTTGATAAGTCGAAAAAGTTGCCTACTGTTGCCTATCGCCGCTGCCTTTTCCATCGCTTTTGCTTTCGCCACCCACCACTGTTCACAGTCGTTGCGTAGGCTTTTCATCAGCCTGCGCTTTAGCTCACTTCGCTCTTCTTCATGTTCAGAGCCAGGTGGGATGAGTTTACGAGCATTCATCAGTTCGGTGGATGCTACTGAAATCCACGGCTTTATCCTAGCCTTATGATTTACCTTACTAGCAGATATCACTGCTGTTTCCACAGCATTTTTGATATCATTCCAACCTGCTTCCGGATGACAATTGCTTACACGGTCGCCTAACTGTTTTTCTAGTTGTTCCTGAAATATATTCTTAGCTTTATTATTAAATTAGTAAAACCCTAAGAGGCTTTATTGCAATGTCTTTCCTACGTCCAGTAAGCCTCAAACAAATACGCGCTCGCACTAAAGCATGATCTGAATCTGAACATGTGCCTTAGAACGAGCGACAGTTTTCTATCGAACCTCTCCATCGGTGGCTGATGGCGATGTGATCTAGTTGGGTCCAACGTTGAGACGATTTGGTGGGTCGCCAGGTCAAAAGATGTTTTTCCTTATGCCTAAAGTTAGTATTCGCTAGAAACAGGCGGTTATCTGAGCATAGTTGCAACAGACGGTCGCTATTATCTGTTCTTTAAGCCGCGACACCGTAACATCCACCCAAGTGTCTCTCGTTTTTACTTAGTCTACCTACTTGAGCATTAAAGTCACCAGCCATTATAACTATATCACAGAGCCTAGCTTTTTGGAGGAGGTCCGAAAGCTTGCTGTTAAAACTCATCTTTCACCTCATCTGAACTGCAGTCAGTGGGGGCATAGGCAGATACCACGAACAGGCAACGACGAGTGTTTCTTTCTTTCCAAGTCCTAACTGTTTCGTTCAGTCGAACAGCGCACAAGTGACAATTTACAGGGATCCAGTCTTGGAGAGCTACTTTTGCCCTACGACTCGATACTATACCTACACCAGCGAAACCCCGGTAAGCAGCATCAGGGCTACCGGATACACGGAGAGTAAATCGAGCTGCTTCTTAATTATGATACGGTGAAATCAGGTTAATGATTTTACTAGGATGTTCCTGTATGCGCGTTTCCAAAACGCAGCATACATCGATTGAGCGAGATTCTAAAGTTCTAGCTAAGGAAGCCTGTTGTTCTATTTGACTCAATGTCTGTACATTGAAAGCTTCAACATGTAGTCTAGAGCGGGGATTCAAGAGACCAGAAATAACTTTTGGTGAGCTCGCATTGTTTGTATTAGCGGTGCAGTGAGATAAAGGAGTGTGAGTAAAGTTAGTCGTAAAGATAAGAGAGATATTAAGGGGTGTAGAAAGGATTTGATTTCGACCAATTTGGACTCTCGTGCTTCTGCGAGTATGAGGGCGGTTGTCACTTCCCGGCTGCCCACACCGTGGAAGGGTGTTTCTTGAGGAACCTGAAAAAGAAGGTAGATTAGTGTCGGTCTTAGAGACCTGAGAGCGTGACCGCGAAGCATAAGGGGCAACTGCTTGAGGCTTGTCACGCACGGCCTTTTTATGAAAAGTTTTTTGAGTATTAGCTCCGCACTTAAAAGACCTTAGTTGGCACCCTTATCGCCGGAAACGGAAATCCGTGAGGTAGGGTGAGGTGTGACATTTTTAGGGCCGACCTTTTCTAACCCCTCCTTCCTTGTAAGGAGGCAACATCGCTGCAGATGCTGGTTGTCCGGAGAAAACACTTTAATGCTGTCACACCCCTCTTCAGTCAGCAGTACGACTTTGCCATCAGACCATGAGTAGCTGCTTTTAGTCTCACCGTTCTTCAATCGACGTGCCTGGAGTGGTAGAACCTACAGGAACATATGTCCCAGCCAGTATAGCTTGGTTGGATCATCACGATCGGCAAGCCCAACCACTACGTCAAGGTAGCAGCTACGGTCGGGGTATGACGGGATAAGAAGCAGGCAGACTTAGAAGATTCGTTGTTTGCATAAAATGCTATGTTATAAATTGAGGTTTCATCTGAGTCTATTGAGATGAAGAATGGAGTGGATAGCGGTTCATGTAAATAAAATCTAACGGATTATAGACAGGCAGCCAGCAATTATACAGTGACAAATCGTTATTATATTCCTTAGAAGCATAACCCAACAATGCATGGTTATGATGCACTGAAGGGAGGTTTATTAATGATGTTTGTGAACCCGATGTGAGCATGTGATTGCTAAAGAGAAGTAAAGGGCTATTATAATATGTGCAATAATCCCGCTAAGCAGGGCTTATATGTATCTCGTGGGCGAATACCATCTGGTCTTTATGCTGATTTATGTTATTGAGTGGTTAGAAGTCCGAGTTCAATTGGTGGGGGTTCAAATAATATGAGAACTTTACATTTTAGACACATAAGATCTGTCCTGACGAGCTGTTAAGCGATTGAGAGTGCATAATATCCTACTAAAGATATGGTGTTAAGATCCACCGCGAGTGTATCTGGCTATTCTTCACTGGACAGGGGGTTGGTTTACAATAAAATATATATCATCAGTATTTGATATGAGATGCAGAAAGTCAACCTTCTTAGTGTACCTCTGTTGCTGTGTTGTTTAGCTTGGTTTTATAGGCATTTTTGAGAGCTCTGGTCGGTCTCTTGTGAAATATTATTTGTAGTGAATGGTACGGTATTCTGAAACTCAGAAAATTCCTCGCTTTTTCACTGCTTTGATGTTAAATGCAGAGTTTGCCTAATTTTTGGAGTGCATTGATTCTTTAAAGTAGCATCAAGATATGCGGTAGGGTTCCTCTCGCTTACTTTTAAAAGGTGACTTGAAAGCAAGAAGCATACCATAAGTTTTCCTGACCACAATGGTAAGACACATAAAAGTCATGAAGCCATTTCTGAATCCCTCAATAAAGTATTTCTTACTGACAAACTGCCGTATAGAAACAATCGTTACACAACTTACCAATACTCAACAACATTTGAACTCATTTATAAGTATTATTGGTACTGTTAATTTTTATAATCAGCAGCAATAGCAGAGCCATAAATACACTAAAAAACTCCCTGATTTCTGTTGTAGATGGCAGTAATTCCTATATGCTGAAATATAGCTGGAATGTAATCTGAAATATTCGACTTGATTCCTTCACTATCTCACTAGAATCGTCGACTTGCCCGGATATATGGAAAACTACTTTTAGTGTTCCCAGGGATAAATCAATCTCCACGTCAGACGCTAGTAACCATCGACCAAATAACATTACTTCTCTTGTGTCATGTGTTATGTAAAAACAATTAGTGAGTTTATACTCAGGCAGTTATTATCACAGAACCTCATTACGCCTATTCAACATATTTCCTCTAGTTTTGATCGTGTATGACCTGTCACTTTAGCTTCCACAACTAATAGCCGTGATCAGAGTCATACAGTTGTCGTTGTATATTTTGACATCTCTGACGATTTCAGTGGCATTGATTACCCGCTATTAATATAGGAACTGAAGACATGTGACATTACCTGCCCCATATTAGATTGTATCAAGTACTACCTTGGTGATCTTACACATATGAATAATTTCACTCTGTGCCCTTCCGATTCGAAACCTATGACTCTGTAAGTTATTCAGGGTGGCGTTGAGGGTCTCACGTCGTCGCTCTTGATTATAATGATATATGTAACTGCTTTCCAGAATAGTTAGTCAATAATGTCTATTGGCTTTCTCAAATTTACATGCTTTCTTACCACAGATGAATCGGTTACATTTCTGTACGTGAATCTAAATGTTATTAAACGTCTAATGCAATAGTTTGTACTAGGCAACCTCAGTTTACCTTCCACATAACCGTCTGAAACGCTTCTGAGAACCCCATGCAACAGTCGACCATTCACCCTTTGACTATACGAGATACATAGTGCTACTGATCTTGGCTTCACACATTCCAATGAAATTTCTCTCGCGAAACATATTACAACACTGATTCACAGATCAAGTAGTCTTCCAGGTTATATTCTTTGCAATTTTTACAACCTAGAAACCAGAATAATATTTAATTTGTATTGTGACTGACAAGTGGAATCCAGGACGCGCGTTTCGTCCTATTTGGGACTCATCGGCTGGATGAACCTGCATCTCAATGTTGATGTTCACAGTGGGATTCGAACTCAGTCCGGTTCGTGTCATACGCCACCGCGTACACCACTAGACTACTGAGTCCAGACAGTCACGTTTGTGCAATGGGCGAATTAGTAGTAGAATGAACTTGTATATTCCCATTGATTTGTAATAGACTGAAACTGGTCAGTCACTGTTGCTATATGTGCATCCTGTGCGGATCGCCTCGATATATCGATTATTCAGTTCGAATTCCACTGTGAACATCAACATTGGGATGCAGGTTCATCCAGCCGATGAGTCCCAAATAGGACGAAACGCGCGTCCTAGATTCCACTTACCAGTCACAATACAAATTAAATGATAACTATGAATAATCGCTATATCGAGGCGATCCGCACAGTATGCACATATAGCAACAGTGACTGACCAGTTTTAGTCTATAACAAATCAATGGGAATATACAAGTTCATTCTACTACAGAATAATATTGTTTCAAATTCGGGAACTGCCAGTTTAATAATATTTCCTGTTTATTCTCAGCTGTCTACGGGTGATTTATGAACACAAATTAGAGTCTGTTCAGATGTGCTTCAACTTCTATATATTAGGAAACACTAAAGCATAAAAATACCTGACAAGATGTCAAATACCTAAGCATCATTCCCTTTGGCTTTGTCATTTTAAGTTATCGTCATTGTTCTTTACAAACCGATTAGCAAGTAAGCATTTTCCACCTGCAACCAAAATCAACATAAGTAACCCCCAATCCCTTATGATCTTCGTACCCATATATTTAGTATTACGATTTGCATCTTAAAAATCACTCCTGAGTTAACATTTCTAAATATTTTTGTATTTGGAACAAGCTACCAGTGGACACTAAGATCTTTTAATCCCTTCCTCATTTTATTGAGTTACTCCCTAAGTTTCTCACATACTCCAAATCATAGGTCTCTTTAATGTTTGTATTATTAGTTTTTCTCACAACTGCTATTCTTCTTTATCTCCTCAATCCTCTCAAATGTTTGCGGGTATATTACACAGCAGTACACTAGCAGTCATAATTTGGAGCGTATCGAAGTCTTCGACCGTAACCCCATGCTAGTTGTTTCAAAAATCTAGTGTGTTAATCAAAGCAAGACCTAGATCTCCTTACGTTATGTAGACAGTGGAGTAGTCTCAACAGAGTTGGTGGTTTGTTTTTGCTTCTCTGATGTACTGAGTAACACAAAAGAGTATTTTTTAGTGTCCAGGTAATGGCCATCAAATTATAACCAGTGACTTAGCTGCAACAAGTCTTGTTATGGTGCCTGCGTGTCGCTGTCACAGTATATGTCAGTTTATGTCATCACGTCCTTCACATAAGTCAACACTGATGGTGTAAGTTTGTAGGGAAGGTCGTTGATGAAATTAAGGGAAAGCAATGTATCTAGGGTTGTTCTTCGCAATCACTAATAATAAGGCTTTCCCCTGGACTGATCTACTCTGTACATCTTGTTGCAGAATTTTCGGTTTTGCAAATAGCTCTGTAGTCGGTTATAAGAGGCCTAAACATTAGAATCCCTCCAGCAAGACTTTACAAGGTATTGTGTCGAAAGCCCTAGTAAAGTCATGGAACACTATGTGGACATTGAATTTCTTAGCTTTGCAGTATGTCTAGCCATTGCATACTAGAAAAGCATTAGTAGGGTATGATCTACTCTCTCTGGAGTTATCATGTGCTTTGTGAAGTATCCCGTATTCATCGATAAACTTATTTGATTGATCGTCCACCAAGCTTTATAATTATTTTGACAGCATTGGATCGAAGTGACTGGTCTAAAAGAGAGTGGCCTTCACCTTCTTCAAATATTGAGGTAAAAGAATGGTTCATCTCATCCACTCTATGGAGTTCTTGAAGCGGTTGTCAACAGAAGTAAATATCACTTCTGTGCATCGTTGGTCATTACAAATGTTGTTGCAACCTGTAAACTTACCTACGCTAAGTGCCTTTGATTTTTCATGACTGACCCTAGTGTGAGATGTATTTGGCCTGTGGTTGCTCTAGTAGCTACGATAGAGCTACAAGTCAAGTTAGGGTGATCTTAATTTGGCTGATTTGCAAGGTGCGTCGTGAAAATATCTACCACGAATTTGTTAGCGAGATTTTCATTTCCTTATCTCTCGATGACAAAAATTCCTTGACATATTGGTTCCAGTTGTGCCATATGTACGATAACCCTTGTGGCCACGGTGTATGTTATAATTGCGGTCTGCGTGTACATCCTCAAGCATGTGATAACTACATGCAAGTGCAAAACAAAGGGACTGTGTTTTTTAGAAAAATCTTTTAAATTCATGTTACAGTAAATACATGCAACTTACTGGTTTCCACACGAATGCATTTACGATAAGTTAACCAAATTACATGTGTTATACCTTTGGAAATTATTAACCCAATCCGATGAGTTACTTAGTGTGTTTGGCTTATACATTTGTTTAAGAATTTTTCTGTTTCATATTAGTTACGAAGTATTTGTGTAACCATAATTCATTACCGTTTTTATATTATTCCGTTATTATTATCACCTATCACATCAATTAGCAAATATCATCGACAGAATGTCTGCAGAAACTGTAACAACGTCTGACTCCAAGTGTCTAGCAAAACGCAGAAACGACATTATAAAAATGTGAACTGCAAACTTCTTCACACTTCTAAGTTGTTCTGAATGGAACAATCCTTTCTTATCTAATAGTCTTACAGATGCACTGGATATCTTTTATCAAATTAGTGACTAGTGTTTAGACTCCATTGCACCCATGAAATGAAGTCAAATGATTTGTATATAACACTTCATTGTCGTAAAAAGTTAAGACGCCTACAGAAGTGCTGTGTTAAGTAAAATGACTTCTCAGCATTCGTAGATATTACCATGACTTTTAACCAAATAAAAAAGTTCCACAGATAAAAGCCGAATCATGAAGGGTTGTCAGCAATCCTTAGTAGCTTTGTTTTATAGGGATAAAACGCCTACTGCTATACGCAAACTAACCGCAACTCTTATCTGCAAATTTGTCTCCGACAACTGATAATCGCAACCGTAACCGACAAATCGACAACTAATTACTCACCCTGAGCCAAAAGAAGAAGACACGAACTCAGCACTAGGAAAATTTGATTCTATTATATCTCAACTCTGTAAATATAGTTACAAAAGCTACCTTGAAGCAACTAGAGTAATTAACACACTAAAAAGACACTACAACCAACCACAATTAACAATGTCTGATCGTAGGAAATAAAGAGTAGCACCGGTTACCGCTAACTTTACAATAAATACAAAATAGCTAAATGAGAATAATTACATGAGAAATAACTAGTTTCTCCTCTTCTTAGCAGGCTCCAAGGTACGAAATTCGGTGCGGTTGTTCTACAAGCGCTACAAACGGTCCTAAAGTAATGATATTCTTTGCATTTTACATGACAGGCTTAACTGTCAACGACCATAATATAATTATTGTCAGCTTGTTTAGCAATTTCATTGCTAGCAGAGGTAAAGTCCATATGGAATTTATTTTGTTTACTTATGACAACACTTTTAAGTCACCAACGTCACTGAGAAGGTCAAGTAAATAATAATAATAGCTATGGAGTAGATGCCATTGCAGATATTTACTTGAAACTCGGTGGACTTAATATCCAAATAATTATACCAATACTGTCCAACCATTTCTTAACAACAGGCATTTACCCTAATAGATGGAAAACAGGGTATATATGCCCTCAATTTAAATCAGGTGACGAGACAAATTTGCATAACTACAGATCCATAAATATTACCTCAGTTATGCCTAGAATAACGGAAAAATAGTATGTGACGAAATGTTTTTTATTGTTTACTATCCGACAAACTTATCTCAAATTCCCAATTTAGTTTTCTCAAAACTGGGTCTTGTATGACTTGTTACTTTGAGTTTTTTAAATTTAGGTTCAACTAAATGAAGCCTTGGGCCCTTGGTATTATTATTGTACCTAGAAAAATTCATAGCTTTTAACATAGCTAACCAAAGAACTTTGATGGGCTGTCTCCTCTGAACGGAATCAGGAATTCATTACTTGCATGATTAAACTCTTTCCTCAGTGACATGACTCAACGCATGCGTTATACATGGAGGCACTAACTGCAACTCTAACTCACTGAATTACCTACGCAAACAGATACTTGCAACCATGACCAACAACTCGACAACTGATAACTTGCCCGAAACCAAATCAAGAAGACATAACCACATCATTAAGAAGATTCAATTCTATTTTATTCCAACTCTGTATATACGGTTACAACAACGACTTTGTCGTAATAAGAGTACATAGCACATTAAAAATCCACTACAACCAATTATAAATAACAAGGTGAGTGCGGAGAAAACGAACGACAGTATTGTCTTGACGTTCGAATTAAAGAGTCTGACTATGAGGTTGGTAGACAGTTGTTGGGACTCCCATATATTTTTCAACTGTAGGAATGCTGCTTCCCAGGTATGTAAAAGTATCCACTTCTTCCAGAGTTTCACAATCAAGTTAAATTAGGTCGGTGCTCTCAGTGTTGAATTTGAGGATCTCGCTCTTTCCCTTATGTATGTTCAGGCCTATCGATGCTGAGGTTGCTGTTACGTTGGCTGTCTTCCCTTGCATTTGCTGGTGTGTATGGGATAGAAGTGCTAAATCATCCGCCAAGTCCAGATAATCAAGTTGCATCCTACTTGTCCGTGCTTTTCCTAGATGTAAAGGTTTTCATGATACAATCAATCACTAGTAAGAAGAGGAAAAGCGGAAGCAGAAGGCCTTGTCTGACACTGGTTCTTACTGGGAATGCATTTGTCAGCTGTCCTCCATAAACGATTTTGCACTGTAGTCCGTCGTAAGAATTCCAAATGATGTTGACAAGTTTCTCTGGTATACCGTAGTGTCGAAAAAGTTTCCATAGCGATCTCCTGTCTACGTTGTTAAACGCTCTCCCATAGTCAATAAAGTTGATGTACAGTGACGAGTTCCATTCAATTAATTGTTTAACGATGATTCGTAGTGCTGCGATTTGGTCTATGCATGACCGGTCCTTACGTAAACCAGCCTGATGATCTCGAAGTTGAGCATCCACTGAATCTTTCATTCTATTCAACAACACTCTGTTGAAGACTTTTTCTGGTACTGACAATAGTGTGGATTGATATCTATCGAGAGGTCTGTAGATGCTGCTTCGATGTCTGGTGGGTTCGGTGGAGCTGGTCTATTCTAAAGTTCCTCAAAATGTTTTACCCATCTGTTTCTTTGTTCTTGAATCTCGGTGATTAGCTTGCCATCAACGTTCCTAATCGGTTGTTCTTGTTTACTATATTTACCTGCCAGTTTCTTTGTTGTGTCGTTTAGCTGTTTCATATATCCTTCTCTTGCAGCTTTTTCCGCTGTCGTTGCAGGGCCTTCAATGAACTTACGTTTGTCGGCTAGAATGCTCCTCTTTACTTGCTTATTTGATTCTGTGAATTCACTTTGTGCCTTGATTTTCTCTGCTCTAGTTTGGCTGTTATTGATTTCTTCCTTCTTGTTCCTCATTTGTTGAATTTTGTTCAGGGTCTCTGTGAAAATCCATTCCTTATAATGGTGTTTCTTGCAGCCCATAGCCTCTTGACAAGTTGAAGTCAGTGCCTCTTTGATTCCTTTCCAGTTGTCCTCCATAGTGGTGTCTTCCTCGTTCAGCAGATGTTGTAAGGCTTGAAACATGTTGTTAAGAGTTATTTTGAATTCCTTGAGTTTGTCAGTATCCCGAAGAGAGGCTGTATTTACCCGTTGTAATGCTGTCACTCCAGTTATCCATTGCTTATTTAGCTTCAGTTTTATTTTGGCAACCACTAGGTGGTGATCTGAAGCTACATCAGCTCCTCTCCTGGTTCTCATATCTTTGAATAATCTTCTGAATTTTTTATTGATGCAGATTTGATCAATTTGATTCTCCGTAGTATGATCCGGTGAAACCCATATAGCCTTGTGTATGCGTTTGTGGGGAAATATTGTACAACCTATGACCATTTTGTTAAAAGCGCATAGATTTGTAAATCATTCACCATTCTCATTTCTTTCTCCCAGTCCCTGTTATCCCATAATGTCTTCGTATCCGGTGTTGTCCATTCCGACTTTGGCATTTAGGTCCCCTATCAGGATTGTCAGATCCCTTTCTGGACACTTCGCTATAATTGACTGCAGCCTATCATAAAACTGATCTTTGTTCTCGTCATTGCTGTTGTTGGTGGGTGCATAACATTGGATGATGTTCATTGTAATTCCCTTATTCATTGTCTTGAAAGATGCTTTGATGATTATGGGTCCATGTGGTTTCCATCCTACAAGTGCATTGCGCGCTTTCTTAGACAGCATCAAAGCAACTCTTTGAGTGAGTGGGGCATTTTCCGCTTTGTGTCCGGAATATAGTAGCACCTCTTTCGTGGCTTATGTTTTCTGTCCAGTTCTAGTCCAATGCGTTTCGCTGATCCCGAGCACAGTCAAGTTGTATCTCTTCATTTCTGCTGCTATCTGGGTGATCTTCCCTGTCTCCCACATTGTCCGAACACTCCATGTACCTATATAAATTTTTGCTCTGGTCGTTAGAAGGGGTGACATCGGCCTCATGACTTCCGAAGAATCTCGGCTTTCATCATGAAGCGTCATATAGATTCCTTCCACTCCCAGGGCAGAGTTTAAATGGTTAAGTTTGTTTAATCTGATTAGCGTTTTTTAAGCAAGCTTGTGTTTTGAGGGATAAGGGTGCTAGCCCTATGCCAAATTCTCCTCTTTTACTCGGGCTTGGGACCGGCAATAACCCTAGAAGAGCCGCGGGTGGAGTTACATCATTAATTTAGCAATATAAAATCAATAGTGTCAATCAACTATGATTGACTTATGATTTAAGATTAAGTAACACCACGCAACACATTGACAAGGAGAAAGTAGGAATTAATAATGATAATCAAATTATGAAAACTAAGATGATATTTGAACTATTAGATGATGTAAAAGAAATAAGTGAATTGAAGAACTAAACAGTTAACAATAACACCTGATATATAGACTGAATCTGACTGTACCAATATAACCGACTTATTATGTAATCGATAATGAGTATTGTGACAGTTTAAAGTAGGATTGTTGAATTGTTATTAAATATTACGAATCTGCATAAATTAGATAATCGCTGTAAACCAGCAACCGGCAATCGATAGCTATTTTCGTCAACTACTTTCTAGGTTCACGAAGAACACTTTGTTACTGAATTACCGAACTGGTTCCCAACGGTTGATAATCTTAACTTAATTAATTCGCTACATATTTACGTAACCTCCTCATTATCATTAGTGGCTAAATATCTCATACTCGACATAGTTGAACTTCACTGGAGCTCGACTAAGTCGTGAAGTCAAATTATCATCCACAATTTTCCACAACACCCAATCACAGTCAATATCAGTCCACTAATAACTAACTTATCGAGGTAATTCGTGGGGTTCGAATGAAAAGTTGTGACGAGTGAAGCTCAACTTTATCAAGTGTAAGACAGTTTCTCACCGATGGCAATTGATGAGGTCGCGCAAATATACTGTGAATTGACTTAGTTGAAAATATCAACCGTTGAAAACTAGTTTAGTGATCTTACAACAAAGTATCTGACATAAAACCAGAAGGTTATGTGCACGATCCCTAGTGAGGTCGTGGATGCCCACTACTGAAGAGTCCAATTCTAAGAAAAAACAGCTATGCATTGTCTGCTCCTAGTTTTCAATGATTGTCTAAATCAGGCTAATTTGTAGTATACAATTCACTAGATTAATAAATGACCAGCAATCATATTTACCTTAGTTGTATTTGAATTCCATAAAAGTAAGTACTGACCACTTAGGTCAATTCTACATACTTGTAAACTACTAATAGCGCTTAATACAAAGTTGTAAAAAAATTACGAATGCAAACAACATACTAATTATGTTTAATTATTTCAGTAGTAAATAACATGTACAACATATAAATTGTTTATTAAATGGTTATTAAATGACTATTATTGTTATCACAACACAAACTGAAATTTTAACATTCATTTCCTTTGGTACAGTTATTCAATGATGTTTTTCTTTTTGATTTCAAATAAATAAATTGTTTAAAAGGATAATATTACTACCAACACATCAATTGACTATTTACTAATTTAGGCGCTAATTTAGATTTTATAAGTGATTGATTTGAATGATTTTACTGTGCTTTGGTGACATTTGTTTTGTTTACTTTTCTAACATGTTGATTGTTCACCTCTACTTTTAAGTTAGTTTCTTTTACTTGTTGACCGAATGGCTACAGACAACACTGAACCTCTCATCCTAACAGAATTAGCAAGCCTGCTAAGATAATCGTACAAAAAAAACCAGTCGTCTTTTCTTTGAGACGATATTATTGTCTTTCAGATATTCCCATTCAACAATCTTAACGTGCATAGGACAACTCTCTGATACTCTACAGTCGCATATTTAGCCACTTTCTGAACTGACTGCTCCTCCCCCCCCCACAAACATAACCGACAACAAATTTAGCCATACTAAGAATAATGATCTTTCTACAGATTATACAATGTAGAACTTGTACGATGCATATGAATACCATATTAGATGTAACACGTAAAGGATTTTGAAAGTAATTTAAATGAGCTTTTGCTCATGGTTGCTTTGTTCGATTTACTACCATGTTAACTGTTCACATGTGGTCTCCTTTAGTTAGTTATTGAATGTCAACAATCAACTGTGAACCTCTGATAGCTCATTAAAAATGTTCACCCCAACTATTGTTTCTTATTCCACTAGCGAAATAATAAGGACTCTAAATGTGTGAGCACCAGTTACCTGTCATACTCATAGGCTAGTGTTCTTCATCTTTAATCCACAAAGAAACTCAAGTATAAATATTAATTCTGCCCATTCGTTTAGTTAACGTGAGTGGCATGTCATGTCCTTCAATGCCTGTATACACATTGATTGTCTCAGAATACCAGTGCTTTTGTTTTGTGTTTTCTCTGTCTTCGTCTTTCCTATATTTGTAGATTAATATGTATATGGCTATTATGGAACCTACTGACACAAAACTATTGACTTCTCTTCTAGGCCCAAGTTCCAAGTACTCTTGATCTTATCCTGCATCTGAACACGCTCAATACTCCACTCTGCAAACTCTTAATCGTTTTTTGCAATTGTAACGCAGTGGTCAAGGAGCGCGCGGTTCTTATTCATATTAGCACTAGAATACAATATAAATATTTGATGTCCTAATAGTTAAAACTTCGTGGCAGTTGATTTGATTCTTAATTCAAATCTGTATATGTTATGAATGTCCTGACATTAACAATTTGTAATAATATTTGTATGTATATAAACTTATCATTGTGACCATGCCTGTAAACTGGCATGCTCTCATGTACAAAGTGAGAATAAAACTATTATTATTACTATTATTATATAATTACATTTTCACAGGAATTTAACAAAACTTCTACTTTGAAATATATGTTTACAATTAACGAAGAAAATAATGAAATAATATTTTTATTTATTACATTTACGTAATTGAATGAACTGAGTAAACAAAAGTTTGAATTGTAAACAGTTAACAGGTCAGCTGTAAGAGACAGACAAACAACTTAACAACATCATTTAATGGTAATAAAAGATTCACTAAATTGAAATAAGTTGGACAATTTGAATGAACTTATAAACAATATTGATCATAATTTTGAAAAACAAAGAACAATTCGAGCAATTTTATTATTTGTTACCGATTTATATTCGTTGGTTACTATTGAAAACCTGGAACATTGAACTGATGTTTTCTTCTTTGAAGTGAATTGTTCAAACTTGGGCATCTTTGATTTTACTGGGGAATTAAACTCAGAACCTTCAGAATCTGTTGCGAACGTTTAACTAGTTACATCATTTTTAGGGGAGAGGGTGTAGTCAACATCCATTAATAGAATACTCATTTAAATCATTTTGTAATATTGTGCGATGATCAGTACGTATTATCGGTGATAACATTCTTACGTCAGTTAAACTGATGTATAGTGTCTGAAACTGATTGACTTTACACATAAGTTCAAGACAATTCTAACCAGTCAAAAAGCAGAGTATAAAAACGATTGATTGAAAAGCAAACGAATATTACTTATTTCAGCACTTAATGCTAATGTGCAGGTTTACGTTAAAATAGGATCAATAACAGTTTACTTCTCTATGTGAATCTACCTCAGACCTAAATGCTTTCTTTAAATATCATCTTAGTCTATAATTTATTGCTTACGGTTAATTTTAAATATAAACCACAGACTTTAAACCTAGTGCTAACTGTAAATACCAATAGTAAGACATTAGCAATTCTATTTTATCATCTCGCCGTTACTGCTATTCTAAAAATGATCTCTCAAAATAGTACAGATTTCGTTAACATCATGACAATGTTCCTCAGCTATATATACATCACACTTGCTTTTTATGTCGCCGAATCGATCAAATTGATATAAAGAGCTTGTTAAGTGAGATCATAGATGATATGTTAATGGCCGATCTAGGGTAGACAAAGATGAAATCGACAATATGTGAGATGGTGCTATATATCAGACATATTGATGATACACTTGTTGCCCATATCAGTTATTATCTGTTATGTGTCAGCTTCTCCCAATTAACTTCATTACATAAGTAGACTAAATTTCTATTTTATAATTTAAACTACACCTTGTAAACAGCTGATTAGAACTGAGTAAAATCAAAATGAATTGTCATGCTATTCTAGTCCAACGTTTATTATTTATTTTTCATTACTGTATTCAAACTATTCAACAGTACTATATGTATCAAACAAGAAAAAAACTGTTCATGTACCATAGTAAATCGTATATTAGGACGAACTTGAATAAGAAGTTTCCAACGAACTAGATGAATCTTTGTAACTAATACAGGTGACAAGAGTATTATCGACATGTCTAACATGTAGCACTATCTCATATATTGTCAACTTCATCTTTGTCTGTCCTAGATCGACCATTAATATATCATCTATGATCTCACCTAACTAACCCCCCATATAAATTTCATCGATTTGGTTACATAAGATGCTGGTGAGTTGTAACTAATCATCATTTGTCCATCACAATAAGTCTTTTGTCATTTAAAGAACATCAATTTGTTCACAGATTATTTGAATAATTTCTTTGAAAAGGATTGTAGGATACAATGATGACATGTCGAGTGAAACCATGAGTTTATTAGATAACTTGGCATTTTTTAACACCTGTGCAAATTGAAATGTATCTTTTGCACTATGAACAGATAATCTTGATAGTTTATAATCGTTTCGCTAGCCAACAGGCAAATTTATAAAATAAAGAATCGACCATCGATAGTACTGATATGAATAGAATAGCAGGTTAATGTAATTTTGATAAGCCATACAGATAAGGCAACCTAGAACCATTAGGTTTTGAACTGATTGTATGTGTGTGCATTATTTTTCTTTTTTATAAGGTTATCTTCTTGTTTGTCTACATGTACATGTCAGCTTCTTATTCTTTCACGAGATTTCTGATGGAATATATGAATACATGTTTGCTTTATAAATGGCTGTAATTAATTTTAGATTGCATGCAGCTGAAAAAAAACCACGAAGTTAAATGAATTCATGAACTATTCTTCTACAGTGGTGTTCTGCTTGCCTTAATATCACTTATAAAAAGTGGAGAAACTATTGGAAATAAGTTCAGTTGTGTGTGGAACTTATTTCTACCTACTAGCATGAAACAGCTGTTCAGTAGTCTCCAGTTTTTCAGTGTTACCCGATTAACGTCAGTCTGTGATAAACTCAGTTATTTAATACATAATCACAATTTCTACAAATCAACTAAATTCAGTTTTTAGTTTTTATTCTTTCGCCACTTTATTTATGTTTATTTAGTGAAAAATCAATATAACTTGTTCTTATTACTCTTTAAACTGTTACGTAACAGATTGTAGCACACTTAGCACTTGTACATTTCATGATGTAATCCATTTTTTTATTTCTATTAAAACCAGAATATACTTTTGTTAAATCCATCATCATATGTAGGAAATGTACAGTTAACGTTAGTGAGTTTGCTGAAAAAGGAAATCTTTTCTGCCAAAGTCTTTTCTTTGTTCAATGACAATCAACTTATTTAGTTGCTAAGAGATTATACATTTAGATTAAAACATTAACAATATATTGGTAAATTAAATTGAAATGGTTTGTAGAGTTTGGTGTTAAGTTCAGTTGTTGGCATTTGCCACAAAATGATTCCCATTGCATACCACTGAAGGTAAGAAAAGATAAAACAGTGGTTTCAATGATACCCAATTGTCACACCAACCTGTGATGAATGCAAACAACTATACCTTTCACATATCTGCATGAAATTCATTAATCTGACTACAATAATCGGTTTATTATTGATCAACTTCAGGATATGCTTTAAATTCTAGTATGAAGTCGTAACTGTTAGAGTTTGGCATTAGATTATGCAATTCAAAATGAATAACTAACTTTCAGAATTGTTTTGTCAGGAAAGTATTTCATTTATTTTGAGTGTATGGAAATCAATCATTTTATTTCTACCTCTTACTAATGCTACAAAATGTTATTGCACAACTTTCTATTCAGGAACTATAACTAATCTACCAGGTATTTGTTAATGAGGTTTCCAGTCATTAGTGTCCCTGTTTAGGTTTTGTATGTATATAAACTAATAAGTGCTAATGGTTAAATTGTAACTGTTGGAAATGAAAGCTCTGAGTTTGAGAGTATGCACTTTTGAAGAGCTTTCCTTGGTTCTTAGTGGCACGCGACCGATATCCTTTTATGATCAGTACAAACAATTAAAATGTTAAATTCTCAGAAACTCTAATACACTACAGATAAATTACTTCTGTAAATTAATAAGTAAAATCTTTCATAATATCGAATGCTTAACAATGTAATGTGTCACAGATAATAAAATGTCATTATTAAATCGAAACTAATTATCTTTAATTCATTGTGTTCTTGATGTTCATTACTCTGCTCAGCCTCAATTAACATCATAATGGTTAAGGTAGCAACGCTTAATACACATGTTGACAAGGTAAGCTGTTTTAAAGGAATTCTTGGTTGATATTGAAATGATAAAGTGAATGATATCAACTTCCAATATGAATAATTCTGGCAATTTTTGAACATATTTCTGTATCATCTTCTTACCATAAATTTGTGCTACCAATATAAGTACAGTTGGTTTATGTAGAGATAAAACTGTATAAAGCAGTAGATTAATTCTGTTACGATTGTGAGAATAAGCATGATTTAAACAGTTAGAAATGAAGTAACAACAGAGATAGCTGATAAGTGCTAATGATTGATTGTTGACAAGAAAGCACTTTGATAAAAGTGTTGTGATTTTGAACTCTTCTACATACATTTTCATATTCTTTTACTTAATTGTTTTATCTTATTTCACTAATCTTACTGTTACAGAATTAATTAAACTAACATTAATTGATGAGTTGCTAAGAAACAATCATTTTAATATCTGAAACCAATACAATTTTAAAGTGAACTGCTTCAGTACAGAAATTTTATTGATTATGACTAACTACAATTTCTGTTTGTAAAATTAGTAATAATTATTCCTAGAGTTTTGTACTTTACAGATTCATCAAGTATTTACTTCACTGTAGATAGGCATATAAACTAAATCTACTTACTTAGATTCTAATAAACACAGTGATGTTCTTGAGCTCTCACATATTGCACCATTTGTTTTTTTTTGTCTATCAATGTATTTTCAGGACTATATTGATTATAGTTTTTTAACTCCCAAGTTTACCTGATCTCTATGTCGTAATTGGGTACTATTAGTTTGTAAAACGTTGTAAGTTTCATCATTTGATGTTGTCACACTACACTAAGTATCTTCTGATAAAGTCTAAAAACCTAGACATGAAATAATTGTTTTTCACTACAGGTTCCGTTAATCTTATTTCTCATAAAAACTTGACTTTTAAATTGAAATATTTATAGATTTTGACTAACAAATGCAAAACCTAATGAGGATTTGTAAAAACAGTAGTAGCCGTTGATCAAATATCTTTTGTTTTAATGTACTATTTTCTACCAACAACAATAGAACAGAACTTTATTAAAAGTTTTGTTGTATTCCACTAGGTAGTCACAATCCAACTTAAATAATAGAATGGAACATTTAAATTTCCTGTTATGTATGTTTAAATAATAATACTGATATTGAGTTATACTGTGGTCAACACAAATAGCTTACTTTCTGTTGGTAGCCAGACGTTTGGAATCTTTCTGTTTATCCTCCATTACATCATTTGAATACACTTCATTAATAGACACATCTGAATCAAGGCATTCTTATGCTATTTTTAAAATGCCCTCAAATCGTTTAAGCCACTTAAGAATATCCTGCTCTTCACTATGCACTAATTCAATGTCTAGAACGTTAGAACTTAGAGAAGCCTCCAAATCATGAATTTTTTTCTCATATTACTTTCTCAAGTGAATATGCTCTCTGCTCAAACTTTTTAAAGAAGTTCAGCATGATGCTCACCGATGTGAATCTAAGAAATTACGTATACTTGACAGAACAAACTTTTGAATTCAGCTCAGTCATTTGTCGTTGTAAGTTGATCAATTTCTGATCATTCTCCTGACACCTGGATTTCAATAAATGATTCTTTTTCCTCTCTAAGACTGAGATTAAAAACTTGATAGCCAAAAATACAGTATACAAATTCTTGTTGGAGCAGCTAATTGTAATTTAATCTTTTTAAAACAGTAACAACAACTCTAGTCGGATTGGTAGGCCTGTAGTTAGACTTTAGTCAGTCTTCTTCATTTATTAATGCAGGATTGGTCTTAGCATCCTTTCAGTCTCACCGGAGTAGAGCTTAGTAAGTAGATATATGTAAACACTCTGTAGGAGGTTTTGTAACAATGTTCACCAGCGAAGTATGAGTGTATGCAATCAGGGCCTGGTTATTTGCCTGGTTTTAGGGATCTCAGCGACTTAGAGATAGATTCCTGAGTTACGGACAATGGGACATTTTTGGTATATCAGCGCCAGGGTTAGATGCTGTGATCATTGGTTACGTTGTATGTAAACGAAGTCAATTATGAAGGTTATCGTTAGTTTCATTGTGAGGTACTAGTTATGAATTTCTTAAATTTGCTTTTAAATTATCCTAGATTACTGAAAAAGCTTATATGTTGTGTTTATCAAAATATTCACCTGAGTAGTGTCTTTGCGAATGCAATCTTCGAAGGTAGATGACCATAAGCATTTGCTTTAACAAGACAGTAAACTTGTAGCAACTTAGGTTGATCAGTTAGGAGTTAACTTAAAACCTTAAGCATACGCCGAAACAATACAGCTCACGTATTCATTAACTTCCTTGTTCTGCATAAGGATTATATTTACTATTATTTTATGTTAAATGTTGAAAGGTATTGTGTGTTTGAATGATAACATCGTGCTTCACTCTCTTTTAGTCACAATAATAAAACAAAGACTTATTCTCAAATGTCCTGGTTTATCAGTCTTTCGAACGCGACGTACCAAGGTTTGAATACTCATAGTTTTGCAGTGGACATTTCTGCTTTAGTGTAACGAGGGTTGTTGTTTGTAAAGTTCATAAAATAATAGCTTAGATCAAATATGAATACTCCGCATACTTATGAGGACCTAAATAACAAAAACCTTGTTTCTTACTAAAGTCAATGTTCAAACATCAAACTAGGGAAATTATAAAAACAGTGTATGTGTTTACTGACATACGGTGACATTTTTATGAAACAGAAAAAATTCAGTCGTAAGAAAAAGACGAGTTAATTCGCGTTGTTGAAAATGAAGGCTCTAAAATATATTAACTAACTTCTACTCACTTACGTACAGTTGAAGTTCACTCTGTGATTGCTACCTGGGACATACCAGTTTGTCAAAAATGCAATTTTACTGTTATTAACAGACTCAGACAGAACGATATTTTTACAACCATTTAACTCAATAAGTAGCTTTTGGTATATTAATTTACTTGACTTCAATCAACAAACTGACAGCCAGCTAACCATATACAATGTTTAATGTGTTTACATTCTTGTGCAACATAATTTTCTTACCTAATTGTATTGGATTCAGGTGTGTTAAGTGTTCGTTACTCTAAGCTAATCAAGTTTTAAATTGAACTTTTTTATCAATACTTTACTATTATTACTATAATATTGTGAAATGTAGTACAGAATTGACGCGACTGTATAGGCATGTCACTATCTGCAAAGAAGGTCTCTGAAAGATATAATAATGTACCATTTAAGTATTGTTCCGTGGCATGATAAGTTAGCCTAAATGTCACAAAAATAAATGAGGATTCAAGCTAATTTTTCTAAATAATAACACGGTATTTATTTTTAATTAGCTCTAAAAATATTCAAATGATTCCTCATGTCAGTAAGCGTTAGTGCAATACATAACAAACATCATCAATTTTATCTTATTGTTAGTTGTCCTTGCCTCTTATTACTGTTTAAAAGTATCCCATCACTTTCAACACATAGATGTGATACAGTCATGCACGAAGGAGGTTTTAAGCGATAACACTTAAATTTAACAATACAAAGCGCTAATTTACAAAAGATATGTCACAGTGCAACAAACTTTTATAAATATTTGGCATCTAGTGACTTAGACTATCAGATGTGAAGATGAGTTTTAAGCAGAAAGACTTCATCATCAATTTGTGATGTTCGGGATCTGTTTATTTTAACCGGCATATCGTTAAAAAAAGCGGAATTTTCGACGTCAGTAGCATGAATATAAACTTTTTATAACACTCTAAGATATATATATGTACAATAAAAACAGTAAAACTTGAAATTACTAAGGTAAACTCATAATTGACAATCGGAAATATCTCTCTTATAAGTTATCTTGACACTTCACGATTACTTAACTAAGTAGCTGTAATTAAATGTATTCGGTCTAACCAACAGTCAGTAGTCTATCAACAGCTGTAGTTTTCTTACCCCCTAATACGATACCATCTTATCTTTCGTATCTGTGAGATGAAAATGCTAATTCCGTTATAAATTACACTTGCAATGACTAAGATTATATGGTGCAGTTAACTGGGATATAAATTTTTTTGTTAAGGATCATATTGAGTCAGCTGATGACTAACTTTGTTGATGTCACAATTTTTATCAAAAATTTACCTCACAATGTTTACAGGAAAAGAATTGACTCCCTAGATTATAGGTTTATTGAGTTTATTTATGTTGACAATGTGTGATCACGAAAGCTATTGGAGATTATATGTAAGCTCGATAAGTATAAAATAAAATGAATTACCATGAGCCATCAACTCATTATCATAATTGATAATCACAAAAGCTAAATACAATCTATTGAGTAGAAAGTACAAAAATAATATTCGCCTTCAACCTGTCTAGTAGGAAGATACTGAGAACGAAAACAGCTAAAACTAAAAAAATCTCCTGAACAAGCACAAACATGACGATAACAAGAAGGCTCTAAACGTATTATGGATTTTAATAGGTAGAAACGAAAATTTCAGGCCATCAGTTAAAAGCTTAATGACTTCATGATTGTTAAAAGAGCCTAGTGACTGTCCAGTACAAAGAACAGTCACAGTAAAACGCATTCACAAAAATGTTTTGTTTATGCAATCTTATAAAAATGTTTCCATATTGCGCGTATACGTTGTTATAGCGTTGTGTAACAGTGTTGAAATCATTATATATGACGTTGTCCATAGACTCTGTTTTCTTTCTATTGCAGGGATTGCAAGTATAAACGTTTTAAAAGAAGAACAGGCCCTGCGTGCACTGAACTTGCCATATGACTCATAAGACTATTTTGTAAATAAGCAATTCCTTCTGTACAACCCGCGAATTTTAATTTTAAATATAATAAATACCGGGGCTACCACTCTGTGTTCTCTGTTGATGCGCAATTCTCAGCTTACATTGTGTTGTGATTCCAGGTCTTTACTGCCTGTCAGTGACAGCTGATTACACGTGTTACAGTTGCTTTCAAGGTTGTTTACTGCTTTCGAGATTTGAAAAACTCTTAAATTTACTCTGTGATCGTATCCTAACATCAATTCAAGGAACACAACGAAATTGATTGGCCCAAACTAGGTTGTTACGATAATAATGGTTTATTATAAATGAATCAATATTCTTGAATCCTTCAATTTACAGAAGCGTACCGAATACACACTAAAGGTAATTTGTATTTTTCAGAACAACTGTTGACTCTGAGTAGCAAAACACTTTGTCTGTTGAAAGCGAATACATTTTGGACACCATTATGTATTAAGACGCTTCTGGGTGTTTATTTTCTTCATAATACGATTTGATCAATGCACCACTCTCAAAAGTGTTGAATTCTTTTCCGAATGTTTGTGATATGTAACAGCTGCTACATAACTGGACAGCTGTTTTTGAGCTGAGTGCTGCTAGATCATAATGCGGAGGTATGAAGATAATCACTTTAACAGCGATATAAAATAATTAACCACGATAATAACAAGTATATTTATAATGTGGACTCAAACGGGCGTATTAAAATGTGATGGCCTCAGTGACAGAACTGGATATATGATACGAGTAGTGCTCTTTTTCTAACAGACAACCTTTAGACTAGACAGTGGATTGAACACTTAAGATGGGTAGATCCAATGATACTTTTGCCTAAGGACGGTTGGATGTAAGTCCCATAAGTAGTTCAGAGTTGAATATGCCTAGGTGCATCCTAGTGGAGTGAACGGTTGCGTAGGTTTTGACTACAACACTTAATAGTTGCCACTCGTAGCTAGTGTATTGGTGTGTGACCTTAGTTTTGCTCCGCTGTACTGTTGATGAGATATTGTCCTTAAAAACAGTTCTACAGCCCCTCCGGGTTGCGGAAACATAATACGACTCCCAGACGCTAAGTCATTTGTTGAATTGTGCTCATTATTCGAGCTTTAGCAAGTATTTTAGTCGCTTCACATCGCCACAACGTATAACTATCCATAGCCATACGTCATTCGCACAAATCGGTGTTTATTAGATTACTCCTTCGGCAAAGTCATTGATAAAGAGAAGCTAAGGAGTCTCACGATAACTTCGTTAGAGACTCCTGATGTTATTGTTCTCCACGTTGACGTTATTCTGTTCACCTAAGTTCAGGATTCTCGATCTCGTAAATAATTCTGTAACAATAGTAGTTATATTAGTAGTGGTTACATTATGTTACTATTAACAGAATTGTAATACTGTATTGAGTGTCAGGGCGAAATTAAAGAATAATGTATGAACGGAGGTTGTTTGGCTCCAGCTCCCACGTTAGGTTGGCATCCGTGATGCAGGATCTGTTTCATCAAAGTAATGTTATTCTTTGTGAAAGTCTCTACGTTCATCGATGAACTTTTACATTGAATCATTAGCTAGAATTTATAACATCTATGTCAGTATTGCATTCAATATATCTGGTCTGTATCCGATTAGTTTTAATCTATCCCCCTCCTTTGAATATTGAGCAAGGGGTTAAAAAAGCCTATTACATTCATTCAAGGTTTGTGTTTTAATCTCTAGAAATTTGGAATGTTACGCACTACCCTACATATTACATCTGCAAAGTACTTTGATACAGCTGGGCAGGGGACTTTCACAGCCTAGAGCGTTACCTAAACTAAATAATCTCAGTTAATAAGGGATTGACCCCGGTGTAAAGTTGACATTGCTTATGATTATGTCTATGGCTAAATAAGCGTCCTAAAGTAAGTGGAAGTGACGTCTTGTGAACTGCAGCATGAAGATCTGTGCCATCTGTTAGTTGATAAGACTCTTCCTCAGGTCTTTTGATTGCAAAGACTCTTTAGTTAGTCAGCTTTCGTTGTACAACAAGTCGCTATAAATGCTTCCGATTTTCTTGGCTAGGTCGCCTTGTATGATCTTTTATCGTCTTCTACCCTGTCATTATGTTTGTGCTGTAGTGCTAAGTGCTTCTGTCTGGTTATCTGTTACATACTTCCAGTTACTTTTTTCTTCTGAATCAGTCATACTGTGCCTCCTTCTAGTCAGGAGACCCTTATCTACTCATTTTGTTGAGAGGGGTCGATGTTAGATACAGCCTCCAAAATAATCCTTTAATTGATTGTCCAATGTCCATCAATGTATGGATTATCCGTAATGATTACGTTATTCACTTTAATAATGCATGGAAAAAGTGGCTTAACCTCGAGGCAACGCTCATCGAAAACGATACCGAAAGTGATTACTCATGGTCATTTCTTTGGTGTTTTGTACTAGGATGTTTTAGATAAAGCCGGTGGTTCGATATTGGGTAGTCCAGCATTATTGGTGCCCTTCTTGACTTCCTATGTGTCAAGTATGACCTCATACTAGTTACAGTAGCAGCGAGCTGATTATCGAACTATCCGATGATGTGCTTAGTGACAAAGCATTAAAACCACCTGTGACAATCTGGCCAATTGTGTGAGAGAGTCGATAATACTAGGAGGATGTTTCTTGTTTTTAAACTTGATCGTAAGAGGTGTTACATGCCCTTGATAAGGTGTTTTATGGCATTTATTCTAAAGCAACAAAGATCGATTAGTATGTACTGAAGGGGGTATCGACGTTGAATTGGTGACTGGTTTGTGTTGCTGCCACATCTCTTTTGGTAGATCTTCTACTCCACCTAAATAGTGTCATGTTCTCCACACAGATTTTGTTGCCTGCAGCGTCTAGTTGTATTTATATGTCCGTAAAGATTAGGATCTAAAGTCCAGGGTTAGCACAAATGTGACAAAGTTGGGCGATCTTATTTTCCACGTTGTTATAGGCGCACTTAGGTGTTCGTATTACTATCATGTTGACAAATTTATATAAGTATTTGAACACGACCAGAGCTCCCAGTATTATAATATATCTGCTGGAAGTTGTAGTTGCTGTGTGCGTTATGTATTATTAATTTACTTAAGGCTGAGGATATCCTATGGTCTTAAAACTGTCGCCCTTGCATCAATATAGTTAGGTGATAATCTTACCTTCTATGCATCGTGTTCATGAACAAAGTTAGACAAATCATATCTTTTGGACCATAAGCGGAAGGTATTATTCGTAGTTGTATAATAAAAAAATGGTACATTTGGTATGCATTCTACAAGTGGCATGTTGCAAGTCGTGCCAGGTTATTCTCATGACTTTGCATGTAGATGCTCCGTCACAGGTCTTACTGGTTTTGCTGGGACCATTTTACATTTATCTTAAGCAACCATCACCACTTATTGTGATATTTAACAGTGGTGGGGGACTTAGATCACGATATGATTGTTCTAAGTTGGTGTAGAATTGCGTCTGAACACTTCCAGATAACCCTATCTAGCTTCAGTTACTGTTGCGTAGAACCAGAAAACCCCTTGAAAAAAGTTCAGAAAGGCGAAGAAATCAATAGAGAACATTGTATTCAATCAGCACGCAGATAGTTTTTTATCAGAAAATTCTAGACAATGGAAAGTCACGTGATGTATCTCTGATTAGACAGTTATCTTACTACTACTGTGTATAGTAGGATATAGACATTTCTAGAAGCCGAAATGACATTTGTGATAATATAAATACTCTAGTTTCTGTACATACAGGAACCCTGCAGTGAAGTGTTATTTTGCCGTATTTCCTGTCTTCTTCCTCGTGCTCACATTGAAGTGTAGTTTTAGCCTGGGGGTTGAACAAAGCTTAGAAGTTGAATCAAGCGGTTCACCCAGACGACATAATAATTGACGACAGAGATTTCGCGGTAGAATAAAGCATCCGAACCACGCGTCACAACAGTTATTGTGAAAAGTGGGTAAGGTTAGCCTAATCTGTTACTAATATGTGTATTGATATAGTAAAACTACCTTTCAATGTAAAAGTTTGTCCACTGTAATCGATTATTGCAGTTTAATTTTTTTAGGATGAATTTTATGATGCACGAATACCCGAAGTGAGCGCATGACAGAGATATTTCAGAATATAGAGTAAGATGCAAAAACCAATAACTAAACTTGGCAGACGTAAATTAAATAATCTCAGCGACATTTGAATCAAATTAATCGATAACTTTATTCTTGGACGCCTCATATCATTAGTCATATACTTTTGCTCAATTTAATAGACTGTTTAAATGATGACGTTTTTTCATTAGCACTTCAAATTACGCTTTTAGTTCAGTATTTATGTAGCTCTGTAGTTCCTTTAAAGCAAAGTACTAATCTGTTAGATTTATGGACTGCTTCGCAAATCATGATTTATTATTTGATATTAATGCACTAGTTGCATTCCAAGTCTCCACACTTAATTCTTAGCCATTCAGTGGAAACAGACAAATTCTAAATTTTCTATATTAAAGGGGCTTCCTGTTAATCTATGGAAGGATGATAGCACGTTTGGTTGAATTTGTTTCGTTGTTCACATTTTTACCATCGTATACATTACACTGCATATTTTCTTACCTAATCATGTTTACATAAACTACTATTTTTACGAATAGTACATTCGCGGAGCAGTCACCACTCGTAACATGTGCACATTAAATCAGAAGAAAACTGCATTATTACTTAGAAAATGTCGAAACATTCCGAAACTCAAAGCTTGAATTTAAAAATTACTGCACTTCAGGTCAAGTCACAGGTTAGTTAATAAATTACTAAATATAAACTTTCCACTGTAGCTGATATCTTGTTTGATGTTCAGATGATGGATAATTCGTAAGAAGGCATGTCAGTTGCATATCTTGGATGTGGTACTGGAATGTTATCTATCGGTGCTAAACTCCTTGGAGTTAGGTAAGAAACTGACACTCGTTCAATCTCAATAGTAGGTATCAGTTGCGTACTTGGATTCAAAATCGATGAGGACACTGTGACGGAGTTTTGACCAAATCTAGAGACGTATGAAATGTTAGATAAATATTATCACTACTTTGGTTGATGTAGCACGCTTGTCCCGTCAAAACAATAACAAATTTGTTGATACTGATATCTTGAAACCTCCTTTAGGTACTATTCCAGATAACAGTAGTAAGATTGAACTGACACAATGATCTTATCTCGTAGGTGCTGATATGGCATTCCTACATGATGCGTTGTCCATTGCCCACTCAGATGTATATTCTCTCCATAAAACGACTACACAAAATGTAAGTTGATATTTAAGATACTGAACACTTATAATTACTGTTTTGCTGAATTGGTAATGGATTAAATTAAAGTGAAGTTGAATCCGAGTGAATAGATGTAGCGGATATTTGACTGATACTATTTTGTCGGCTACATTATCCCTCCACTGCTAAGGAAAACCGCATATCATTTTCAAACATCGTATAGTGTATTGATTTAAAGCTAGCTTAACAAATAAACTGATATTCAATATTATGTCATTAATTTGATGAGATCTTACTAATTTGTAAACAAAGCTACATTATTTTGTAGGATATCATGTCAACTTATATATATTGGCTGGCTCATCACAGTAATTTTCAGTGAAAACTTTCTGCATTATGGCGTAATGATGACAAACTATTGAAAATGATGTAAACGTGTTCTAACGATACCCGACACTACTAAGTCATTACAAACAGCTGATTCATGTCACGAATTTCAACAAAAAACAATATAGTTAATCATATGGATACTACTATTACGTATTACTAAGATAGCCGACATCATATTTAGTTTAAAATCTTGACAGACAGGTTATCTCACCGCCTATTTAAAGCCTTTAGTGAAACAACAGTTATCAAGGTAATTCATGAGTAACACATGACCTGGTACGGATGTAGATTGACTCAAGTCTTCACACTTCATAATAGAAGCAAGAAAAAATTAACAGAAAAGAGGTTGGACTAGTAACAGCAAGCTACACAATAAACCAAACGTACAAAATGATTATAAATAACAGGAATAAAATCGAAAGACAAAGAGCTTGAAATTTTATTGTCTAATATTTAAGAAAAGAGAAAATATGTCATCATCTTTGCCACTACAGCTGATTTTTAATCATAATCTACAACCAGTCATAAAGTCTATAATCCCTGATTTGGTTAAAAATTTGTCTTGGTCAGATCACTATTGGCTTTTAGCCTACTTTGACGCTGAGCTACATATATCATATATCAGTGAATAATCTTAACTTCAACCACACAATCCAGTTGTACTTACAATTTCAAGAAGTAAGCAGATAAATGGCTACTAAACCATCTGTACATCCTGTCTGTTGTTTGTTTCTTTAATCATTTTAAACGGTTGTTGCGAGCTAAAACAAAACACTGACTAGCAACGTAAAATTTGATGATAATATTGCAATATTTAAAAGTGCAATATAGTTAATAAAGCTTTGCTGAGCTATAAAGATATTTTAATTACACAATTTGGCAATACAAACATTTACGTTGTCTCCTGTGAATTTCGATATGGTTAACACACTCTGTTAAGTGTCATCATCACTGAAAAAGTCTTCAAACTGGGCAGTCAACTTAAATAGTAGGTACACAAAACTACTGCTACTATAAATATTAATGTTATTGGTATAGTTGTATAAATGCAAGTTGCGAAAGACCTTGCTACTTTGGAACCGTGTACAATAGTCTGCGCTGATTAACAATTTACTATGTTGTGCTAAAGCTGCTGTAAACAATAAAACTTATTTGTATTTACTGTTTTCATCTAACTGTATAGCATAATCTACGTACGATACATAATACTGGTGCACAAGCCAATGTAATTGCTGAACTTCGTTTTGATCTGCCTCGTTATTACAAACGCCATCGTTATGACACTGTAGATATTGCTGTTGACTTCATTCATTCTTGGTTTTAAATTTAAATAAATTTACTTGCAACGTGTACACTTTTATTTCATAACTCAGGTGTGTGATTATCAAAAAACATGTAATTTGTTGTGCATGATAAGTATACAACTAGGTACTGCGAAACCCCATTTTCAAGACTTGTTGTGCTCTCACTTGTTATCGCACAGATGACCAAGAACACTAACGATATTCTTGCATTTTATCTAGTAGCGCATTGTAACGTCCATGTAGCGGCTGCGGCCTCTGCATGTTTTGTGCACATAATGCCTCATACATATCTTGTTCTTTATGCATTGTATATTCTGACCGACTAGGATAGGAACATTTTAATTTAAAATAATTTTCGCACCTGTACAGCGGGTAAGTATATATAATTTGGAGGTGCTAGTTTTTTTCCGTTGATTTGTTATTGACTGGAGTTAAACTATAGCTGAATCGAGGCTATCCGCTCAGGATGCACTTATGGCAACAGTCATGTCAAATTAACGGGAATATTCGAATACCTTTAAGCTATGCGAGTAGAAGTAAATAATAACTTTATCACAAATTGGCTAAGTGCAATGCTTTTTGTCAATTATATCTTTGAAGCCGGGAAAAAGTTAAGTAGAATAACTTCTACACATTTTCGTTGAAAATAAATGAAAGAAGTTCATATTTAACATTTAGGCTATAGTTATAATTGTGAATCAAAGTAAATTAGGGAGATTATAATTCCATTATGATATCAGTCACCTTTGAAGCGACCACAATTACCGATGACACTTTTAAAATGAAAGTTCATTATAACAAACTTGTCTATCCTCCAAAAACTTGGATTATAGTCAGCAGAATACTGTTATTACTATATAGACTAAGACAGTATATATGCATACTTATTAATGAAAAGAAATTCGATTATTTAGTTAACTTACTTAAATTGGTCATGACGTTGATTAGAAACCTGCCCAACAACAGACATGCACGTTGGCATAAGTCTATATATCTTACGTTTTCCATTTGTCCGAACAAATACAACATATTCATCTTCTAGTTCAATATCGGAAGATGTAGAGTTTAATTCTCCACTTAATTTTAAACCAACATACTTTCCACGTTAAAACACTGTTGCAGTAGATCCTGCCGTTCGACAAAATAAAGCACACCGACCAGGTTTTATTTCAAATTCACTAATAACTGTACCAACTGGTGATGCACCAACAGAATAAGCATCACCTTCTTTTGGATCAACTATATTTTAAAGAAATTCATATCAAAATTAATTTAAAATCATTGCAACCAGCGACTAAGTACTACGTTGTACTGGTAAAGTAACTTAGTTTCAAAAATTAGGGAAAACAAATTCACTTGTCTTTTCAGATGTACAACAATATTAAGCAATTTTATTAGCATTCACACTTTGTTCAGTATTGAGTACATTACGAAATATCTGGTTTAGAAGAAAGATACCTTATTTCTGATAATGCATTATTAATTTATAAGGGTCCCCGTAACAGTCACCTGCTGTTTCGGAAGATTATCTTTGCATTACTTGTTCAGAATTAAAGCTGAATCGTCAATGTTAACCAAAGTCAAATGTCATATATCTGCCTTCATTATAACACACACAGCATAAGAATAATGAGTGGGATCTATGTAGCTCTAAATCCACAACCAAATGAGAATACTTAAATAAAAATATTTTACCCTATTTTAAACAATGGAGAAGGACTCTTTTTCTGTAAATTATGATTGATAAACAGCTTACATTATACTATTTAGAATCAAATCTAAAACCTGATTTTGTATGTTGTTGATTACTTTTATGTAACTTTACGTTTAGTGTTAAAATAACCTTTACAAATGACCGTAGAATTTATGCAAAGATAACCGTTTCTCCACAACGTTTTCATTGATTAAAGAGATTTTTTGAGCCGATAGACATTTGCAGAGACTCAGATTATCCCCTGAACATATCAACTTCAACATTGTACATTTCACTTTGATACTGGTATGAAGACGTCTACATACAATAAACAGTCAATACTATGTATTAATAACAAAGTAGAGTTTTTTTCTTTAAATACGATCAGATAACCTTGTTACCTATATCTGTTCAAGACGGTAATATTGAATGATTCAAGCAATACAAAATAACGAATAAACGTCATTGAAAAATAACTATTCGAAAACTAATTTCATGCATTCCAAATGAACATTGTTATCAATAAGGAGTTAACAGCTGCAAAGTAGATATCATTTAAAAAGAGAAAACTGTACAGTTATAAGGCTACATGTATTATGACAATAAAATAAACCATACAAAGAGAAGAAGCAGTACCAACAAACATCGAACATTGTGTATATCTTTATCATTAATGACTAAATACTTTATTGTTTCAATAAAAATCAAAACTGAAATCCTCCCCTAGCAATAGGTTTATTTGATTAATTTAAATTAATTGATTCCTTTGTATCCAGCTGCAGTTTAAAAAAAAGAGTTCTAGGCGTTGTAACATCACTAACATAAATTAATTGCTCTTGAATAAGACCAAAGTCTACAGAGAAAGAAAACAAATTGATAAACTGTTAGTTCAGCATACTTTAACGGCGCATACAAAAGTACTGAGATTATTGCATAAGTAAAGTTTCACATGACCTTCTATTATGTGAAGACATTGATGATCTCAGATATCAACCACAAAACCTGCAAATACACAAATAGATCATTTTGATGCTTTATTAATCATATTGACACAATACTTGAGAACAGATTGAGCATATCAGTAAATCATATAGCTTAAACATTTTAAGAGGAGTGATCTATCAGTTGATTTAGCTCTGTCGCTTAGTGCTTTGTATTTAGTCTGTGAGGTAATTTGTAGAAGACTTATTAAACAAAAAATGATCTACGGATGTTTATAAGCAAGTACTCACTAAACCTGAATACATTTTGAATACATTATCAGGAAATATCATAATATATTCATATTTGCCTTTAATATGTTCGCTTACTTTCATTTCAATATATTTCAACTGCTGAATGAATATTTCAAGTACAGTCAATTCTAATGATCAACATGATCTTTCACAAAATATGTCACATAAGCTTAACCGCCTGCTTCCTCGACCGATGATGTTCGCAGATGTGGATGCAGTACAGAGAAAGCTAGCGGTAGCAAATAAAAAAGTACCAACAAGTCCTAAAGTCGCTAACTATTGGTACGTGCAGACTAACTAGTTGGAATCCTCGTGATTATCATTATCAATGGTTGGGTCGGAGAATGTGTATCATAGATCAAAGCCGGTCGCAATGGGGCAAGTGCATTTACTCGTTATGTTGCTTTACATTCTAGGCATTGAAATTTCTTCTCCACAAATTATTTCCTATTTTTTTGAGTCATATGCTCTAAACGTATTAATTACTCTCTAGGTATTCATCATGCTGTGCTATGGGATTCGAGAACTTGGATTGATGTACTATTTGTGTCAGGTTCCACGCTGTATATAAGCCCACTAATAAGACACAGTCATTCTAATAAGAAAACCGGCAAAGTGTCTGTTTTACGTTACATACTTCTAGCGAATTAAAAAAGTCAATTAATGTACAGTAATTTTCATAAATATTCTGTCAGTAACTTTTTAGGAATCACATTGCACCTTTACTAAACATTTAACCATGTGTATGAGTAAAGGAACTATACATTGAATTTTCAATAACTTTGTACCTTCTCTTTATGTAGTTTGACTTATGATTTTTACTGTTTTATTAAAGCCTAGAAATCTCTTTTCAGTGGATAGTCTCTTACTGATGTGTATAGATAGCTAAATTTTGCTTTAACCAACATGTAGCATTACTTTAGAAATAAAAACATTTAAATAAGTCAAACAGTTGGAAAATATTCAAAAGTGACTACCTACATTTGTTTAATTCACCCAGTAAAAAACTACTAACATAAGCACAATCAGTTAGATAATCACTGAAGTTAAAATTCAAAAGTTCTATCAGAAAACATCATTGAATTGAATATGGAGTAACAACATTCATTCAACACTTTCGATAACATTTGCACTAAATTATTTGCAGTAAACTTCATTTTGTCAACTAACTTTACCAGTGACGCGAGCAAGATATTTGTCTAATCATTAAAAAACGAGTATACTGCGCAGCTGTTCATCCTATCTTACTGCATAGATCGAAAACGTGACCATCAAAAGTCGAACACACTTGTAGGTCATTGATGTCCAAGCATTGATGTCATTGAAACATCGCTAGCGTTTATTTTCTCCCAAATTATCAACATAACTTATTTTATAACTTTCTTTCCACTAACTAATTCATTCCCCTCCTATCATATTCTACATTTTCACGCTTTTTTTTAACTATCATTAAATTAAATACTAGTTCTAACAATTCGGTGTTCATCTTACAGTTTCTTCTAAAAAGTGCGAACTTGAACTGATGCCCAGGTTCCATGTTGTGCATACAACATACATACAACATCAAATAAATGTAAATTCGGTCAAACAACTACATTTTAAGATAAGATCATTAGGAAAGACATCATAAAAGCTGATTTATAAAACAACTCCTTATTTTCAAAGTAAAATAAGTAAATAAATACATCATTAGAAAACCAGAAAGTATTGATCAATTGTTGCGGTTTCTTATGTAACTGTGGGTTATAAATCTAAACATGAACAGGATTTACGTAACTGGTCAAAACAACCACAACGTAGTGCTTGATTTTCTATTATCTAATTTAGATACATTTAACTAGGACAACAATCTAACGTAAGTTAAACAACAAACCTTCAAGACTTTTAGACGAATTCCGTTTCAATGTATCAACCAGTTCTGGAAGATCGATATACAATGAACAGTGTTGATCCTCAATAATTGTTGTTATACTAGGTGACTGCATTTGACTGGAAAGTATGAAAATGATTTTTATTTTAAAGCTCAGTTATGTACATATAAAAAAAACACTTATGGAATCACTGTCTCCTATTTGCTCTATTCAAAATGTTTCAGGATTTATCCACTATTTAACCATATGCAGATATAATGAATGTATAGTTTGTAGGCATTAACTGTTTTCAATGCATCTATAGTTACAATTAACATTTTGAACCGATTACCGATAAAATTCAAGCATTCATAATGATAACTTCTACACACTACTTTAATGAACTACTTTGTTTAATGCTTATTCCAAGTGGATTTATGTATCAGTATGGAAATTGTAACTTAAACTACAAAGAAAATCTTGTCTTTTAATTGTTAACTATGATTCAATAATCAACATAAATTCAATATAATTAAATATTTGCAATGATATGAACACTTACAATAATACAATTGGATAAGCATAACATTGAAGTGATAATTGAAAGAATAAAAATAAAATGCATGAGACAAAATAACAACTTATTATCAGTACATTGATCAAAAAGTTCACAATTAACTCCTCCTATGAATGATTATCTGGTAGTATAAAACACACATTATAATGACACTATACAACTTACAATTCAGGATTTGTCTTCAAATACTCTATGACTTCCTGTAACGTACAAGTACCATGGAATGTAAGAGTTCGTGGCACATTGTTACAGGCATGACTATCAAGCTTAAAAGCAAACAAATGTGTAGAAAACTTGAGAAAAATGTACAATCCCAAATAATTTAAACAACAGCATGCAAAATATAGAAAAACTAAAGATGATTTTTCATGTCATTTTAAAGGATAATTTTAAGAGGATAATTAAACAGTGAAAGTTATAGGAGCACATTGAAACATTCTTACTGCTACTGGTACTAAGAATTAATTGTAGTACTAAAACTTCTGCGATAGTCGCAACATAATTAACGTCATGTATTGAATTAGTGCTAATGAAAGTCCGTACAATCCCACATGCAGGCCAAAAATAAATTGTCTCGAATATGAGTCAGACTAAGGAATGAGAATAATTAAAACCACCGGCAAGTAAAGAATGTAAAAGCCACATTGACATAAAATCCTAGAACAATGTAGGAATATAGACAAGTGGACAATTGAACATTCAGCATGTTGTCAAGCTATTTGAGTGCGTTGAGTTGATAATGTTTGAATCCTAGTTCAAGTGAATTTCCGGTTGTGTTTGAATAACCTGGTAACATGCCCGTTAACCAAAGCCCATAAATCATGGTACATAGCAGTCATGTTAATAAAAACGCTAGTAGAATTGAGGAGCATTTCATTCATATGATTGTCTAACTGTATGTGAACCTAAAGGGATGCATCTATTATGCATCATCAGTATTAGCGCAGACTTAATAAGTAATGCCCAATTTAACCTACAATTGTTCAAATGAAGTTCAGAAGGCTGATATTAATTGAGTGTGCAGCTAGTTGCAAAATTAAATTGACAGCCTGTTTTAAGCATATTTACCAACAGTTACGAGTGAGATTAGCTATAATAAAGTGATAGTAATGCTGAAATCCTATGAAAGTAGTAAATAGTATCTTCTATTCAATTGTTGATACAAAACAGTTACATGCATTTTAATCCCACTTCAGTCTCTTCAAAGTATCCTCGAACTACACTGGTTATTGGTAAGTTGAATCGACTTGGAACGATTCCAGTAAACGTATAATTTACTATAGGAATTCAAGAGTATTTGCACACAAACTGCGTGCTACACACACAATAATATCCACACACTGACATACATACGATTTGTATATTGATGAGGTAGTCAACATTTCTACAAGGATAGAAATATCCCATGGAATTCTGAATAAAGTGATCTCCTTACGCATGAAATGGGATTAGCATCTGTTGTCTTCAATCAATGGAAATGAACATTATCACTCCCTTCTGGATGTTAATGCATGCAGTTTAGAAAGATAAGTAAGTTTCACTTTTTAGATGAATTTCATGATTTGATTGATTTAACGCATTCATTAAGTATTTATCCTTGTTGTACTTATCCATCTGTCTATCTAACTACGCATTCACTCACAATTCATCTGTTCATATGTGTGTATTGAAAGAGAGATTATAGTGCATATCATATTGACTTTTATGTTTGTAATTTGCTTGGTCATGCTATTCAAGGCGTTTTTATATGCATCGTTGTTGTAAATATAAAGTGAGTCGATGGTAAGTTATGCAGAGTTGACACATATGTAGATAGAGAAGATGACACTGAATTCACAAGAAGATGAATACGAGAGCGATAAATGGGGTAGTAAAATGTTTCGAGAAGAAGGAGGAATTATGGAAGGGTGGGGCGAAGAATACAACTTCACTATTTTGATAGACTCTGGAAAATTAGTAGTCACTCAATGTCTTTAAGCAGTAAATATGGTTGTCTCAATGACTCAAAGTGACTGAAAATAATTGTTAATATTCCGACTGATGAATTGTTCTACTAACCAGTCTGTATCAAAAATAAATTCTGGACGTTTTTCTATTTTAACTTATTTTTAATTTTGTTGATATTTTAGGGGAAAATTGATTTACGAAATACTCATTGTCCAGTTCCTAATTCAGTCGAGAATGTCAGTGACTTTCCTTATGAGAGGGAAAATGAACGTGATGTCAGTATACTGGACAATAATTGTAATTTCCATGGACCCAATTCAGTCATTTCTGGCAAAGAAAACAATTTTGAAAGCCTACCTCCTATGAAGATTATTGATTTATTCGGCGAAAGAATACAATTATTTAGTAATAATGCTAATTTGTATTCTGATCGTGAATCAGATGTTGAGGCGGGAAATAATCATTATGATATTTGTGCTAATCAATCCAAATTCAAACTAAATGATGGCATTTGTTTTATTGATGTTCTTTATAAATCGCTACAAACAGCTGAAATTCGAACTGCATTTTTTTTATCTTATTAAAATTTTTGATGATAATTCACATATGTTGGAGAAGTCTGATGTTATTTTTATGTTAAGTACTATTGAAAGTCCTAGTGAATGTGAAGAATTTTTAACTGAATAGTTGTTTGGTACTTTTGAGAAGATAGGATCACATAAGACTTTATATTCTAATCCTACTTCGAAAAAACTTCGAATGATATGCCGAATTCAACTTCTGTTTTGATTGAAGCTTCTGATGATACTACCAATGAGATGAACGGAAGTGATGTCAGCATATTGGGCAGTAGTTATAATCTCAATAAGGCGAGTTTAATCATTTATAATAAAGAAGATTATTCATATAGTCAAATCCTATTTTCTATAAAGGACATTAATTCAAGTGATGAAAATATAAAATTTTCTAATACTAATGCTGGTTTGGATTCTATTCACAATTCGGATGCCCATAACAAAACATCGGATTTTCATGCTTATACTGATGATAAATCTTCAAATAAAGTTAACGGTCGTATGAACGATCACAGTGTGATCAAGGAAAGTATAGAATTCTATAGCCGAAATCTAATTAGATCCAGGTCGGTTCACGAACCATGTTCTCACGATTTCACTGCATCGTATTCATTACTTCAAATAATTTTGAAAATCCAGTGCTATTTATTCCTATATCTATGCAGCATACTACTCATTTGTAATTCAGCAATAGTCAGTCATATCAAGGAAGTATCCTATAATAGAAATGCAATAATGATGCTAATATATCATCATATACATATAGAAAGGTTGAAATATTCATACAATGGCCAAGGTGATGAAAGGAAAGATGATGTGGTGATTTGAAATATCTATTCCAGGTGAGTCCGTTCAAATTTCTAATGTTACTTCACAAATTAATGAGCCTTTTCTAGAAAATTCGAATACTGCTTCCAGTAAACAATAAGATGAAAATAAAATGAATCGTTGTCAGAAGTACAGAATGAATTACGAAACCTAGACATTAATTTACACTGTGGTAGATGTGGTGTTAATTTGAAACAGTAGTGGTATTTTACAATTGTGTCTGTGCTTATTGAATTTTAAAATACATATTACCTTAACTTGTGTTCTGTGTCTTCTTGATTATTGCCTAACATATTCCGCTAGTTACCATTCAAAATTCTCAGAAATACTATATCCACTCTATGATTTACATTCTAGTATTCATGAGTCATCAGCTGGCACCACTTTTCCTACCTAATTAGTTGTGATTTATCTGCTAATTTGTCTATGCAATTGTTGTTGTGATATTTATCTTAGTGCATCTTCAATGAAAGCAAATGTTAGATCGTAATCGTAGTGCTCACAAATTGTCAACTCTTATCCTGACATCTAAACGAATAAAGTCACTTTTACTGTTTTTAATGCCTAAATAACCTGTTAAGATTTTCATCCCTGATTTTTGTTGTACGGAATACTGACATCGTCACTGTGAGTTGTATCGAGAAAATCAGACAGTACGTTTTGAATCGACATATCCTGATTTAATGTTGGTCCGATTGTGGGTGGAAATTGTTTCAATAATCATTCTTGTTGCAAAACAAATTTGTTGGTGGTGCATTTTTGCAAATTTATGCCAACCGACTATTACATCTGACCATCGGAGTAAAGTTGACTTCCGTAATATCACTTATTGTGTATTTTTACACATAACATGTGATGCACATGATTGTAGGCCACAATTGTTTGCTTTATTCACAATAGGATTGTATGCATGAGTCTAGAGCTGAGATTCCTAGCCATATTTTAACTTTAGCAATTATCATCATTCAAGCTATTTATATGTGATATACTGTCTCCTTCAGTAATATAGACATGGAATCCATACATATCCTCAGTTCATTCACGATATCAACAAACATAATATCGGGATATTCAAATACTACAACTGTCGGAACAATGTTGTTTCTAAACACTATTTTATCGTCTCCAATATAAGTGCAATAATCTGGTTATCTGCGGACAACTATCAAGAATCATCTTCATCATCAACATCACATTTCAGCATGAATTAAAAAACAGTGTGGAATTGGATGCATTATTATTGATTGCTATATTTAGTAATATTGATGACAAATTAGATGTAGGTTACAATGTGACAACATGGGTCGATATCATTATCATCGTTCAACACACAATCAACAACTGATGCCTCGACGACATCCATGAACTTTAACTATTTTCCATGACTCCTAGTGGTACCCAGATGAAACTGATTTGTAAAAAACACATATCAATTACTTAAAAACAAACGTTCATCAAACCACCTCACACATACGCAATCAGTTTATCAGTGAATATCTTAAAAACAATCCTTAGTTTCAAATTGTAACGCTAGTGATTACAATTGATTCAAAATTAAATAATCTAACTAAAACGAATATTGAAGTGATTAACTGTTCTATTCAACAGTTTTTACTTAATAGTGCCACTTATATTGTTTGAATCGATTCCTTATTGGTGATTTAAGGTCTACAATATCACAATGTTGACAGATTAACTCTAGAGAACATTGATTACTTTTTTGATTGTCATCGTATCAGATTGTTTTATAGAAATTGATGACTGAATATTTATTTTGTTTTTCGATTCACACAATACGCCAAACAGAAGTGTTATGCTATGAAACAATGTGAATTCTAATTTTTTACTTTGTTTTATATAGAACTCGAGATGAAGGTGGTCGGTAGTCATCGTTAAAACAGTTCGGTCACGGATTGAAATATACGGTTATTTAAGCAACATTTTTTTCAATATTTTAATTGTGATATGATGACTAAAACTAATTAACATAAAACTTGGGTAAAGAGGAATTTCTTACTGACTGTTGGCTATCAACAGTCAATCGAAATACAGAACTTACAGTGGTGTATCATTAAGAATATTGATTATAGCTTAACTGGATATAATTGTTACGTAGTTTGGAAATCCTGTTGATGTATGATGGTCTAAAATTGATCAAGTTCTCATGCAATATGCACATCTTCAATGAGTTGCTGTGATACTGCGGTCGTTTACATTTTTGATTTTATTTAGATAGTTATTGGTAAGTAAAAGTCCATAAAGTGTGCTTTGTCCCATTTGGAACTTGTTAGTTGGATGGGGATCACATTTGTGTTAAAGTAGTTTGCTCAACATACGCATATTGTGACAAAAATTGATAAATATTAGTCTATATTAAATCAACGGAAAAATCAAAATACACTTAAATAATGCCTATACATCAGTTGTACAAATGTGTAAGTGGCTGCTATCAGTGGCATGGTATTGAACAAGCTTGATTCGACTCTCTGTGTGAACATCAACACTAGAATGTAAGTACATCCAGCTAACATATTTCAAACAAGATGAAACATTTACTGGAGTTCATGTGTGAGCCATCATACAAACTAAATTTCATCTGAATGCCCAGTATTTGTTGGCTCCTAAGAACTGATCTCTGATAATGTAATCAACCATGTTCAAAGACATGATCAAAAATATGAGCTATCGAATGTAAGTATGAGGTATAATACAACAATCTATTCAGTAAATATTCAATCAAATGTTTTGAATAGCACATCTTTTCCGAAAACATTGGTCTTTATATGCCACATACGTATTCACAATGGGGTAGACAATGAAAGATCATTATACGTGTATGTAATTTATATCTTGAGGAAATACTTTATAAGCATTCTCACAGATCGTGTGGTAATGACCAACCAGATTTTTAGTCAGTCTTGGATTTGAAACAGTGAAATGTTTGATTAATAGGTTATAACTGAATTCAAGGACTAGTAATTAGTACTAATTGTGAGATCAGTACTAACAAGTTTCATCTACCTATACTGTTCGGGACCAGTCAATCAATCAGTGCCTGTTATCCACATGAAGTATTAGCTGTTGGCCATCATTTCGCAACCAACTTTGCCCTTGAAATTCTTTGCCAGATCTTTTCAAGTTTTGCCTATTCATTTCATATCTGCCTCCAATTTACGCCTTAGATTTCCCAAGGGCTGTTGCCGGTTCTAAGCCTCGACAAAGAAGGAGGGTTGGACATAGAGTTAACAACTTCATCCCGTTAAAGACGATCTTACTAACAAACGGCAACCAGAAAACCAATAAACTGTTTGAGATGGTAAATGCGTATTCAGGAACTCCACGGTTAATCTTTATAAATAAAATTACTTTCATCCCATGAAAATTAGTGATGTGTCCTGTTTGGATGGATTAAGAACTTATTTCAAACAAAGTGTGTATACTTCATCATTCTTGTATTCAGTTGTTATGATTATAATTATTAGAATGTATTTAGATCTTTTCATTGATCTGTTGCGCAGGTTTATATGGATGATGAGTCCCAATCACAATCCCTTTCAATCGATATCATAATTGGTATCTGTTTTATATGTATACACAGAAACATTCAGCACCTGTAATCACATAGATATAATTCTAATGTTCATCCTTCATCAACGAAACTAACTTTACTTATTTTTTTGAATTTAGTAACTTTATCGTATGTGTCGGTCAAACAAGATAATTAACGGTTAAACAGACTGGTTATTGTTAATCATTTGTTTACTGTTTTAAAGTGCATCGACTGTTACTCAGTTTTACCGATTCCTGAGTATGACTATAATTCGCCTAATCACGATAACGACGTAATGTCAATTACTGATTTCGTCGTAGAAATACGATGTTAAAGCGAACTACCAAGTATCATTTGATAAATAATAATAAAGACAAACATTTACTAATCACACTTTGTATTTTACTCGTTACATTAACAAGAAAAGTAAAATGAGTGTTATCAGTGTGATGTGTTGCTAATCCAAGTCATACATAATCAGTAACTGAGTTAATGACTAGCAATATAGTACTTCCGTACAAACATTCCAATTATGAAAGATCCGATTAATGCACACGTCAAAACATTAATTACAATGTAGATAACGTTACTGGGTTCAATTTTATAATTTTGAGTTATCTCTGTTTTGTTTGAAAGAAAACATAATGATGTATCCTGGAAAAAATAAAAAACAATACGATTATTAGCATTTGAATGATCTTTTTTAAAAAAGAACTTCTGATAAACCTATCAGAATGGTGTGCATCAATTCGGTAATTGAAATGTGTTAAACACAATCGTGAAAATTACTCAAATATCTTGAATGGAAACATCAATGGTGGGACTGATATAATTCAGCTGATTGCTTCTGCCCTTATGATTATGATTATTAACATTATTGTGAAATATGTTGAATGAAGAAATTTCGCGTTTTTGATCACAGTGATTGTGTTGTCTGCTTGCAATGAAATCGATATTAACGTACGTAGGTAGGGTTATTTCTGTTTGCCTCACTCAAGCTCTGCTCCATGATATGCAATCTAATATTTATGAAAAACTAAATGCGTTACCTTTCCTACCTGATTAGTTGTGATTTATCTGCCAATTACCTAATGTCATTGTTGTTGCGATGTGCATCTCCAGCAAACAAATAAGAGTAAATGTTAGATGGTAACGGAAGTACTCAAAAATCGCCTACTTTTGTTCTGTCGCGTAACTGAATAAAAGTACGTTCGCTTTGTTAGTACTTAAACAGCCTATAATGATTTTCATCACTAAGTTTTGTTGTGAGGAATACTGACATCGACGCTGTGATTTGCGATATCCGAATTTTACAGTGTGTGCACATGCAAAGTTGTGAGGGTTAGACATCTAAGTAAATTTGCACAATGCATGACAATTTCAATAGGGGATTATCATGGTGTATTAGATTCGATAAGCCAAGTCAAGCAGATACATTCACATCCACACATCCACAATTTCTTCTTATGCTTCACATTGTAACTATGTACAAGTGATAGTTAATGCGTTTTCAAGATAAACTTACTGATTATTTCAGAGTTATACAGCTGAGCTTTTGTATGTCACTACACATAAGTAAATCTGAGGTCATTCTAAATTACACCTTCTGTAGGTTAACAGACTAGATCTAGTTGTGGATTTTCAATGATATAGAAGTCATTCAGTTTATTGATACTATAACATCAACATGTCATTTGCAACATTTAAATAGTGTGGTCCAGTTATGCAGGTCAAATAAACCGCATGAAATTTGATGAACACGACGAATCGTGAAATGAATACGAAACACGAGTGTAAATATGAACAGTGACGTAAGTGTTTTTAATGTGAACCACAACAAACTAAAAACATCAACTACAGATAAATTACTCTGTGTGCTACTTACTAGAACACATCTGTTAGTTTTCGTACACCAAGTACAATTGACATTGCGTATTGACTCAGTTATGCATTTATTTTTGATTGTTTGTGCTCGGCATCCTTAAATGTAAATGAGAAAACGACAATCAATGTTTGTTTGTCATTCATGATGTTGTTCATTGATTCATAGATAAACATCATCAGTGTTAAAAAGGCTGTTCCAGATTGATTAAGATTCATTAAACACCTATCTCACTAAAAAAGCTGTTCATGATTGTTAAACACTTTAACTTTATTGATCATTGACAGTACAACTTGGCTAAAATTTGTGTTGACTTAGTATATTCAGAATTACAAAGAGGAATGGGAACTCATATTATAGACGCTCATATACAAACATAAAATTTCATGAAGTTAAGTTAACTCACTAAAACTTGGGATTATTGTTAACAACGTGTAAAGTTGTGAATTAGGCACTGGAATACTTTTCTGGTAAATAAGTTGTTTATCGGTGATAGTTCCACCTGAATGAAAATTATATTAAAAAAATTATCACAAATACGAATGACACAAAACAATGTTGACATTTTTAGTTACTCTTCATGTCTACTCTGGTTCTTTTGAACATCTTCTTGATTTGTTCATTTGAATTGTATGATGTTTGGCTGGTGATTTATTTGCTACCGATAGGTATCTTATGTGTACACAACATATTATATTATCTAGTTCATGATTTATTCTGCTTCAACCAGCCAGTGTACACTTCATTTTCAACAGTCATCTAGTAGGAAATTCAACTTGCTTAGTTGGAGAAATCATTCGTCACACTGTAAACTAGTTAACATTTATTAACACTGAATTATAATGAATGTTACACATCATCCATGTAAAATATTCGATCGACAGCATCAATAGTTAATACAATTGTGTCAAGTTTACTTGATGCTTGTGCTGGTGCTATAAGTCAAGCAAATTCATTGAACTTCCAAATACATCAATGTCACTTTATCAAATTAAAGACACTTCTGTAGTAATTTCATATGCACACAATGATAGAATAGATCTTACTTCCATCTTCACTGCCATTATAAATTCCCTTGGTTATTTTAAATGTTATAGAACAATTCATAGAATTTATCTGGAAGTCAGAAACAAATAGAAGGTAACATTGCATAAAGTCTGAAAGGTATAATTTTTGAATTCGAGATAAAAATCAAGTTACATTGTGTTTCAGTTCACGGTGTGGGGTAATGATACTTATTTCTCTGTGTTGTTGAGTGTTTTATTAGCGCGTCATTGAAAAGTCATTCAATCAGGTATATAATAAACAGCGAATTTGTAATCCATAAATAACTACTTAGAGCTGTACCGTCTAATTAACATGACGCACGTTGATAATCAGTTAAGTGCACTTTGAAATAAGAGTGAGTTTAAATAAACTGATGTTCATTGCAGAGTACATGTAATATGACGATGCAGTCACTCTTCTGAATCCTATATATTTGTAATCAACCTAGTTAACTAAACGTTGATTAAATTATGACAATCTGGCATCTTTCTTGCTTTTGAAATGTGAAAGAATTTCAACTCATTTCATAAAACGATATATTCATCCCAAATCAGCATTCAGAGATGTTTGATGGAAATTGAGGCGGAAGCTCTGCGTTCGATGCCTAACATTGTTGATGCAACTTACAAAATATTTTTGTGTTAACATTGTAGCCAACTTCCAAATGAAATCATCTATCTAATTTAACTTGATAAACGGTAAGTGAACTTGATTATCAAAGATGATTTTGTCACGTATCCCACATTTGCATAGTTTCAAGTGGAAGATGATTTACTTGGATAAAACGTATTTTTTTTAATTCAATGAATATGATGTTGATGATTCAACTGAGTATGTTAAGTCATCATCATCATCATTTACCGTTAATTCGTAAACACTCTACAATCAGTTTGATTCTCATGAAGTGATTGTTTAAATTCCTCTTATGATTGAATTGGCAAAATAAAAATACTGATTTGATGAGTTTAGTGAAATAGACAACAACTTCCACAATCAATGATTGATCAATGCACATAAAATAGAAAACCTACCCAATAAATCCAAAATTGAATGGTTCCATCTCGAAAGATACTTATGGAAACAGCAGCTACAATATAAAAACAGAAATGTGACAAATAATTGATAACTGATTGTGAATCATAGTGTACAGACTACTTAATTCGTGATCAATGATGACAAAGTAAGTAGTAATTGATGTAAATATGGACTATCTGTACTAAATAATAATGTGCCCAATGCATTTAAATGAATGAAATCGAATGTAAAAATCAGTGAATCTCTATCCCATGATAGGAATCTAAAATGTTACAGAGCGCAGCATATACTCCCAGTTCGAGAACAGTCAACGTTGAAGATGGATGTGACTGAATATTGAAATTCGAAAACAAATCAATTGTTTTCTTGTCGAGTTCAGTTCTTTAGTATTTATCATTCCACTTTGATAAAGAAGCGTCATTGTTGATCTGGACAACATTTGTACACAATGATCACTTTAACTGAATGTGAACATTTTAATGAATCTACACGTGGTTACTTAGTTCATGTTAGTATATATACAACAAAGTGCCAGTTTCACTAATCAATTCACATGCTTAATGATAACTTCAATGGAAATAATGGTTGTTAATCAAAAAGAGATTGTTAAAGAATTCAGTGAATAAAATCGACCCTTAACGACTACTTGATAATAATGAATATCATAGAGTTAAGCAAAACAGAATAACATGTTGGCACTTACCATATACTTCAGGGTTTAATTCGCAGTAATAAATGTTTGTATAAGAAACAACGAGCGCTTTTTCTGCAAATTTAAAAAATGTATACAATTAAAATCTCACTTATAACAATCAAACAACAATTTTCCTCCTACTAGAACTAAGAATGAAGAAAAGGTTGTTGTTAAGCGATTCAGAGTGGAGTTTCGTTTAATTTAAGTGAAAAAACTCCATTGGCTTCGCACATTTTATCACCTGTTGAACAACTTATGAATGATTCGATAAGAGAGCGATCTTGAATCTGCTTTGCTTTTCAAGGCGTTTGTTGTTCTGTTACTGCTGAAGTTTGTAGCTTGCCACATTTTAAAGTTTGCTCGCTGTCAAGTCTTTTCAAAAGATTCACCATTATTACTAGTTAATGTTAAGTGACGTGTTAATAAAATAAAATGTGAAAACAACAAGAGTAAACTTACCGTATGTATCTACTTGCAGATTATTAGTAGTCAAAATGCCATTGCCAATTTGTATCGATGTGATTCGAGTGCCGGATATTAAGCTATCAGCCAAAAGCACAGTCCCTTCAAAGTAAAAGTAACAACATCAACATATTGAAATTGTAAAGTGTGATATAGTCAATACAAATATGAAATTGTCTTAATTGAGTGAACAATCAAATTAAACAAGCGGAATGTGTCATAGTTGAAGTAGGTTTGAATAATGTAACTGTGTCATTAGTGTGCGACATTCACTCGATTCATTCATTTATTCATTCATTTATTTATTAACAGTGTTGTTTCATTGCACAATGTGTGATATGATTCAGTCTAACGAATACAGAATGTGGCTGCTGAACAAGCAACTACATGCAAATGGATATACTAAACATACAAATAGTGATCGCTTACCATTTCTGAATGCGATTAACGAATTCAAACTTCCCTGATTGACATCCTCTGTAAACCCAATGTTTTCGATCTAAAGTCATTCAATTTTGTCAACTTATTCACTTTAACTACACGAATTACCCATAAACTATTTTCAGTTGCTGATTTATAAGATACATTCCTACCTATATCATATAATTCCGTTGTTTCCGAATCAATAAACTAGAAGTCAATAAATTATTAGTACAAACCAATATCATACAATCACTTACATATGGATCCTGTGCTACAACGTTATCCTGAAACAGAATATTGAAGTATATCATCAATGGTATAAAACAATATAACAAGGAATTCATTTGTCTCAGATCAATACTCATCGCTGCTCTCATCAAAAAAAGAATGAAATTTCTTACAATCACGTAGCTTTAAATACACAATTCAATGGTCTGTGTAACTCAATGATTAGCCAAAAGTTACAAGCAACCACCAACTAATCAATGGTGTTCATTACAGTAGTTGTATTTGATAAGTTGATTGAATATGTTACTTGTCGTTCTGAGTTTAGATTGGTTTCACGATATGTTTCATGAGTAGGGCAGTCAACACACATCATTTAATTATGATGTTCTTCTTATTTATTCACTGGAAAAATTCTCAGTTCTATTGGCTGAGACTAAAAATAATTTGATTTGACTCATAATTATCGTGATGGTTTTGATTAAATGTACTGGAATCGACCGACACACCTACGATATACAAGGAGGGAAATCTAAGGTTGACATTCTGTAACGTAAATAAAGAAACATAGAGATTAGATTTTGTAACGAATGTATGGTGGATTGTGATTCATTTATGATACACATATTGCAGTATTAGTGAGGTGATGTAATTTACTAATAAGATCTGAAAAAACAAAACACATGTAACGTTAGGTGTTAAATGAAGTCTTCAATGAATTTACCAATGTTTGGGGTATGAAATGATTGCAAACCAGCATAACTTATGTTTACTTGTAACACTTTCGAACACAAGATGATCAAGTATTAAACTTCAAGTTTTTACATGAAACTGGTGTATTTCCCTTTTGTTTGATTGTATTTACTGATGCAATACTTAGTTACAGCTCAAAAGTAATTATTTTCACAGAAGAATGGATATCACTCAGTGTTGTGATGATGTAATTTTGAATTGTATTGACTGAAAATGCAATGTTTAATTGTTGACTAGAACTCTTCAAGCGGGATTGTCAGATAGATTAGGAAATCTGAATTGATTTTGCTGTTGTTAAATAAATTCTTATCTGTATACACTGTGTCCTTAAAATGTCAAAATATTCCATCCAATTTAGTCAAAGATAAACTCATATCTATAATTCATTTCAATAAAATCAAATAACAGCTGAAAGGTAATCATAGTGTTTTTATTTTTGTTTTAACTAAGTCACATTTAATAGAGAATGACAGGGAGTTATAACAAAAGAGCAATTGGTGACAACATACTAGATGATCACCACAAATTACACATCACGATGTGTTTCAAATAATAACTGATACTTCAGTAATGCACAATTCTACAGATATTTGATCAGAAGTGTGTCAATATTTTAGTGGCACGCAACTTAGCCGGATATATGCAGCTAAACTTGATGCAGCGATAAACATTAAGTTCATCATATTCTTGAAGCAGTATCAGTGTGTTTGTTACGTAATGGCAAGTTAGGTATTTATGCACCGATGAAGTAGAGATAGCATTTCGATTGCAAATGTTGTGATGTTATGACAAATATCGTTGTACATTTGATGTCTATATGTGTGATGAGAAATTCAGGCGCGACTACTTCAATTAGTATATTTTTATATGATGATGTTAATTGATGATGGATCCTAATGTTTTATTGTGTTTCAATGAATAATGTGTATCTCCTTCAGCACATTAAAAAATTAAATTTAGAATTTTCAGGTTTCACAGTAATTGCTTTAGCAAATTAGCATCTCAGAAATTGTCATATAAAGAGGTGAGGATCAGAAAACACACTAAGTAGGTAGCATGTCATGGAAGATTCTTGTCAATTTTCATCCTAGAAACGAGTTAGTTACCACTGCTCGCCCTACCGATTAGATAAAATTAAGCGAATGACAAACCTGGAACACATATAAGTTTTCAGCATAATCAGCTTATAAGTCAATTTTACAAATGATTCGCACATTTGATGCTCAAACATGAAGTTTGTGCTTGGCCTTGCATAACCTAAATAAGCATTTGGTAAGCACGTAACAATAGTACTTGTGCAAGTGTGAAGCATCAATTGTTATTTGAAAAACATCATGATGATCATATGGCGTGCTGTCATCGATTCTTTTTTAGTCATTTCTTTCGCTTATAAAATTCTGCAAGTGAGAGATTTGAATTCAACTGACACATATTTACAGCCTATCAAAGAAGAGTTTTGCGAATGTGTACATTGAATCACCGCTGCGAGATTACTTCAATGGTTTATTCATTTCTATATTCACGTAAATCTTGTTATTAAAGTAGATCATCAAATGAAGCTTTTGTGTAGATGATTTTTAAACTTTAATACCTACTGACTGATAATGACAATTAAAAGTCGTTAAATGGGAAAAACACTGGAGGCATTATGATGCCTGTGGTAGTAAAGTGGCTATAGTAAACCGACAAATCATTTAAAGTGAATATTTTGTCAAAAATTAATTTTAGTTTAATGATAAGTGAAAATAAGAAATCATGAACTTACTAAATTATATTTCCAGATGTGTACAAATAAAACACTATTGTGGTTCGAGCACAGAATACTATGACTTAATGCATGTATGATATTTTCAAACTGCATATATAAAAGGTTATTAAAAATCAATTGCTCAATCTTCCTTGCATAACAAGAAGAATAAGACGATTTAAAGAGTTACAGTAAACACCTTATTATTTGTACTGATCATGAAAACAGTGAAAGGGAAACAGAGAATTACATATATCTGTCGATCACTTAATTTAATTCAAATTAATAATTTATTATTATGAGAAGATTGTGTATGTAGATCGACAAAAGTATAACAGCCATCAAGATTATGCCATTTTCATCATTAATAGGATCAATGACGGCCAGATTCATATGATTTTCATCATAAGACTGATTATATTGACTAGATTGAATGATTGAGAGAAACTAATGAGATGAGAGGAACTGCTGTTTGTTTAGGTGTAGATAAACTAACATTCATTGATACACACTTTGTGTACTGATGAAGGTTAATTGAAACAAGTCAAGTTAACGTGGCATGATACCTGAAAGTGTCTAAAAATATGTTAAATCTGTTTAATCGCTTTCTGTACTAGTTGTGATGAAGATGAGTAGGCTTTATTTGATTGTTTCAGCGATAATCGGGAGGTTAGTTCTGATAATAATAATAATAATAATAATAATAATAATAATAATGAATATTGACTATCCCACTAATGTAGTAATAAATGATAACTCCTAATGAATCTCTTTGTGTTCAGTGATTAATGACTTACTTTTACAATAAAAGTGCTGATGTCATGCATGGTGAATTGTGTTATTATTTATCATGAAAACAATAAGACCTTGTCTAATTTGACCAACTTGCTGGACGTAGTTAGATGCATGACACCACTTTCAGCTTTTTTAACTCATGTATTAAACGCATTTCACTTTTACGTTGAAATGAATAAAATCTAGAATCAACGACACTTTATATTCTAAGTAGTCCATCACTGGTGCTTAAGCCTTATTATCATTTTTCCCACCGTATTACATAATAATAACAATAAATACAGTCCATTTTTATTTCTTATTTAATTTCTCTCTTGACATAATCAGTATTTGTAGTTGCTGCATATACTCTTCATGTTTTATGCAGCTACTCGAAGGAATATGGTAGAGATTCAGTCTACAGCCATCTTGAAATATTATGGGCGGATTAACCGATATTTTGGTTAAGGTTTAAAAGCTAAACATCATCCCTTTACACCTTCAAACTCATTCAAATATCGTATATACTTATTGTTGTACATGGAATTATTTAAATGTTAAGAGCTGTGTGGAGTAGAAAGGGGGGTGTTTTGTGTCTTTTTCTACATCGTAGATTTGCATTTTGTGCCTAAAGGAGATACTGTGCAATGTGGTAATTGTTAGAGTAGTTTGCAATTGACAACAATCATCATGTTTATGTATATAATGCACAACTAAATTTCATTGAATCCTATCCAAGTAGTTCACACGTGTCATTTTGACAGTCGTCGGATTCACTGAATGTTGTCATATATCTGCGTTGTTAATTATAAGTTACCTTTCTCCTACTTCCATACTTGGCATGAAGAATACTTGTTTCAGGTATTGTTTAATTGAAAAATGTACACTGATAAACTGAATTGAAATTGTCCACATGTGTCTCTGTACACTTAGATAGGTATTTGTACACTCAGTCATATGTCTAACTTATTTGGTGCACTTTTATACCTTTCATGTGCAAATATAACCATTGCGAATAATTATTTTACAAACACGATTTCGCATTGTAGTAGAATCACCCAACAAGGTAACATTGTGCCTTGTGTACATCATTTAGATGAAGAAGTAAAACAACTTCAAAACAGTTGCATTTTTTATTGTATCATAATAACATAATACAGTGACATTTTTTGACTATAAGTAAATTCAATAACAAACAAGAAGTAAATTAATTGCCACGTCTTACTTGACTAACGACCAACGTAACAATGAGTAAAGCTGAATTAACAGCCACAATGACAACAAATGAAACATAGTAGGTAGAGTGTTGAGGGTTGGTGAATTCTAAACTGATTCTGCAAAGTATGTCACCGTCAATAACATTCAGACCTAAATTGATGATCACGCTTCTTTGTAGCCTGTCATATTTACAATTATATTCTTATGATTTAGCCAATTTTGTCAATAAAACATCTTTCTCGTCATCGTGTTTATTATCATAATAATCAGTGGCAGCATGTACTAATAGTTAGCTGAATTTTATCAATGTGGCAAACACAACTTCAACTGTCAGATCCATGTTTAACTTCTTCAATCTATGTACGAATAATGTCTGAAATGATTTCCTGTATATCATTCAGGTTTACGGATAACCGATGTTTAAACGATGAAAATAATCTATTGTTTAGTTAGATAGTTTTTTTGAAATTTGATAGTTGAGCACTCACTCTTTTTCTAAACGACTATATCGATAAACATATTCAGTAGACCTCGATATCTACCTCCATCAAGCTCCGTGATGCAAAACCACTCGTCAAAATAAGCAAAAATGTAACATTAAAAAGTTGTGCATCTCAGGTCACCATTATTAGTTTCATCATTATCATTAGCTGCAGTAGCGACATTTTCATTTTGATTATAATCTAAAAAATCATATGAAGCATAATTATCCCCAAAACTTTCGTAGAGAAGTCAATTGGACAAATTCAACATATTTGTAGACACTTTCAGGTATCATGCCACGTTGACTTGAGTTGTTTCAATAAACTTTTATTAGAATATTAAGTGTATATTGATTAATGTTAGTTTATCTACACCTTAACAGATAACAGTTCCTATAATCCCAATAGTTTCTCAAATTCATTCAATCTAGTAGATATAAACATTCTCGTAATAAAAGTTATATGAATCTGGCCGACATTGATTCTAGTTATGATGAAAATGGCATGATCTCGTTGTCTGTGATACGCCTGTTCTACATTTATATAAATGACTGTATCGAGAATTGTTTATTACCGATCAATTTATTCTGAATGTCGATCAGGCTAATTCACCTACATCCAAAACATCATTGACATTTATTCTTTATCGTAAACTGCTTCGTTTCGGCTACTATAATGATCATCTCAGTGATTTGTATTATTATTATTAATTCAATGTAATGTAGACAATGTTTTCATTTTATCTTTTTAATTAGATAAATTAAAACAAAAGAAAGTTTTTTTTCATTTTATGAAAAGAAGTTCATCAGACAGGTCGGTGAAACTGATAAGATTGTTCTGTATGACAGTCTCTCGGTCTACTCTCTTATCATCTGAATAAGTTTAAATTTGTGTTGTGTACACGTTTTTCACATATTTCATTGTCTTCTTATTTCTATCAACACAAACATTGAAAGTAGAAAAATAAATTGAACTTCTAGATTTCTATTGAATATGTTCTCTGTCAATAGATTATTTCATGCGTTTCTTCACAGTGCAGCCATTTTCTTTCTCGCGCACATCGAACATGATGAGATTCTTCAGCTTGCTAAATGATACAATAAAACGAACGGAGTGAATTTCGATGTAGACTCAATACTTTGTAAATAAATACGTTGAATGTCATCTGATTGCGTAATAAACAGCAAGATGAATGGAATCGAGGCAGGGAATTAAAGAATGACTAGTGTCCACAAATAAATAAATGAGTAAATTAGAATGATGATGACAGTTACTTGTCGTAACCCTGACGAAGATAGTCGACGGTTCATCACTGATTCCTTTCAAGCCAATATGTCAGGGATCTGATTAGTGATAGGTATTGCTATTGATATTTCTAAATTGTATACAAATATATCCAGGAAATTTGGTAATAATTTGCTCCTCATAACCACACTGTCCATTTGACAGTACACGTATTGTTGAACAGAAATTACATCACATTTCCTCCGTATAAAGTATGGAGATTTATATTGTATCTACGGTATAAATATGTAACTCTGAATACTGGCTAATTCAATCAGATAAAATTGATTTTACTCAATAAAATCATCATCTTCGTCATTAGAACTAGCATCACCTGGTCCACATTTATCACTCTCATAATCAAGATCATAATCATCAAAGGCAATACAGTCAGTATCATCATCGTCAAAATCATTGTAGTCGACATCAACAAATACAACATCATGTCAATCACTGATACGAATTTAAATAGGTTAGGAATAATGGAGTGCCTAAACACTGTGATTTCGCAAATCGATTCTGATTCAGTGAATACACATACGCATACATCCACATATATAAATTGGAAGCTGTCATTCATCAAACATAACTCAACTGATAACACCAATTTGTTTATTCTCACCTAATATTCAATTCTCAATACATACATAACAATAGGAATAAGATAATGAGAAGAATTCCAGAAAATATTATCTGAGGGCTATGCATCTACGTAGATGTGCATAATACTCCCAAAGTCTGCATAATCAAGAAAAGTTAACGTAAGACGTATGTTATGCAGCAGATTAAATTATGTGACAGTATTCTGTATGCCTTTTCTACATACGAAGATTGTATGTTTTACATTTAGATCATGAATTCAGGGAATCGCTTAATGCAGCCTTCTTGTTTAATATTGAAGTAAAATATTATTCAAACGTCATGAAGAAGGGACGATGCAAACAACATTTATTAGGTGTTTCAGTTAATTGTTTATTATTATGACATGATAGTGATGACAATTTTATACGATCACTACAAACAAGACGCATGTTGTACTGTTTTTATTATTATAGCCATGAAAAACGAATGATACCTTATTTAGCTCAATCCTGTGTTCTTTCGGATAACCACGTAGTTTGCATTCACTTTATTGACATTCGAACACTTCATTAACTGCAGATATCGTCCAGTACTTTAGTGGTAAGCTTTCTACATTGTCCATATGGTTTTTATTGATTTATATCTTGGTTTGACCTAATGCTCACAACTACAAATACACTACACTCACACGGATTTGAACCACTGCACTGTACCTTATGTTGTTCGATTATTATCGATACTCATGACTAATAGGACTTACGCACTTATAAGATTGTAATTTACTCATTTCCTAATTGAATTAAAGAGAGACAGCTTCACAATGACTTGTATACCTACCACTCATTGAGTAAACAATCCGCAAAGCGCAGATTATATCTTAAATTCTAATAAGCCTATGCACACTTATGTTCTTAGTAATTCACTTTCCTTCCTAAGCATTCACTGTGATTTTTAGTCATGACAAGTACTATCATTACCCACCATTACGAACGCAGTCATAAGAGACGATCGTCACATGTTCAAGGTCACCTATTTGATCTGACATTTTGCGTCTTCAAGCGCTTATGTATGTTTTTTTTAATCAAATTAATTTTTCGATGTATTTGCGTGCACAAGATATCAACACTATGTCTATTCCCTTCCAGGTTACTAAGCCGTTCTGGAAACCCAACACTCACATAGGAACGAACCCATCAGTTAAAATTGTACGTTTTCGTTATGTACTTTAACCTTTAATACAAACAATTAAGCAATTTTTTAGGTGTGATGGAGTCTCATCAATTTTTTCGAAGTAGATTCTTCTTTCACTTTGACTTGAGGGTGAATCAAGAGGCAGGTGAGAGAACACCTGATAGCCGGACTGAGCATGAGAAAATTGTACCTCACCAATATGGTGTCAGGTAGCCTGCTAACGGTAGTTCCTCAGAAATTCTAGCTTTGTTCTCTCACCCTCTGTTATTTGTCAAGCTTTGGTTGCTATTAGGAGGTTAAGTTCACCAAGTAGCCAACCATCATTTGTGGTAGAATGTAAACGCTACAAGATTAAATAAAAAGTTCTAAAAGGAATAGTTATCCACGTTGTATCGTCGAATACTAACAGACTGACTGCGATTAATAAAATGTCAGGTGCGAGACGAACTAGTAATTACCCATTGAGCTACGGTAGCAGAAGTGGGATGATTTGGTTTGATACGTTGATCGAACCGACGTTCCTACGTTAGTCGATTCTAGAAGGCAGCTAATGTAGCAATTTAAATTGGCTTGTTAATATTCGATTTTACACCTTTGTCGTACGCTAAGACAATGAAGCTCAAGTATACATTGAGTTCTTTATTCTTCATAAAGATTATATTTCCTATTATCTTATATTGAATGTTGAGAAGTATTGTGTGTTTGAATCTTTAGGATTTTTCTCCACTGCTTTACGCTTACTCAAATAAAATAAAGACCTATCGTCTTATAATCTGGTTTGTTCTCTCAAATTGAACAGGCCGTACTTAGGCGTTAAATATCTTTTGTAATCTTTTTATTTTTTGTAAGCTCTTTGCGTGATTTCCAATCAATGAAAGTGTTTTTACAGGAAAGTAGCTCCTCGGCATACAATGACTTTAAACGTTTTTATTTTTTTGACGTTCAGGGCCATTTAACCTTCTAACATTAGTATTATGTTTGTTCTTGTAATGGATTTCTTTTTCTTTCCTCAGACGTTTAAGATGTGGAGAAACCAGTCAATTAAATTTTATATAAATTCTTTATCTAGGACATCAGACATCAGAACAAAAAGTTATATAGGAACTGATGATGACTGTTAGGTGTTTTTTGATGGTTCTGTGTAAAAATTTCCCCAATTCACATCTTTCTTTCATTGTATTTCGTTGTTTTGCGTTCAAAGTACATTTATTCTAACTAATCCGTTTAGCTGTACATCCAAATAATCTTCTCTCTGTAAATGAGATAGTTTTTATTAATTTTTATTGTAATATTTGTTCTTCCTTGCGTTTGTGTTAGATTTCTATAATTTTAATGGGCTCTGTTCTTTATTTTAGTGAACATTTAGGCTTTTGTGGCTGCTATATTGATTTCTTCTCCTTCTTGATCGCATTGCTTGATTTGACTGGATTTGTGCGTTTTCTGATTGTGGACTGATGCACACTTCCGAAAATTGAAATATTGTGTCAAAACAAGTGACTTCTGATACTCTGTTATTGATATTTCTATAGGTTTATACCTTTCTTTCAGGACAATCAATAAGCGATTCATCATAAAATGATAGAATAACATTCTTGTTTATTCCTTGTTTATTCACATGTCTCGAACAATATCTTTATGTAAGACAATCAATATAATCATTTAAAAACTTCAGACACACACACAGTTAGGTTTACACTAGTTTTTGTTCACAAAGTAGCAACACAACCACTACCACACTTTTTCTTGGTAACAGAACGATCCTGACAAAAAACCTGAAAACCATTTGGCTTAACCAAATTGTCACCATACAGGTCATGTAGGCAAGATTTTTGAACTGTAAGTAAACCACAGTTACGGTATACGTTAGGACTAGGTATAAAACACTGCTGTACACTGTTAACTTTCAAATTTATATCAGTTGTGATCATTCAATAAACACTCCCACTATTCTCCGTTGTGAAGTGTTTTGTTATACACAAGGTATTGATCGAATAATGTGAGTGTGCTGGTAACAAATGAATAGTCAGAGGTGAATGTTTTTATTCTTAAAGTGAACTTTCTCAAGTTGTTATTGGTAATTTATTAGCCTCGTGGAGCATTACTCATCAATCAGGTGTCTTCAAATTTTTCTTGTAGTAGTTACTGTAATATGAAACAATCGGATAGTATAGATTTCTTGGACAGCAGCAGCCGCTATTACTAACTGTTGGCTAGATGTTTCTGCTTCAATTTGAATTGCACGACATAACGTTGAGCTTAAGTACTGAATTTGCTAAGGCATCAACAAGTAGGCAGTCATTTTGAGTTTACAAAGCAAGAATTCACATTGTGCTAACTATAAAATGAGATGTGTAACACTGAACGAAAATACAGTAAGCAAAATATTTCCCTACTAGTCTTCTTATCCCAGACAGCCATACTTGTGCATTAAATGCATATATATATATATTATTGCTTGTGGCCATATGTGGAACATAGGTCGCCGAACTGTATTTTCCAAACAACTCTGTCGTGGGCTTTTCTTCTCAGCTCTTTCCAGGTGCTGTTCATTGCCTTCATGTTTGTTTCCGAATACCGACGCAATGTTTGTTACTAAGCCTTCCTCTTTTAAGTCTTTAAGATTCTTATTTAGTGCTTTTCTTGTGCTATAGTTTGTTGATTTTTTCAATGTGTATTGTATTCATCTCTAGTGTCTTTTTATAATCACTTCCTCTGCTGCAAGTTGATTTGTTCTCTGTTACAGAACGTTGTTGTAGATGGTGTTTGGCAAACGGATTCAAAGTATCTCACGCAGACAGCTGTCTATTGCCATTTGTAATTTTAAAATTGACGAATTGATTGTAAACTTTTCAAAAAATCGTAATTCGTTACCAACACTGTGAAGATGTTCATGGAGTTTTAGGCAACACAAATGAATCTTGATTTTTATGAAAAATTTTGCATTAAAAATCCTGCAGGTTAAGTTTTCCGTATTTCACAATTTTGTAAATCACATTTTTGTTCATACTGATGCAAACATTTGAAATACACGATTAAACTGATTGCAATTGGCTCACACTCTTGTATTATTTCCAAATATTTTGCTAACAAATTAGGTTTCAGTGAATGGGAAGTGTTTACTTGCAATCTGACTTCTTTTATATTCACCTATGTCAAGTTAATCATTTCACTATGCAACAATTAAAAAAAAGTTGTAAATAGTTGTGATGCACAGCCTTCTTAATGCTCAATTCAAATTGAAGGTTTGATGTTGCTAGTTGTTCATTCGTTTTAAAAAGACTTATGTAGTTGAGACAATGATTAAACCCATGCAAATATGTTCTGTGCTGATTAGTTTCCTAACAGATGTACTCTATCTTTGTCAACTGTAGAGTTTTATTTGGTAACTAATGTTAGATTTTATTCTGTTTAACTGAGGCTAAAGTTGTAGCGTAAATAGAGGTTATTTCCGACCACCGGATCAGATATAGTATGATACTTCAGAGAATTTCGAATGGAAATCAACAAACCAGATTAGGCACAAATCAAAACACCTTGAACACAGATAAGGGTACGAAGTAATTTACAATTTAAGCAGCCATCTGAAAATATGTAAGATGCTGTTATTGTTACATGCTAATGCAACTTACAACTAGTGTTTTCTGTTGATGTTTATGCTATCTAAATTATGTCGCCTCATGACGAACTCTGAAAGTCAAATGATAAGATACGGTGTAATGACGTCTAACTTCGTAAGTTGACATTTAAAATTACTGATAAACTACCTATATATTTTTTATTCTTAACTTTCATAACCAAATAACCAGTTTCTTGTCTTCATGTATCAGGTTTTTAAATTGAGCATTTCTGTTTTAACTAAACGGAATAGAATCTATATTCAGTTACTTGTCAAAGGCATTTTAAACACCTTACCGGTTTAAACGTACAGTGCTAATCGCTCCACATTCTCAGATAAATGCTTGTCACTATCCATGAATAAATAAATCTTTTGCAAATCGCATTTCATTGTTTTCTGTCACTGAGCTTAGTGAAACTATTTATTAACTCAATATGAAGATTAAGAGTAACGAGTTGGATTCCAGTCACTTTGAAGTAACTTTCTGGCTCCATCTTAATCTTTTTGCAATCTCACTCAACCTTCTAAAACATAGGACTTAGGTAGGATGTAGGATGTATTCTGTCTTGAAATAGGCATAAAGTTAAGGAAAATCAAGTATTTCAATGAATCATTTATTTACGTATTAAGTTATTTGTAATGTCATAACTAACTGCCCGTAGAATAGTCGCTCATTTATTTACTCTGTGACAGTCCCTCAAATTATTACACTTTGTGTTTTACACTGATGCATTTACAACTTTTTGAAAAGTTTTTTGTCGATAAAAAAATACGCGTCTGAACGTTTTCCTGGAATGTTTATGTAGTTCATCTGTATAAGGCTGAATTCATATGTAGTTTATATACACAACAAACGTTTATGCTTTTCTTGTTGACATAATTTTATCACACAAATAACTTTAGTGCAAACTGTTTTTGAATGCGATACAATGAATATAAACTTGGTTTTAATGGCCGATTTTATTGCTTGCAACTGGAGAGCAGCCAAACGACGAATAATGTGAACCTATGCAATTATGCCATAGTTACTCCTTTTAAAAATAAACTATCGTTGGAGGTTTTCTGAGGCTCAAATCGACTACTTATATTCACTTAGTTTTATTGGATTAAATAAAAGGTTTGTTGTTTTTCCTATACAAGATTACCTTAAATGGGTTGAAGAGCGATTTCTTCTGTAGCTGTAATGTATTTTTCGACAATAACTTCCAATACAATCATAGTCAAATAACTACCGCATTTTGCGATCCATGTCTGTCCAGTCGTATAATGAACATGCCATGAAAATAACGAATTGTCATTATAACGTTAAGTCTATACAAACAGTTTATTGCACCAAGTGGATATCATAACTGAATTACATTCATATTTCAATTAACGCATTTTATGAGCTATTCGATGATAAAAAGTGTAACTATGGATTCAGATTGTTTAATAAACAGTACAAAGTCTACGTAGAAGTATTTTAATGCTAAAAGTCATCTGCTTAGATGATGTAGTTAAAAGTTTTTCCAGTTACTTTCAAATAACGTTTTCTCTTCTCTTTTTATCTCATCATTTGATTATCTTTTTATAAACATTCAAATTCCGCTGCAGTAAATGTCAATTTTTCGGTCTGCAAATACTGTTGGGTAAAACAGTATGAAATACTGTGACTTTCTTTGTTTACAGTTTTGGATAAAGTTGCCATTTAAATGCGATGCATTCTAATCTTAAAATTTTTCAGTTAGTAATGTATGAGGCTGATTTGAGTAATAAACGAAAATTAGTTAAAATTTCATTCAAAACTAAGTTAGACAGGCTACAAGATTTTCCCCCTTCAACAACAAAGTTATTTGTGAATGCATTTTGTTGAATGTAGGATCTAGAGTCATTTTTACACAAAAATGTTTTACAATGTGTAATTTATTGTGAAAAGATGACATTATGAGGAATTTAATTCACGTATAACCATGCCTAGAGGAAGATTTTCATAAGGTAACTGATTTAATGTCTTGCCAACAAATACTTGTCCATTTTGTAACTGAGTACTAATGATAGCCGAATACTATTGTGGAGTTTGTATTTTCTTGTAACTATTATAATCACGATGGAGTTTGTTCATAGCATCAATGTAAATATTAAGAAATCAAATACTTGTTACACTGTACTTGTATAAACATTATTTGCACTATCCACGAGTAACAATAAACCGTTTCAATAGAATAAACTTCAAAACAGAACCACAGTTAACCTGTCCTATACGAAGAAATTTAAAATAAAACTGATAAGCGCGAAACTGAAAATACGCACAAATTTGTAAGATGACAAGAAGACAGCTATCACACATACTACTCACAACTTCAATGACCAACAATTTGAGTGCAATGTCACTGTATATGCTATGGGGAAGTGTAGTAAAATACTATTTTTCTCATCTCTCGCAGCAGTTCAAGTTGTTTCTGATTGTTGATCTGGGCAATTTGTGATATGTTCACGCGGCCTCATCCAATGTCATTGGTGTACAATTGCTTACATTCATCACAGGTGAACGCCGCTGGATACATCTTCTCACTAGAACTTCAGGAATTACCTTGAGGAGTCAATCATTGGTGAGGTGATATGAATTGCAACTTAGTATTGTGAGGATTGTCAAATGTCACTTTGATACCTAATTCAGATCAATTTTCGATATCAATTAAACATTTGACAATCTTCACAACAGCCAATTACTGTATGTTATTAATCGTAGATAGTTCAATGTATGAATTTACTTTGAATTGTGAATGAATATTCCATCAGGGATTATAAATTTACATGGTGATCAAGTTAAAGTTTAGAAACTTTAAACCAAGAGTTTGTAGATACATAAAGTGATAATTATAGAATATACTACTGATAGGTTGATTACGTTATCGGATACAGGCTTATTAAGAATGCAACAAACTCGAAATGTCAGATATAAATGATGCATTTTAAAAGAATTACGGGTATCAGCATGTTGTGTTGAATGCATATTGGAAACTACATTTAATAGGCTCAACAAATTTTATTGTTTCAATCGAACGGTTTCAAAATATGAAATTAATGAAATGATGACATTCAAATTAGTAGTAAACTGACATCATGTAGTCATACTGGTGTACTATGAAGGCTCTAGTAATTAGACATTTGTATTTAGTAGGAATGAGTATTCAACTCTCATTTGTCTTGGTAACAATAAGTGAGTGTATTTTAACCTTCGTTTACTTGACATTCATTGTTGTGATCATAGTTTGTTGTGTTTATCTCTGACCCATCCCCCGCCTCATTAGCTTGGTTATCATCTATTCTTAATGAATTTTCGTTAAACTACGTAATTAATCCAATTGTGGTAGATTCATCGATTCACTTTCTATGGTCCTGGAATGTTTATTTATATGAATGAAATATACCCGTTGTATCATGGAGATAACAAGAATATGTTTCTCAATGAAGAGTTCGCCTTTGAATGAATCCATACTCTCAATACTGTGCAATCGGTAATATATGCATCTTCCATAACAATAATCAATAGTGTTCATTCCTTAAAGAAAATTAACTAAGCACATCAACAATTAAAGAAACGTTATGTCAATAGGAAGTCTGAAAATGTAGTTAGGCCTTCATTTAAATGTCATAGAAGTTACATAGAGATTATTAAACGTGAACATAAGTAAATAGAAGTTACGCAGTATGCTGAGATGAGGTGAAATGTGTTCAAAAGTGAAAATATGTCAGTTAAGAGTAAAGGGTTAATAGACAAGTAAGAAAAAGTAGTAATATTCTTTGACAAATAATTGTTGTCCTCTATTGAGTTATACTAGTAACGTTAGTCGGCGAGTTATGTTATGCGACAATCATCGAATGTTAATTGTTTGTGTCGGCCTCATTTCAATCATGATTGAACTATACGATGTCAAAACAAAATCCATTTTAGTTTATACAAAATCAATATATGTAAATAGGTTTTTCATTTCATATATTTTTATATAAATCAAGTAGATTGCATGTCAGTCAGTTGGTCATGATTAGCGTGAAACCCGATACATATGCACGTAGGTTCAAGTTGTCATATCACATTATCATGATGGAATTAAATTTGCAAGATTAACATGCCAGTACAATTTAACAGAAGGCAATACAATAAACAAAAGCATGAAGAAAAAGTGAAATTTAAGATTGAGATGTGACATACCCCGAACCATGTCACACAGTGCCCTCAACTGTTGAATAAGTGGTTCGCACTAATGCCAGCCAGCAAGTTAGCATCTACCAGCATAGATAGTCAAAGATTGTCGACTGATGTCATTTTTCGGTTTGGGTGTTCCCACCCCTCTCTTGCGTTTCTACAGACAACTTTGAACAACAATAGAGATGGTAGTTGAGCATATGCAGGACATATCTCAAATATCGGTTAAAGTTTAACAGTGTCACATAATAATTTACGATGTTTTTCTAGTACTCTATATTTAACATCAATAGTGCTTTATTGTTCATTTCATGATATACGGGCGACATTTAGAAGAATTTTACGTAATGGTTTTTCATAGCTTATTTTCACATCGATAGGTGTGAAGAACATGGTTCCAATCGCATCTGTCCCTACGTTAAAACAATTCAACTTTCATAAGTAGCTTATTTAAGTTGGATTGTGACTGGCGAATAGTTTAGTTTAACTTTTAAAACATGCCAAGAACAATACTGAAAGCAAAAGTAAATTAGTAATTTTATCATTGTGATAGTACCAACTTTAAGTGGCAAAATATGTATTGAATGTAAGAAAAATATTTTAATGTGAACAGTATTGTGCCTATTGTTGGTAAAAGATTCAAGTATATCACTCAATCTGCTGGAAGATTGTTTGGGCGAAGTTTGAAGGAAACCTTAGATAACGGTTTTGTGAAATTGGGAGTTTGTTAGCTTTCCTGGGGATCCAATCCTTAATCACCCAGTTGCACAGTCTGTGACCATTATCACTGAGCCATTCGAGCCCAGACTAATTCCTGGTAAACCTGTGATGTCTAAATTGGTTAGTTATTGTGATGTTGAGTTATTTAGACTATTAGGCATATTACAACTCGACCAATATAATTCGATCAGCAGTGTAAAAGATTTCACGAACATCAAATTTTCCACTTGATAGTGATCAACTACTCCATTTGTTATTGGTCGATTTATATGAGCTACTAAAATTAATCATACTACTGAATCAGTTAATATAAGCATATATGTCTGTTACATTTGTAACCCATACAGAGTCAGGCAATGAGTTTACTGTTTATTTTCGTAATCTAAGTTATCCATGGTTAGCAGAATTCCTAATGATTTAATCAAAGTTTTGATAAATTAGCTTTGCTAACTTTATACCCAAGTTACAAAGAAGCATATCCAATTCATTTGTAAATGAACTCATGATATTCCTGAGAAATTAATTCCAATTCTATGAAGTATTATGCTGAATAAAATAACGTTTACCACTTAGATTCGATTTTTACATTCAGCATAATAAAGTCAGTGAAGCTGATGTGAAAACACAATTTCAGAATTCGTTCTACCAACTCAATGACTTAAGAATATGTAGAGTGAGACATCTTGGCTTTCTCAAGAAGTTGATCATGCAAACACATGAGATATAACCTCGAAGGTGTTTGATGTTTGTTCACTTTGGACGAGTGTACTGTAACAAGAAACAACTAACTTAATTTGCAGGCGGTCTTGTGTATTCCATATACGTTTGAATGATTAAAAGAAATTTACTATTACTCTGAAAAGACGATACTCTATTTGTATTCAATGACCAGCTGTACAAATAAACCGATGGAGTAGCTATAAAATCACCACATAGATCTATCCTTACAGATATTTTTGTTGCGAGCATAAAGAAAACAAAACTGAGGTCTGAAATCGAGACGACGACACACAATTTATTGTATATCACTGACATCATTATTACATGTGATGTATTGAATCACGCTACTTGCATAATACATCTTTTTATTTGTACTCAATTAAACATCCAGTTCACAATAAAACATGAATCTAATGATCAGTCCAACCGTTTTAGACCTTGATGTAAAACAGTGAATGGATTGGACAATCGAGAAATGTATAGGTGAAAGGGAATTAGGAATCGGATATTACGTAAATAATAACAGTCATTATCCTGCCAGTTACAAACGTGGTCTAGTATAAACTCGCTTTGGCAAAACAAAAATGCTGTTCATAAATGATAAAAGTGATGAAAAATTAACAACAATAAAAGTGACCTCATAAACAAGACAAAATCTATTAAGAAACACGGGAACCACATCTTAAAAACGACGGACAGACGACTGTGAAATAAAGCTAGTTTCTACGCATTTTGCTTTAAAAGAAGACGAAATGTTTGAAATTGCTATATTATGTATCGAGATGGCACTAACGACGACCTACCCTGCAACTCAACACGTTTCCTTGTACGCCTAATGAGTTACTCCGAAGAGGGGTTAATGCTCCTCATAGGTCATCTCAAACTGTATCCTCAAATTTGCACGTAACAATGAATACAGAATTTTTGCCAGGTTTCTCCGGCATGTTTCTTGGAGCTTACGTTTCAAAGTCAGCAAGCATTTAAAATTATCAAGAGATAAGTAACGTTATTCGTAATGCGTTATCTAACAATTTTCAACTGGATCTCTTTGTGCACAAAGATGGCATGAAAAGCTTTTCACCATCGTATAGAATATAACAATTGGTTTTTCTCACACAGTCACTCAGATGTTTACAAATTGAAATGACTATGGTTCAAAATTCATCAAATTGTGTCACAATTATGTATTTCGCTATTCAGTCGATTACGTAATACCTACTGTCTGTAAGTTTTGCAAAGATTGTGTCACCTCTTTTTTTCCCCCACTTTACCTTTAATAACTGTATTCACACTTTTGATTTGTAGAAAATGAATACACATCCTACTTAACTACAAAAACAAGCATACGTTATGCTTCAATTTGAATTTTTATGACTTTCAACCCTAACATTCACCTCAATCTTAACAGAGATATTATATCAAGCATTTGGTTCTATATTTAATGACAGAATGCTACAAAACAGACTGGTGAATAGATTCCATCCTTCACGTCATGTTCTTCTTCGGATGTTCAGATTTGTGAAGAGATCAAGTTGTGCAAAATTTGTAACTTCATATCGGTAAAGTAATCAACTGATGCTAAATCATGGAGTAAACAATGGCATGGTATTTATAAAGTATGATAAATGGGAGCTAATGAATACCATCATAGAATGTTTAGAATTGAATAAGAAGCGTTCAGTATCATAGAGTTAATAATTCACTTATTCTTGTTATTTGGTTTTCAAAAGTTTTTACTTTACTACGATTGGATAGACGTACTTTAGCACTAATCATTTGAAAGAAGTTCATACTCATTGATATTGTGATATTCTTCCCTATTTTACAATTTGTGAAACTATACATCGTTTTTACTCTCTCCTTAGATAGTTGAACAATTGAAACTATTCCCTTCACACTTGAAACAACTAAGAAATGAAGTGTTAATTTTTCCTGCCATCTAAATCTGTCATAAATGAAAATGATCATTCTGTATTGCTTCAACTGAAGACAAAGTTAAATAATCTCTGTGTAATTGAAAGTTTGATTACAGAAGTAACATTCCAATCTGTTGATCAACAAAATGATAATGAAAAAGACAATTAGAGTAGTGACGATAATTATGAAGTTTCGGTAAGAGGTCCACAATCCTTTTGTTCATCATTTCAAGATGATATTGTTTCTGTTGATTCTGAATTTAGTCTCAAAGACTTCAAAGAAGAAAAGAAGGAGGAACAGACAATACATGAGAATCGTCTATCAGAAAATAACACGATAAATGAATTGTCGAAAGTAGAACAAAATGATTGTGAAATGGCACTGATTAATACTGAGCTTACAGATAACCTAAAAGGATTGATGTCCTTTTCAACAAACTCATCCATTAATAATGCTGATGAAAATCTTAGTAGTAAACATTTTACACATGATTTTCAGACTCCTATGAATTCACCTGAAGCACATGAGTTCAACATATCCTTACTTCCACATGTTTCATTGATTATTTATCATTTACTAAAACGTTTAGGCTTCATTTATATGCATTATACAGATTGGTAAGAAGAGTTAGAGTTTAAGACAAAGAGATACTTTAGAGCTTAAACAAAACGTTTTAC
>CM046063.1:47103350-47120947 GCA_025215515.1 Schistosoma japonicum | reverse complement strand
AATTTCAGTGTTAGTTTCCTATTGCAATGTACTAGTTCTTCAAAGTTCTTCAAAAGCATTTATTCCATGTCGAAATATGCTACTACATAACAGTATGCTGATTATATATTCATCAATTTAATTAGTAGAGTTATATGCGGAATGTGCAATATCAGCGACTGGTCGTTTAATTAAGTTATCAAATCTTAGAGTAAATGTGAATTGGCTGAATGTGTTCATTGTGAGATTCGTTGCAGTGTATGTGGTGATGAGAATGGTGAAAATGAAATAACTACCCATAGTACTAATGATGCAATAATACTTCACTGAAAAACATACAATCAATGCTAATCTTTGCCACATCTCACATTTACACATCAAATGTCTATTATTGTCAAGTAGTTACACTTTGTCATAACGTTAGTAGGTTGATAGGCAACCACCATTAACATATCTCATTGAAAATGTCCACATCAGTTATTGTTTCCTTACTCTACTAGTGGAATAATAAGGACTCTGAACTTGTGAGACCCATCAATCTATCTTAGTCATTTGCTAGTGTTCTTCCCTTTCAATCCATTTACAAGCCGAATTGGTGTGTCATGTCACTAAATGCCTGTATATACAGTAATGTCTACGCATTCGTTTCAGGATACCAAGTCTGTTGTTTTGTATTTTGTGTGCGTTTGTTTTGTCTCTAGTTGTAGATGATAATGTATAATGTGAGTTTGAAACCTATTGACACAATACTATCGACTTCTCTTCAACGCTGAAGTTGTAAGTACTTTTGGTCTTATTCTGTATCTGGACATGCACAATGAATAATTCTACTAACTCTCAGCCGTTTCCTTGTAGTTGTAACGCTTGCGTCAAGAAGACGCATTTCTTAGTTGTGTGTGCACTATGATACAATACTTATATTTGATATCCTAGCACTGTAAACTTTGATGCCTTTGGTTTGGTTCTAAATTTCTATCTTCATTTGCTATAAGTGTAATGACAGTTACACTTTGTGCATGTATATAAACCCATAACATTTTGACGATATCTGTAAACTGGCATGCTCGTATATACAAAATGATACTTGAGAATTAAAGCTAATTATTTATTACATTGCATGTATCGGTCTATACAATTCGGATTGTGTTGGTGAATAAGGACACTGAGTGTGATAACTTTAAATCCTACGAATGTCGTTTACTTCGATGTAAAGTAAGCTTACATGTTACAGTTTCCATTGAATCATCAAATCACTCATGTTCATATATTTCTACTACAATTATCCACAAATTGAATGCTGTGATGTTAATTTGCCCAACTCAAGTAGTAAAATTGTCGGCTGATGTAATGAAGATGAATATCACAATCTGAATATCGTATTCTGTAGACACTAGTCATCGCCTTATTCTTTTAGTAACAATCTACTAAACTCATAATAACTGATAAAATGATACAATGAAAAAATTTCAAACATAATACTCACTATAGAATCTGGCATTACTGAATGTTGAAGTAGACTTAATTTGGTTAGTTTCAAATTTTTTTGATAATCGTTGATTCAATCTTTCAGTATCGACATTTTGTACACTCAAGTATTGAAATGATAATTTTGCGTTCACCCTAACACCATTAAAAGATTTATTGTATGTTTTTTTGAATTCAATATCCTCGCAATTTTCACTTTTGTATTCTGAAGGAACTTCACTGTTTACAACTTCAAGTAACTAAGTAAAATTAACAAAATATAAATGTATCACATTCATCACAACTGGATATAGAAAATGCAAATTCATTGAATTGTAATTAGTAATTTCCTTCCATTACTCTGATTGATAAAGGCATGTCTAACTACTCGTTTTTATTTCACATTAGACTTCTAGCATAAAAAGCCAACTGAAACAGTATCACTTCATTTAGTGTTCATGTTATTGTACAAAGTGGATTCATTCTATTGCTGATCAACATGTTTACAAACTGTTTGATAATTGACACTTCGATTCATCAATATGATACACACACATTCGTCCCACTAAGTTGACAAGAATAAATTTCCACTGTCATGATATCCTGGTGTAGACGAAACGTGGATTACGTTATGACAAGTAAAGTGTGGCATCAGTTTAGGATACCTCAATTAATTGTTATTTTAATGCCACTGACTTTGTTCTGTCACGACAATAATCACCAAAACTATTTTTCAAATATTATAAAATGAGTTATGTATATTTGTAAACCTATGCAATGCTCAATTATTTGAAATTATCAAAATTACCCTGGGTAATGATGTATATCAAATATTATGTTTATGATGTACATAAATACAAACTGAATTGATTGAGTGTAAGAAGTAAACATACTTGATCACAGACGATACTACAAAGTTGATGGTATTCTGGCGAACTTTTATTAAGGTATTCCGTATCCCAATCAATCATTCTGTTTGTCGTTTCATTAATCAAGCCAAGTGTGAACACGTTCACCTGCACAACTGTAAAATTGAAAAACGAGAAAAAACAATTATTAACATCACATTCTGCAATAGTCTAAGAAATCAATCAACTGAAACAAAATTTTGTCTGTTCTCTACAGACTATTACATTCCATTGTGTATTTTCACTCACATAATGTCAGTATGATACTTATTGTGTATATCATCTAATTGAGCAAATCAGTATAAGAGTTTGTGCCACTGAAAAACCCACTGCTTGATTCAATTACCAAGTCACTTCTTTTACAACATTTTGACATCTAGTGATCTAGTCAACTGAACTGTTTACACTTAACATGCATTAGCAAACAGAATGTGGCAAATTATTTAAATCTCTTGACAAATACTAAATTCAGATTAATTGTTCTAAAGTTGTTTTCAACTGCATTCAATGAGACGTCATCAATTCTCATAGAGATGTGAAATGTGATTGCAAATGTTGTTTCTAATACTTACAATGTGTGATAATAGGCAGAGAGATGGAGACCCTCTACAGTACACGAATGTCTAGAGGTGCGTTACACTGAGCATGAAGTGTCAGAGGTGACTGCAATGAGCCGATATAATTATGCACGATTTAGATTTTACGTCATACTCTAATTTGATCATTTATGATTGAACAGAATCTATTTGTTACACATGAGAGTGTTAGTGTATTTTACAGACTGGTTATCAAGAGAAGAAGGAGATGTTTTAATAAATGTCTTTACTCTGGATGAATGCCACTGTAATATGTAGTCATTGAAACAATCAAACAACTCACCAGTTTCAACTTGTTCAATGTGACCTTGAGTTTTCGATTAAAATAATATAAGGAAAAACAAAGGTATATTCATCAAAGGATACATTGAGCACAAGTCAGTTCAATTCGACTTCGCAGTAGATTATTACGATAAAATTCAATAAGTAAGTTAAAACATGTTCACTAACAACGTGGCAATTGAAGAAACCTCACCAACATTCCGTTTGCATGCATTCAAGCATATTTCTACAGGTTGACTGACATTCTTCCATCGACATCATTCTAAGTATACAAAGAGCATTGTTTACCCTGTTTCAATATTATTTTTCTTGTTTCTTCTATCAATCTTATCTTCATCAATACACTTTGTTACTTTTTGTTTTGCCATTGAATTTGTTAGCAATCTCTTTTCAAGTATGTTGCAGAATATCACGGAGTTGCCAGTCCATTGAACTACCTTATTGAAATTTTTTCTAACAAACGAATTTTTCGTAAGTGGGAACACTCAAATTATGTAAGGAAACTACAATTCGCTACCATCACATTGTACATGTGAGCTACAGATTCATTTAAAAAATGATCAAAATCTAATGTGATCGACTATATACATGATACAAATAAAGATAAATTCTGTTTACTCAATGAGTTAGAAATTCTTATATCTCTAAGCTTTCAAGTTTACAACAGTGTTGTGCATGAATGATGAACATAGAGTCTTGGACATGTGTACACTTGTCCTACTTGTCATGCAACCGAAACACAGCAAGATCAACATCACATTAGTAGAAGTAGAAGTTACTTCAATGATAATAATATCGAAAACAAAGAACAATGAGCATATATTATACAGTTTATGGAGAAAAAACGAAGCGTGGAAAGGAAGTAATTAGACATTCACGATTTAAGGAAGGACGATGATTGGAGACATCTAAGCCAACATGACCGATACTCAGTCATGCCACTCAGCTTCCGTCTACTAGTTATCATATTTGCGCAGAACCCAACCAGGCAGTCTACAGCTACCGACACGACTCAAACCATCAGTCAGTGACTTCATGCACTGAAGCAGTGTTTTGGTTTGGACACCCTGAATTCTGCTCCATCCTGCTCCTGTATCTGCCAACAACACGCGTCGAGGCAGACAATGCTTGGGCATACGTACCACATGTCCTTACCACCTTAGTCGATAAACATTCACAACCTCATCGACGAATTTGTCACCTTTGCCTAATATCCGTCAACTAATCTCGTCAATACTTACTCGGTGTGAGAGATAGCGAGAAAAATTTCAATGCAAACATGAAAATAAACCGTTAAATGCAACACTATGAATGTCAAGTCCCTTTCATTGAGTAAACATCAGATCCATTAAACTGTGAGTCTAGTGTTACTTTCAATATTGTCTTCCAAATACCACATTGTTAATTAACGAATTATCAGGTTGCATCCAAAACTCCATACTTCCTAGCGTAAACTTATCCCAGTGATCAACTTCAAATCAAACGAAGCTGTAATTCATGTCAATTACTTACTACAACATGTTGCACATTGGTGATTGAATACATGTCAGTGAATTGATGGATACATCAATTATCCAGCAAAATATCATGTACACAAACAGTGAATACGTTGAGTCAATAAGTGACGAATAAAGTAACCACATCACATGATTAGATAATACGTAAGTTTGTATTCAAATTAAAATCCGAAATGTTCATTAAGTAAGGAAACAATGTTAGATGGTTGTGTTACTTATTTCTATGCATCATTTTATCGTCGGACGACACTATTTATGTCGACCATTCTAATAGAATACTCTTTGTTGCACAATCAAAGTGATCCTAAGTGTAGAAATGAATACAGTCTATTTAACTTCTTTCCGTCATTCATTTACAACTAAAAGTTTGCTGTGTTCACATCAGACACTTATGTCGTACAAAATAACACACGTAAGGTACCAATACTTCGAACATCATCTTATGAAGATAGTTAGGGTGAGTTAATAACATTAATTGAAACGATAATTATTATTATTATTATTATTATTATTATTATTATAATCGGGAGCTCTCTACGATCAACTAGATGAAAGCCGAAACCCTCATTAATTTCAATATACATACAGCCAAATGATATGCATTAGATTGATTTGCGTTTTTCAATGGATACAAGCAAGTGACCACTTTGACTTCTTACCAAACATGACTCCGTCAATAACGGATAGGTGTATCAACAAATATGAAAGTTGTGAGTGAAGTGGCTGAATAAGTATTTCAGTTTGTAAATATTTTACAACAAAATTATTTAAATAAAATTTTGTAACTCACTTGCATCTCTGTTTGCAATCTGATTTAGTCTTGTATTTGGATGAATCACTTCCACGCTTGCTGAAACAATGGTAATTATATCATAACATGAATTAAATATGTGATAGTATAATCACTGTTTCCAGTTATTTCTGCATCTCTACAGACTGCACTTATTCAACAATGCCTGTTCATCATCTCTAAGACAATCGTGATGTAGGAACTAGTCGAATTATATTCATCAAAGTCGATTGCTTCAGAATCAGGTATCTAGACACCATTCGACTATTCAATGTTGCATTGTTGATTTCAATGACACTTTGCAACAAACAATCTAGCCTTGAATTTGTCGATAGTCCATACTTGTACATTGAAGTTGATTTCATTGTAATTGTAAAGTTATTGTTAGTTATTCAAAATCTTATGACAAAAATACTGTTTAAAAGGCTCAAGTTTTCATCAATTTCGAAGATCCATGTCTTCGAATTGCTCATTCTAACTGTTGATCACTCAATCCATCTATTAATAATGTGTTGAATGTATCATCAACTATTTTGATTACGCATTAAGTTTAACTCTAGGTGATTTTCATTACGGCCATCAGGATGTAAATTTCAGTGTTAGTTTCCTATTGCAATGTACTAGTTCTTCAAAGTTCTTCAAAAGCATTTATTCCATGTCGAAATATGCTACTACATAACAGTATACTAATTTTTAATCATCAATATAATTAGTGGAGTTATATGCGGAATGTGCAATATCAGCGACTGGTCGTTTAATTAAGTTATCAAATCTTAGAGTAAATGTGAATTGGCTGAATGTGTTCATTGTGAGATTCGTTGCAGTGTATGTAGTGATGAGAGTGGTAAAAACGAAATAACTACCCATAGTACTAATGATGCAATAATACTTCACTGACAAACATACATTCAATGCTAATCTTTGCCACATCTCACATTTACACATCAAATGTCTATTATTGTCAAGTAGTTACACTTTGTCATAACGTTAGTAGGTTGATAGGCAACCACCATTAACATATCTCATTGAAAATGTCCACATCAGTTATTGTTTCTTACTCTACTAGTGGAATAATAAGGACTCTGAACTTGTGAGACCCATCAATCTATCTTAGTCATTTGCTAGTGTTCTTCCCTTTCAATCCATTTACAAGCCGAATTGGTGTGTCATGTCACTAAATGCCTGTATATACAGTAATGTCTACGCATTCGTTTCAGGATACCAAGTCTGTTGTTTTGTATTTTGTGTGCGTTTGTTTTGTCTCTAGTTGTAGATGATAATGTATAATGTGAGTTTGAAACCTATTGACACAATACTATCGACTTCTCTTCAACGCTGAAGTTGTAAGTACTTTTGGTCTTATTCTGTATCTGGACATGCACAATGAATAATTCTACTAACTCTCAGCCGTTTCCTTGTAGTTGTAACGTTTGCGTCAAGAAGACGCATTTCTTAGTTGTGTGTGCACTATGATACAATACTTATATTTGATATCCTAGCACTGTAAACTTTGATGCCTTTGGTTTGGTTCTAAATTTCTATCTTCATTTGCTATAAGTGTAATGACAGTTACACTTTGTGCATGTATATAAACCCATAACATTTTGACGATATCTGTAAACTGGCATGCTCGTATATACAAAATGATACTTGAGAATTAAAGCTAATTATTTATTACATTGCATGTATCGGTCTATACAATTCGGATTATGTTGGTGAATAAGGACACTGAGTGTGATAACTTTAAATCCTACGAATGTCGTTTACTTTGAAGTAAACTATGCGTACATTTTACAGTTTCAATTGAATCATCAAATCACTCATGTTCATATATTTCTACTACAATTATCCACAAATTGAATGCTGTGATGTTAATTTGCCCAACTCAAGTAGTAAAATTGTCGGCTGATGTAATGAAGATGAATATCACAATCTGAATATCGTATTCTGTAGACACTAGTCATCGCCTTATTCTTTTAGTAACAATCTACTAAACTCATAATAACTGATAAAATGATACAATGAAAAAATTTCAAACATAATACTCACTATAGAATCTGGCATTACTGAATGTTGAAGTAGACTTAATTTGGTTAGTTTCAAATTTTTTTGATAATCGTTGATTCAATCTTTCAGTATCGACATTTTGTACACTCAAGTATTGAAATGATAATTTTGCGTTCACCCTAACACCATTAAAAGATTTATTGTATGTTTTTTTGAATTCAATATCCTCGCAATTTTCACTTTTGTATTCTGAAGGAACTTCACTGTTTACAACTTCAAGTAACTAAGTAAAATTAACAAAATATAAATGTATCACATTCATCACAACTGGATATAGAAAATGCAAATTCATTGAATTGTAATTAGTAATTTCCTTCCATTACTCTGATTGATAAAGGCATGTCTAACTACTCGTTTTTATTTCACATTAGACTTCTAGCATAAAAAGCCAACTGAAACAGTATCACTTCATTTAGTGTTCATGTTATTGTACAAAGTGGATTCATTCTATTGCTGATCGACATGTTTACAAACTGTTTGATAATTGACACTTCAATTCATCAATATGATACACACACATTCGTCCCACTAAGTTGACCAGAATAAATTTCCACTGTCATGATATCCTGGTGTAAACGAAACAGGAATTACGTTACGACAAGTAAAGTGTGGCATCAGTTTAGGATACCTCAATTAATTGTTATTCTAATGCCACTGACTTTGTTCTGTCACGACAATAATCACCAAAACTATTCATCAAACATTATGCCTACGATGTACATAATTACAAATTGAATTGATTGAGTGTAGGAAGTAAACATACTTGATCACAGACGATTCTATGAAGCTGATTATATTTTGGCGAACTTTTATTAAGGTATTCCGTATCCCAATCAATCATCCTGTTTGTCGTTGCATTGATCAATTCATCCATGAAAACATCAACTTTAACATCTGTAAAATATCAAATTGATGATTCAATTATTTTACTAAACATTTTACTAAAGCTATAGAATTTAATCAACTGAAAAAATTATTTGTCTGTTCTTTACAGACTATTACATTCCATTGTGTATTTTCACTCACATAATTCAGTATGATACTTATTGTGTATATCATCTAATTGAGCAAATCAGTATAAGAGTTTGTGCCACTGAAAAACCCACTGCTTGATTCAATTACCAAGTCACTTCTTTTACAACATTTTGACATCTAGTGATCTAGTCAACTGAACTGTTTACACTTAACATGCATTAGCAAACAGAATGTGGCAAATCATTTAAATCTCTTGACAAATACTAAATTCGGATTAATTGTTCTAAAGTTGTTTTCAACTGCATTCAATGAGACGTCATCAATTCTCATAGAGATGTGAAATGTGATTGCAAATGTTGTTTCTAATACTTACAATGTGTGATAATAGGCAGAGAGATGGAGACCCTCTACAGTACACGAATGTCTAGAGGTGCGTTACACTGAGCATGAAGTGTCAGAGGTGACTGCAATGAGCCGATATAATTATGCACGATTTAGATTTTACGTCATACTCTAATTTGATCATTTATGATTGAACAGAATCTATTTGTTACACATGAGAGTGTTAGTGTATTTTACAGACTGGTTATCAAGAGAAGAAGGAGATGTTTTAATAAATGTCTTTACTCTGGATGAATGCCACTGTGTTATGTAGTCAATGAAGCAATCTCACAACTTACAAGTCCTTAATTCTTTATTGTATTATTGAGTATTTGCTTAAAATAATTATCCCAATACAATAGAAATCATATCAGAGATACATTTAGCACAAGTCAGTTCAATTCGACTTCGCAGTAGATTATTACGATAAAATTCAATAAGTAGGTTGAAACATGTTCACTAACAATGTGGCAATTGAAGAAACCTCACCAACATTCCGTTTGCATGCATTCAAGCATATTTCTACAGGTTGACTGACATTCTTCCATCGACATCATTCTAAGTATACAAAGAGCATTGTTTACCCTGTTTCAATATTATTTTTCTTGTTTCTTCTATCAATCTTATCTTCATCAATACACTTTGTGGTTTTTTGTTTTGCCATTGAATTTGTTAGCAATCTGTTCTCAAGTATGTTGCAGAATATCAAGGAGTTGCCAGTCCATTGAACTACCTTATTGAAATTTTTTCTAACAAACGAATTTTTCGTAAGTGGGAACACTCAAATTATGTAAGGAAACTACAATTCGCTACCATCACATTGTACATGTGAGCTACAGATTCATTTAAAAAATGATCAAAATCTATTGTGATCGACTATTTACATGATACAAATAAAGATAAATTCTGTTTACTCAATGAGTTAGAAATTCTTATATCTCTAAGCTTTCAAGTTTACAACAGTGTTGTGCATGAATGATGAACATAGAGTCTTGGACATGTGTACACTTGTCCTACTTGTCATGCAACCGAAACACAGCAAGATCAACATCACATTAGTAGAAGTAGAAGTTACTTCAATGATAATAATATCGAAAACAAAGAACAATGAGCATATATTATACAGTTTATGGAGAAAAAACGAAGCGTGGAAAGGAAGTAATTAGACATTCACGATTTAAGGTAGGACGCTGATTGGAGACATCTAAGCCAACATGACCGATACTCAGTCATGCCACTCAGCCTCCGACAATAACCACATCACATGATTAGATATTACGTAGGTTTGTATTCAAATTAAAATCCGAAATGTTTATTAAGTAAGGAAACAATGTTAGATGGTTGTGTTATTTATTTCTATGCATGATTTTATCGTCGGACGACACTATTTATGTCGACCATTCTAATAGAATACTCTTTGTTGCACAATCAAAGTGACATTAAGTGTAGAAATGAATACAGTCTATTTAACTTCTTTCCGTCATTCATTTGTAACTAAAAGTTTGCTGTGTTCACATCAAACACTTATGTCGTACAAAACAACACACGTAAGGTACCAATACTTCGAACATCATCTTATGAAGATAGTTAGGGTGAGTTAATAACATTAATTGAAACGATAATAATAATATTAATAATCGGGAGCTCTCTACGATCAACTAGATGAAAGCCGAAACCCTCACAAATTTCAATATACATACAGCCAAATGATATGCAATAGATTGATTTGCGTTTTTCAATGGACACAAACAAGTGACCACTTTGACTTCTTACCTAATATGTCTCCGTCAATAACGGATAGGTGTATCAACAAATATAGAATTTGGAAGTGAATTGACTGTGTAAGTATGTCAGTTCGTATGTATTTTACAACAAAATTATGTAAATAAAATAGTAAAGAAACAAAATGTATGTCATTGATTAAATTTTAAAACTTACTTGATTCTTTGCTTTTAGTCTGAGGTTGCAGTGTAGTTTGTATTTTTTCGATTGAATTATTAACTGTTTCTATGCGTACAGAACCTAAAAGTTTGCATAAAATAACATGAATTGAATATGTGCTAATATAATCACTGTTACCAGTTATTTCTGCATCTCTACAGACTGCACTTATTCAACAATGCCTGTTCATCATCTCTAAGACAATCGTGATGTAAGAATTAGTCGAATTACATCCATCAAAGTCGATTGCTTCAAAATCAGGTATCTAGACACCATTCGACTATTCAATGTTGCATTGTTGATTTCAATGATACACTGCCACAAACAATCTAGCCTTGAATTTGTCGATAGTCCATACTTGTACATTGAAGTTGATTTCATTGTAATTGTAAAGTTATTGTTAGTTATTCAAAATCTTATGACAAAAATACTGTTTAAAAGGCTCAAGTTTTCATCAATTTCGAAGATCCATGTCTTCGAATTGCTCATTCTAACTGTTGATCACTCAATCCATCTATTAATAATGTGTTGAATGTATCATCAACTATTTTGATTACGCATTAAGTTTAACTCTAGGTGATTTTCATTACGGCCATCAGGATGTAAATTTCAGTGTTAGTTTCCTATTGCAATGTACTAGTTCTTCAAAGTTCTTCAAAAGCATTTATTCCATGTCGAAATATGCTACTACATAACAGTATACTAATTTTTAATCATCAATATAATTAGTGGAGTTATATGCGGAATGTGCAATATCAGCGACTGGTCGTTTAATTAAGTTATCAAATCTTAGAGTAAATGTGAATTGGCTGAATGTGTTCATTGTGAGATTCGTTGCAGTGTATGTAGTGATGAGAGTGGTAAAAACGAAATAACTACCCATAGTACTAATGATGCAATAATACTTCACTGACAAACATACATTCAATGCTAATCTTTGCCAAATCTCACATTTACACATCAAATGTCTATTATTGTCAAGTAGTTACACTTTGTCATAACGTTAGTAAGTTGATAGGCAACCACCATTAACATATCTCATTGAAAATGTCCACATCAGTTATTGTTTCTTACTCTACTAGTGGAATAATAAGGACTCTGAACTTGTGAGACCCATCAATCTATCTTAGTCATTTGCTAGTGTTCTTCCCTTTCAATCCATTTACAAGCCGAATTGGTGTGTCATGTCACTAAATGCCTGTATATACAGTAATGTCTACGCATTCGTTTCAGGATACCAAGTCTGTTGTTTTGTATTTTGTGTGCGTTTGTTTTGTATCTATTTGTAGATGATAATGTATAATGTGAGTTTGAAACCTACTTGACACAATACTATCGACTTCTCTTCAACGCTGAAGTTGTAAGTACTTTTGGTCTTATTCTGTATCTGGACATGCACAATGAATAATTCTACTAACTCTCAGCCGTTTCCTTGTAGTTGTAACGCTTGCGTCAAGAAGACGCATTTCTTAGTTGTGTGTGCACTATGATACAATACTTATATTTGATATCCTAGCACTGTAAACTTTGATGCCTTTGGTTTGGTTCTAAATTTCTATCTTCATTTGCTATAAGTGTAATGACAGTTACACTTTGTGCATGTATATAAACCCATAACATTTTGACGATATCTGTAAACTGGCATGCTCGTATATACAAAATGATACTTGAGAATTAAAGCTAATTATTTATTACATTGCATGTATCGGTCTATACAATTCGGATTATGTTGGTGAATAAGGACACTGAGTGTGATAACTTTAAATCCTACGAATGTCGTTTACTTTGAAGTAAACTATGCGTACATTTTACAGTTTCAATTGAATCATCAAATCACTCATGTTCATATATTTCTACTACAATTATCCACAAATTGAATGCTGTGACAGTAATTTGCCCACCTTAAATAGTAAAATTGTAGACTGATGTTATGAAGATGAATATCACAATCTGAATATCGTATTCTGTAGACACTAGTCATTACTTTATTTCTTCAGTAACATTATGCTTATATAATAATAAATGGAACAATAATATAATAATAACATATAATACATAATACTCACTATAAAAGTTTACACCTTTAAATGAGGAAATAGACTTTTTTTCGGTAAGTTCAAATTTTTTTAATAAATATTCATTTAATTTATCTGTTTCAACAATTTTTTCACCCGAATATACGAATGATACTTTTGCTAACGTTGTAACACCAAAAGCCATACTTATATATGCCATTTTAAATTCAATATCCTCGCATTTTTCACTTTTGTATTCTGAAGGAACTACACTTCTTGCAACTTCAAGTAACTAAGTAAAATTAACAAAATATAAATGTATCACATTCATCACAACTGGATATAGAAAATGCAAATTCATTGAATTGTAATTAGAAATTTCCTTTCACTACTCTGATTGATTAAGGCATGACTAACTACTCGTTTATATTTCTAATTAGACTTCTATCATAAAAGGCCAACTGAAACAGTATCACTTCATTTAGTGTTCATGTTATTGTACAAAGTGGATTCATTCTATTGCTGATCGACATGTTTACAAACTGTTTGATAATTGACACTTCAATTCATCAATATGATACACACACATTCGTCCCACTAAGTTGACCAGAATAAATTTCCACTGTCATGATATCCTGGTGTAAACGAAACAGGAATTACGTTACGACAAGTAAAGTGTGGCATCAGTTTAGGATACCTCAATTAATTGTTATTCTAATGCCACTGACTTTGTTCTGTCACGACAACAATCATCAAAACTATTTATTAAACATTATGCCTACCATGTAGATAAATACAAACTGAATTGATTGAATGTAAGAAGTAAACATACTTGATCACAGACGATTCTATGAAGTTGATTATATTTTGGCGAACTTTTATTAGCGTAATCCGCATCCCAACTCATCACCATGTTTGTCGCTGTATCCTTCAATTCATCAATAAAAGCGTCAACAAACACCTCTCGAAAATTTGAAAATGCAAAAAAAATAAATTTTTACATCACATTATTTTAACAGTCGAAAAAATTCAATCAACTAAAACAAATCATTTACCTGTTCTTTACAGACTATTACATTCCATTGTGTATTTTCACTCACATAATGTCAGTATGATACTTATTGTGTATATCATCTAATTGAGCAAATCAGTATAAGAGTTTGTGCCACTGAAAAACCCACTGCTTGATTCAATTACCAAGTCACTTCTTTTACAACATTTTGACATCTAGTGATCTAGTCAACTGAACTGTTTACACTTAACATGCATTAGCAAACAGAATGTGGCAAATCTTTAAATCTCTTAACAAATACTAAATTCGGATTAATTGTTCTAAAGTTGTTTTCAACTGCATTCAATGAGACGTCATCAATTCTCATAGAGATGTGAATGTGATTGCAAATGTTGTTTCTAATACTTACAATGTGTGATAATAGGCAGAGAGATGGAGACCCCTCTACAGTACACGAATGTCTAGAGGTGGCGTTACACTGAGCATGAAGTGTCAGAGGTGACTGCAATGAGCCGATCTAATTATGCACGATTTAGATTTTACGTCATACTCTAATTTGATCATTTATGATTGAACAGAATCTATTTGTTACACATGAGAGTGTTAGTGTATTTTACAGACTGGTTATTCAAGAAGAAGAAGGAGATGTTTTAATACTATGTCTTACTCTGGATGAATGCCACTGTAATATGTAGTCATTGAAACAATCAAACAACTCACCAGTTTCAACTTGTTCAATGTGACCTTGAGTTTTCGATTAAAATAATATAAGGAAAAACAAAGGTATATTCATCAAAGGATACATTGAGCACAAGTCAGTTCAATTCGACTTCGCAGTAGATTATTACGATAAAATTCAATAAGTAAGTTAAAACATGTTCACTAACAACGTGGCAATTGAAGAAACCTCACCAACATTCCGTTTGCATGCATTCAAGCATATTTCTACAGGTTGACTGACATTCTTCCATCGACATCATTCTAAGTATACAAAGAGCATTGTTTACCCTGTTTCAATATTATTTTTCTTGTTTCTTCTATCAATCTTATCTTCATCAATACACTTTGTTACTTTTTGTTTTGCCATTGAATTTGTTAGCAATCTCTTTTCAAGTATGTTGCAGAATATCACGGAGTTGCCAGTCCATTGAACTACCTTATTGAAATTTTTTCTAACAAACGAATTTTTCGTAAGTGGGAACACTCAAATTATGTAAGGAAACTACAATTCGCTACCATCACATTGTACATGTGAGCTACAGATTCATTTAAAAAATGATCAAAATCTAATGTGATCGACTATATACATGATACAAATAAAGATAAATTCTGTTTACTCAATGAGTTAGAAATTCTTATATCTCTAAGCTTTCAAGTTTACAACAGTGTTGTGCATGAATGATGAACATAGAGTCTTGGACATGTGTACACTTGTCCTACTTGTCATGCAACCGAAACACAGCAAGATCAACATCACATTAGTAGAAGTAGAAGTTACTTCAATGATAATAATATCGAAAACAAAGAACAATGAGCATATATTATACAGTTTATGGAGAAAAAACGAAGCGTGGAAAGGAAGTAATTAGACATTCACGATTTAAGGAAGGACGATGATTGGAGACATCTAAGCCAACATGACCGATACTCAGTCATGCCACTCAGCTTCCGTCTACTAGTTATCATATTTGCGCAGAACCCAACCAGGCAGTCTACAGCTACCGACACGACTCAAACCATCAGTCAGTGACTTCATGCACTGAAGCAGTGTTTTGGTTTGGACACCCTGAATTCTGCTCCATCCTGCTCCTGTATCTGCCAACAACACGCGTCGAGGCAGACAATGCTTGGGCATACGTACCACATGTCCTTACCACCTTAGTCGATAAACATTCACAACCTCATCGACGAATTTGTCACCTTTGCCTAATATCCGTCAACTAATCTCGTCAATACTTACTCGGTGTGAGAGATAGCGAGAAAAATTTCAATGCAAACATGAAAATAAACCGTTAAATGCAACACTATGAATGTCAAGTCCCTTTCATTGAGTAAACATCAGATCCATTAAACTGTGAGTCTAGTGTTACTTTCAATATTGTCTTCCAAATACCACATTGTTAATTAACGAATTATCAGGTTGCATCCAAAACTCCATACTTCCTAGCGTAAACTTATCCCAGTGATCAACTTCAAATCAAACGAAGCTGTAATTCATGTCAATTACTTACTACAACATGTTGCACATTGGTGATTGAATACATGTCAGTGAATTGATGGATACATCAATTATCCAGCAAAATATCATGTACACAAACAGTGAATACGTTGAGTCAATAAGTGACGAATAAAGTAACCACATCACATGATTAGATAATACGTAAGTTTGTATTCAAATTAAAATCCGAAATGTTCATTAAGTAAGGAAACAATGTTAGATGGTTGTGTTACTTATTTCTATGCATCATTTTATCGTCGGACGACACTATTTATGTCGACCATTCTAATAGAATACTCTTTGTTGCACAATCAAAGTGATCCTAAGTGTAGAAATGAATACAGTCTATTTAACTTCTTTCCGTCATTCATTTACAACTAAAAGTTTGCTGTGTTCACATCAGACACTTATGTCGTACAAAATAACACACGTAAGGTACCAATACTTCGAACATCATCTTATGAAGATAGTTAGGGTGAGTTAATAACATTAATTGAAACGATAATTATTATTATTATTATTATTATTATTATTATTATTATAATCGGGAGCTCTCTACGATCAACTAGATGAAAGCCGAAACCCTCATTAATTTCAATATACATACAGACAAATGATATGCAATAGATCGATTTGCGTTTTTCAGAGGATACGAACAAGTGACCACTTTGACTTCTTACCTAACATGACTCCGTCAATAACGGATAGGTGTATCAACAAATATGAAAGTTGTGAGTGAAGTGGCTGAATAAGTATTTCAGTTTGTAAATATTTTACAACAAAATTATGTAAATAAAATAGTAAAGAAACAAAATATATGTCATTGATTAAATTTTAAAACTTACTTGATTCTTTGCTTTTAGTCTGAGGTTGCAGTGTAGTTTGTATTTTTTCGATTGAATTATTTACTGTTTCTACGCGTACAGAACCTGAAAGTTTGCATAAAATAACATGAATTGAATATGTGCTAGTATAATCACTGTTTCCAGTTATTTCTGCATCTCTACAGACTGCACTTATTCAACAATGCCTGTTCATCATCTCTAAGACAATCGTGATGTAAGAATTAGTCGAATTACATCCATCAAAGTCGATTGCTTCAGAATCAGGTATCTAGACACCATTCGACTATTCAATGTTGCATTGTTGATTTCAATGACACTTTGCAACAAACAATCTAGCCTTGAATTTGTCGATAGTCCATACTTGTACATTGAAGTTGATTTCATTGTAATTGTAAAGTTATTGTTAGTTATTCAAAATCTTATGACAAAAAACTGTTTAAAAGGCTCAAGTTTTCATCAATTTCGAAGATCCATGTCTTCGAATTGCTCATTCTAACTGTTGATCACTCAATCCATCTATTAATAATGTGTTGAATGTATCATCAACTATTTTGATTACGCATTAAGTTTAACTCTAGGTGATTTTCATTACGGCCATCAGGATGTA
>CM046063.1:46985467-47095744 GCA_025215515.1 Schistosoma japonicum | reverse complement strand
TTACAGATATCGTCAAAAGTTATGGTTTATATACATGCACAAAGTGTAACTGTCATTACACTTATAGCAAATGAAGATAGAAATTTAGACCAAACCAAAGGCATCAAAGTTTACAGTGCTAGGATATCAAATATAAGTATTGTATCATAGTGCACACACAACTAAGAAATGCGTCTTCTTGACGCAAACGTTACAACTACAAGGAAACGGCTGAGAGTTAGTAGAATTATTCATTGTGCATGTCCAGATACAGAATAAGACCAAAAGTACTTACAACTTCAGCGTTGAAGAGAAGTCGATAGTATTGTGTCAATAGGTTTTCAAACTCACATTATACATTATCATCTACAACTAGAGACAAAACAAACGCACACAAATACAAAACAACAGACTTGGTATCCTGAAACGAATGCGTAGACATTACTGTATATACAGGCATTTAGTGACATGACACACCAATTCGGCTTGTAAATGGATTGAAAGGGAAGAACACTAGCAAATGACTAAGATAGATTGATGGGTCTCACAAGTTCAGAGTCCTTATTATTCCACTAGTAGAGTAAGAAACAATAACTGATGTGGACATTTTCAATGAGATATGTTAATGGTGGTTGCCTATCAACCTACTAACGTTATGACAAAGTGTAACTACTTGACAATAATAGACATTTGATGTGTAAATGTGAGATGTGGCAAAGATTAGCATTGAATGTATGTTTGTCAGTGAAGTATTATTGCATCATTAGTACTATGGTAGTTATTTCGTTTTTACCACTCTCATCACTACATACACTGCAACGAATCTCACAATGAACACATTCAGCCAATTCACATTTACTCTAAGATTTGATAACTTAATTAAACGACCAGTCGCTGATATTGCACATTCCGCATATAACTCCACTAATTATATTGATGATTAAAAATTAGTATACTGTTATGTAGTAGCATATTTCGACATGGAATAAATGCTTTTGAAGAACTTTGAAGAACTAGTACATTGCAATAGGAACTAACACTGAAATTTACATCCTGATGGCCGTAATGAAAATCACCTAGAGTTAAACTTAATGCGTAATCAAAATAGTTGATGATACATTCAACATTATTAATAGATGGATTGAGTGATCAACAGTTAGAATGAGCAATTCGAAGACATGGATCTTCGAAATTGATGAAAACTTGAGCCTTTTTTAACAGTATTTTTGTCATGGGGGCAGAAGATTGTGAATAACTAACAATAACTTTACAATTACAATGAAATCAACTTCAATGTACAAGTATGGACTATCGACAAATTCAAAGGCTAGATTGTTTGTTGCAAAGTGTCATTGAAATCAACAATGCAACATTGAATAGTCGAATGGTGTCTAGATACCTGATTCTGAAGCAATCGACTTTGATGAATATAATTCGACTAGTTCCTACATCACGATTGTCTTAGAGATGATGAACAGGCATTGTTGAATAAGTGCAGTCTGTAGAGATGCAGAAATAACTGGAAACAGTGATTATACTATCACATATTTAATTCATGTTATGATATAATTACCATTGTTTCAGCAAGCGTGGAAGTGATTCATCCAAATACAAGACTAAATCAGATTGCAAACAGAGATGCAAGTGAGTTACAAAATTTTATTTAAATAATTTTGTTGTAAAATATTTACAAACTGAAATACTTATTCAGCCACTTCACTCACAACTTTCATATTTGTTGATACACCTATCCGTTATTGACGGAGTCATGTTTGGTAAGAAGTCAAAGTGGTCACTTGCTTGTATCCATTGAAAAACGCAAATCAATCTAATGCATATCATTTGGCTGTATGTATATTGAAATTAATGAGGGTTTCGGCTTTCATCTAGTTGATCGTAGAGAGCTCCCGATTATAATAATAATAATAATAATAATAATAATAATAATAATTATCGTTTCAATTAATGTTATTAACTCACCCTAACTATCTTCATAAGATGATGTTCGAAGTATTGGTACCTTACGTGTGTTATTTTGTACGACATAAGTGTCTGATGTGAACACAGCAAACTTTTAGTTGTAAATGAATGACGGAAAGAAGTTAAATAGACTGTATTCATTTCTACACTTAGGATCACTTTGATTGTGCAACAAAGAGTATTCTATTAGAATGGTCGACATAAATAGTGTCGTCCGACGATAAAATGATGCATAGAAATAAGTAACACAACCATCTAACATTGTTTCCTTACTTAATGAACATTTCGGATTTTAATTTGAATACAAACTTACGTATTATCTAATCATGTGATGTGGTTACTTTATTCGTCACTTATTGACTCAACGTATTCACTGTTTGTGTACATGATATTTTGCTGGATAATTGATGTATCCATCAATTCACTGACATGTATTCAATCACCAATGTGCAACATGTTGTAGTAAGTAATTGACATGAATTACAGCTTCGTTTGATTTGAAGTTGATCACTGGGATAAGTTTACGCTAGGAAGTATGGAGTTTTGGATGCAACCTGATAATTCGTTAATTAACAATGTGGTATTTGGAAGACAATATTGAAAGTAACACTAGACTCACAGTTTAATGGATCTGATGTTTACTCAATGAAAGGGACTTGACATTCATAGTGTTGCATTTAACGGTTTATTTTCATGTTTGCATTGAAATTTTTCTCGCTATCTCTCACACCGAGTAAGTATTGACGAGATTAGTTGACGGATATTAGGCAAAGGTGACAAATTCGTCGATGAGGTTGTGAATGTTTATCGACTAAGGTGGTAAGGACATGTGGTACGTATGCCCAAGCATTGTCTGCCTCGACGCGTGTTGTTGGCAGATACAGGAGCAGGATGGAGCAGAATTCAGGGTGTCCAAACCAAAACACTGCTTCAGTGCATGAAGTCACTGACTGATGGTTTGAGTCGTGTCGGTAGCTGTAGACTGCCTGGTTGGGTTCTGCGCAAATATGATAACTAGTAGACGGAAGCTGAGTGGCATGACTGAGTATCGGTCATGTTGGCTTAGATGTCTCCAATCATCGTCCTTCCTTAAATCGTGAATGTCTAATTACTTCCTTTCCACGCTTCGTTTTTTCTCCATAAACTGTATAATATATGCTCATTGTTCTTTGTTTTCGATATTATTATCATTGAAGTAACTTCTACTTCTACTAATGTGATGTTGATCTTGCTGTGTTTCGGTTGCATGACAAGTAGGACAAGTGTACACATGTCCAAGACTCTATGTTCATCATTCATGCACAACACTGTTGTAAACTTGAAAGCTTAGAGATATAAGAATTTCTAACTCATTGAGTAAACAGAATTTATCTTTATTTGTATCATGTATATAGTCGATCACATTAGATTTTGATCATTTTTTAAATGAATCTGTAGCTCACATGTACAATGTGATGGTAGCGAATTGTAGTTTCCTTACATAATTTGAGTGTTCCCACTTACGAAAAATTCGTTTGTTAGAAAAAATTTCAATAAGGTAGTTCAATGGACTGGCAACTCCGTGATATTCTGCAACATACTTGAAAAGAGATTGCTAACAAATTCAATGGCAAAACAAAAAGTAACAAAGTGTATTGATGAAGATAAGATTGATAGAAGAAACAAGAAAAATAATATTGAAACAGGGTAAACAATGCTCTTTGTATACTTAGAATGATGTCGATGGAAGAATGTCAGTCAACCTGTAGAAATATGCTTGAATGCATGCAAACGGAATGTTGGTGAGGTTTCTTCAATTGCCACGTTGTTAGTGAACATGTTTTAACTTACTTATTGAATTTTATCGTAATAATCTACTGCGAAGTCGAATTGAACTGACTTGTGCTCAATGTATCCTTTGATGAATATACCTTTGTTTTTCCTTATATTATTTTAATCGAAAACTCAAGGTCACATTGAACAAGTTGAAACTGGTGAGTTGTTTGATTGTTTCAATGACTACATATTACAGTGGCATTCATCCAGAGTAAAGACATTTATTAAAACATCTCCTTCTTCTCTTGATAACCAGTCTGTAAAATACACTAACACTCTCATGTGTAACAAATAGATTCTGTTCAATCATAAATGATCAAATTAGAGTATGACGTAAAATCTAAATCGTGCATAATTATATCGGCTCATTGCAGTCACCTCTGACACTTCATGCTCAGTGTAACGCACCTCTAGACATTCGTGTACTGTAGAGGGTCTCCATCTCTCTGCCTATTATCACACATTGTAAGTATTAGAAACAACATTTGCAATCACATTTCACATCTCTATGAGAATTGATGACGTCTCATTGAATGCAGTTGAAAACAACTTTAGAACAATTAATCTGAATTTAGTATTTGTCAAGAGATTTAAATAATTTGCCACATTCTGTTTGCTAATGCATGTTAAGTGTAAACAGTTCAGTTGACTAGATCACTAGATGTCAAAATGTTGTAAAAGAAGTGACTTGGTAATTGAATCAAGCAGTGGGTTTTTCAGTGGCACAAACTCTTATACTGATTTGCTCAATTAGATGATATACACAATAAGTATCATACTGACATTATGTGAGTGAAAATACACAATGGAATGTAATAGTCTGTAGAGAACAGACAAAATTTTGTTTCAGTTGATTGATTTCTTAGACTATTGCAGAATGTGATGTTAATAATTGTTTTTTCTCGTTTTTCAATTTTACAGTTGTGCAGGTGAACGTGTTCACACTTGGCTTGATTAATGAAACGACAAACAGAATGATTGATTGGGATACGGAATACCTTAATAAAAGTTCGCCAGAATACCATCAACTTTGTAGTATCGTCTGTGATCAAGTATGTTTACTTCTTACACTCAATCAATTCAGTTTGTATTTATGTACATCATAAACATAATATTTGATATACATCATTACCCAGGGTAATTTTGATAATTTCAAATAATTGAGCATTGCATAGGTTTACAAATATACATAACTCATTTTATAATATTTGAAAAATAGTTTTGGTGATTATTGTCGTGACAGAACAAAGTCAGTGGCATTAAAATAACAATTAATTGAGGTATCCTAAACTGATGCCACACTTTACTTGTCATAACGTAATCCACGTTTCGTCTACACCAGGATATCATGACAGTGGAAATTTATTCTTGTCAACTTAGTGGGACGAATGTGTGTGTATCATATTGATGAATCGAAGTGTCAATTATCAAACAGTTTGTAAACATGTTGATCAGCAATAGAATGAATCCACTTTGTACAATAACATGAACACTAAATGAAGTGATACTGTTTCAGTTGGCTTTTTATGCTAGAAGTCTAATGTGAAATAAAAACGAGTAGTTAGACATGCCTTTATCAATCAGAGTAATGGAAGGAAATTACTAATTACAATTCAATGAATTTGCATTTTCTATATCCAGTTGTGATGAATGTGATACATTTATATTTTGTTAATTTTACTTAGTTACTTGAAGTTGTAAACAGTGAAGTTCCTTCAGAATACAAAAGTGAAAATTGCGAGGATATTGAATTCAAAAAAACATACAATAAATCTTTTAATGGTGTTAGGGTGAACGCAAAATTATCATTTCAATACTTGAGTGTACAAAATGTCGATACTGAAAGATTGAATCAACGATTATCAAAAAAATTTGAAACTAACCAAATTAAGTCTACTTCAACATTCAGTAATGCCAGATTCTATAGTGAGTATTATGTTTGAAATTTTTTCATTGTATCATTTTATCAGTTATTATGAGTTTAGTAGATTGTTACTAAAAGAATAAGGCGATGACTAGTGTCTACAGAATACGATATTCAGATTGTGATATTCATCTTCATTACATCAGCCGACAATTTTACTACTTGAGTTGGGCAAATTAACATCACAGCATTCAATTTGTGGATAATTGTAGTAGAAATATATGAACATGAGTGATTTGATGATTCAATGGAAACTGTAACATGTAAGCTTACTTTACATCGAAGTAAACGACATTCGTAGGATTTAAAGTTATCACACTCAGTGTCCTTATTCACCAACACAATCCGAATTGTATAGACCGATACATGCAATGTAATAAATAATTAGCTTTAATTCTCAAGTATCATTTTGTATATACGAGCATGCCAGTTTACAGATATCGTCAAAATGTTATGGGTTTATATACATGCACAAAGTGTAACTGTCATTACACTTATAGCAAATGAAGATAGAAATTTAGAACCAAACCAAAGGCATCAAAGTTTACAGTGCTAGGATATCAAATATAAGTATTGTATCATAGTGCACACACAACTAAGAAATGCGTCTTCTTGACGCAAGCGTTACAACTACAAGGAAACGGCTGAGAGTTAGTAGAATTATTCATTGTGCATGTCCAGATACAGAATAAGACCAAAAGTACTTACAACTTCAGCGTTGAAGAGAAGTCGATAGTATTGTGTCAATAGGTTTCAAACTCACATTATACATTATCATCTACAACTAGAGACAAAACAAACGCACACAAAATACAAAACAACAGACTTGGTATCCTGAAACGAATGCGTAGACATTACTGTATATACAGGCATTTAGTGACATGACACACCAATTCGGCTTGTAAATGGATTGAAAGGGAAGAACACTAGCAAATGACTAAGATAGATTGATGGGTCTCACAAGTTCAGAGTCCTTATTATTCCACTAGTAGAGTAAGAAACAATAACTGATGTGGACATTTTCAATGAGATATGTTAATGGTGGTTGCCTATCAACCTACTAACGTTATGACAAAGTGTAACTACTTGACAATAATAGACATTTGATGTGTAAATGTGAGATGTGGCAAAGATTAGCATTGATTGTATGTTTTTCAGTGAAGTATTATTGCATCATTAGTACTATGGGTAGTTATTTCATTTTCACCATTCTCATCACCACATACACTGCAACGAATCTCACAATGAACACATTCAGCCAATTCACATTTACTCTAAGATTTGATAACTTAATTAAACGACCAGTCGCTGATATTGCACATTCCGCATATAACTCTACTAATTAAATTGATGAATAATAATCAGCATACTGTTATGTAGTAGCATATTTCGACATGGAATAAATGCTTTTGAAGAACTTTGAAGAACTAGTACATTGCAATAGGAAACTAACACTGAAATTTACATCCTGATGGCCGTAATGAAAATCACCTAGAGTTAAACTTAATGCGTAATCAAAATAGTTGATGATACATTCAACACATTATTAATAGATGGATTGAGTGATCAACAGTTAGAATGAGCAATTCGAAGACATGGATCTTCGAAATTGATGAAAACTTGAGCCTTTTAAACAGTATTTTTGTCATAAGATTTTGAATAACTAACAATAACTTTACAATTACAATGAAATCAACTTCAATGTACAAGTATGGACTATCGACAAATTCAAGGCTAGATTGTTTGTTGCAAAGTGTCATTGAAATCAACAATGCAACATTGAATAGTCGAATGGTGTCTAGATACCTGATTCTGAAGCAATCGACTTTGATGGATGTAATTCGACTAATTCTTACATCACGATTGTCTTAGAGATGATGAACAGGCATTGTTGAATAAGTGCAGTCTGTAGAGATGCAGAAATAACTGGAAACAGTGATTATACTAGCACATATTCAATTCATGTTATTTTATGCAAACTTTCAGGTTCTGTACGCGTAGAAACAGTAAATAATTCAATCGAAAAAATACAAACTACACTGCAACCTCAGACTAAAAGCAAAGAATCAAGTAAGTTTTAAAATTTAATCAATGACATATATTTTGTTTCTTTACTATTTTATTTACATAATTTTGTTGTAAAATATTTACAAACTGAAATACTTATTCAGCCACTTCACTCACAACTTTCATATTTGTTGATACACCTATCCGTTATTGACGGAGTCATGTTAGGTAAGAAGTCAAAGTGGTCACTTGTTCGTATCCTCTGAAAAACGCAAATCGATCTATTGCATATCATTTGTCTGTATGTATATTGAAATTAATGAGGGTTTCGGCTTTCATCTAGTTGATCGTAGAGAGCTCCCGATTATAATAATAATAATAATAATAATAATAATAATAATAATTATCGTTTCAATTAATGTTATTAACTCACCCTAACTATCTTCATAAGATGATGTTCGAAGTATTGGTACCTTACGTGTGTTATTTTGTACGACATAAGTGTCTGATGTGAACACAGCAAACTTTTAGTTGTAAATGAATGACGGAAAGAAGTTAAATAGACTGTATTCATTTCTACACTTAGGATCACTTTGATTGTGCAACAAAGAGTATTCTATTAGAATGGTCGACATAAATAGTGTCGTCCGACGATAAAATGATGCATAGAAATAAGTAACACAACCATCTAACATTGTTTCCTTACTTAATGAACATTTCGGATTTTAATTTGAATACAAACTTACGTATTATCTAATCATGTGATGTGGTTACTTTATTCGTCACTTATTGACTCAACGTATTCACTGTTTGTGTACATGATATTTTGCTGGATAATTGATGTATCCATCAATTCACTGACATGTATTCAATCACCAATGTGCAACATGTTGTAGTAAGTAATTGACATGAATTACAGCTTCGTTTGATTTGAAGTTGATCACTGGGATAAGTTTACGCTAGGAAGTATGGAGTTTTGGATGCAACCTGATAATTCGTTAATTAACAATGTGGTATTTGGAAGACAATATTGAAAGTAACACTAGACTCACAGTTTAATGGATCTGATGTTTACTCAATGAAAGGGACTTGACATTCATAGTGTTGCATTTAACGGTTTATTTTCATGTTTGCATTGAAATTTTTCTCGCTATCTCTCACACCGAGTAAGTATTGACGAGATTAGTTGACGGATATTAGGCAAAGGTGACAAATTCGTCGATGAGGTTGTGAATGTTTATCGACTAAGGTGGTAAGGACATGTGGTACGTATGCCCAAGCATTGTCTGCCTCGACGCGTGTTGTTGGCAGATACAGGAGCAGGATGGAGCAGAATTCAGGGTGTCCAAACCAAAACACTGCTTCAGTGCATGAAGTCACTGACTGATGGTTTGAGTCGTGTCGGTAGCTGTAGACTGCCTGGTTGGGTTCTGCGCAAATATGATAACTAGTAGACGGAAGCTGAGTGGCATGACTGAGTATCGGTCATGTTGGCTTAGATGTCTCCAATCATCGTCCTTCCTTAAATCGTGAATGTCTAATTACTTCCTTTCCACGCTTCGTTTTTTCTCCATAAACTGTATAATATATGCTCATTGTTCTTTGTTTTCGATATTATTATCATTGAAGTAACTTCTACTTCTACTAATGTGATGTTGATCTTGCTGTGTTTCGGTTGCATGACAAGTAGGACAAGTGTACACATGTCCAAGACTCTATGTTCATCATTCATGCACAACACTGTTGTAAACTTGAAAGCTTAGAGATATAAGAATTTCTAACTCATTGAGTAAACAGAATTTATCTTTATTTGTATCATGTATATAGTCGATCACATTAGATTTTGATCATTTTTTAAATGAATCTGTAGCTCACATGTACAATGTGATGGTAGCGAATTGTAGTTTCCTTACATAATTTGAGTGTTCCCACTTACGAAAAATTCGTTTGTTAGAAAAAATTTCAATAAGGTAGTTCAATGGACTGGCAACTCCGTGATATTCTGCAACATACTTGAAAAGAGATTGCTAACAAATTCAATGGCAAAACAAAAAGTAACAAAGTGTATTGATGAAGATAAGATTGATAGAAGAAACAAGAAAAATAATATTGAAACAGGGTAAACAATGCTCTTTGTATACTTAGAATGATGTCGATGGAAGAATGTCAGTCAACCTGTAGAAATATGCTTGAATGCATGCAAACGGAATGTTGGTGAGGTTTCTTCAATTGCCACGTTGTTAGTGAACATGTTTTAACTTACTTATTGAATTTTATCGTAATAATCTACTGCGAAGTCGAATTGAACTGACTTGTGCTCAATGTATCCTTTGATGAATATACCTTTGTTTTTCCTTATATTATTTTAATCGAAAACTCAAGGTCACATTGAACAAGTTGAAACTGGTGAGTTGTTTGATTGTTTCAATGACTACATATTACAGTGGCATTCATCCAGAGTAAAGACATTTATTAAAACATCTCCTTCTTCTCTTGATAACCAGTCTGTAAAATACACTAACACTCTCATGTGTAACAAATAGATTCTGTTCAATCATAAATGATCAAATTAGAGTATGACGTAAAATCTAAATCGTGCATAATTATATCGGCTCATTGCAGTCACCTCTGACACTTCATGCTCAGTGTAACGCACCTCTAGACATTCGTGTACTGTAGAGGGTCTCCATCTCTCTGCCTATTATCACACATTGTAAGTATTAGAAACAACATTTGCAATCACATTTCACATCTCTATGAGAATTGATGACGTCTCATTGAATGCAGTTGAAAACAACTTTAGAACAATTAATCTGAATTTAGTATTTGTCAAGAGATTTAAATAATTTGCCACATTCTGTTTGCTAATGCATGTTAAGTGTAAACAGTTCAGTTGACTAGATCACTAGATGTCAAAATGTTGTAAAAGAAGTGACTTGGTAATTGAATCAAGCAGTGGGTTTTTCAGTGGCACAAACTCTTATACTGATTTGCTTAATCAAATTGTATACACAATTAGTATCATGCTGACATTTTCTGAGTGAATATACACAATGATTTGTATTAGTCTATAGAGAACAGGCAAATAATTTGTTTTAGTTGATTGAATTCTCTGACTATTGTAGATTGTGATGTACAAGATAATTTTTTTCCCTTTTTTTCGTTTTTAGTGCTGAAAGTGGACGTTGCTTTTACTGTATTGCTAGTCAAAATGACAAACACAAGAATTAATTTTAATCGAATGTACTTCACCAAAGGTTCATCAGATTATTATCGTCTAATGAAAATCGTCTGTGATGATGTATGTTCACTTGTAACACACATCCAATCTAGTTTGTATTTATCTACATTGTAGGCATAATGTTTGATGAATAGTTTTGGTGATTATTGTCGTGACAGAACAAAGTCAGTGGCATTAAAATAACAATTAATTGAGGTATTCTAAACTGATGCCACACTTTACTTGTCGTAACGTAATTCCTGTTTCGTTTACACCAGGATATCATGACAGTGGAACTTCATTCTGGTCAATTTAGTGGGACGAATGTGTGTGTATCATATTGATGAATCGAAGTGTCAATTATCAAACAGTTTGTAAACATGTTGATCAGCAATAGAATGAATCCACTTTGTACAATAACATGAACACTAAATGAAGTGATACTGTTTCAGTTGGCCTTTTATGAGAGAAGTCTAATGTAAAATGAAAACGAGTAGTTAGTCATGCCATTATCAATCAGAGTAATGAAAAGAAATTTCTAATTACAATTCAATGAATTTGCATTTTCTATATCCAGTTGTGATGAATGTGATACATTTATATTTTGTTAATTTTATTTAGTTACTTCCAGTTGTAAGTAGTGTTGTTCCTCAAGGGTCATATAGTGAAAAATGCGAAAATGCTACTTTTCGACCGATAATTATTTATCCAAAAATAAATGTTGGAATGCAATTATCAATAATATTCAATTACGATGGTGAACATGAGATTGATAGTAAACAATTAGGAAACGATTTAAAAATTCAATTATTACTGTCACAGACTAAATTAAAAATGGATAATGCCACATTTCAAGGTGTGTATAATGTTTCATTAATTTCCATTGTATTAATGTGTCAGATATTATAAATTTAGTAGATTGTTACTGAAAGAATAAGGCGATGACTAGTGTCTACAGAATACGATATTCAGATTGTGATATTCATCTTCATTACATCAGCCGACAATTTTACTACTTGAGTTGGGCAAATTAACATCACAGCATTCAATTTGTGGATAATTGTAGTAGAAATATATGAACACGAATGATTTGATGATGCAATCGAAACTGTAACATGTAGGCATAGTTTACTTCAAAGTAAACGACATTCGTAGGATTTAAAGTTATCTCACTCAGTGTCCTTATTCACCAACATAATCCGAATTGTATAGACCGATACATGCAATGTAATAAATAATTAGCTTTAATTCTCAAGTATCATTTTGTATATACGAGCATGCCAGTTTACAGATATCGTCAAAATGTTATAGGTTTATATACATGCACAAAGTGTAACTGTCATTACACTTATAGCAAATGAAGATAGAAATTTAGAACCAAACCAAAGGCATCAAATTTTACAGTGCTAGGATATCAAATATAAGTATTGTATCATAGTGCACACACAACTAAGAAATGCGTCTTCTTGACGCAAGCGTTACAACTACAAGGAAACGGCTGAGAGTTAGTAGAATTATTCATTGTGCATGTCCAGATACAGAATAAGACCAAAAGTACTTACAACTTCAGCGTTGAAGAGAAGTCGATAGTATTGTGTCAATAGGTTTCAAACTCACATTATACATTATCATCTACAACTAGAGACAAAACAAACGCACACAAAATACAAAACAACAGACTTGGTATCCTGAAACGAATGCGTAGACATTACTGTATATACAGGCATTTAGTGACATGACACACCAATTCGGCTTGTAAATGGATTGAAAGGGAAGAGCACCTGCAAATGACTAAGATAGATTGATGGGGCTCACAAGTTCAGAGTCCTTATTATTCCACTAGTAGAGTAAGAAACAATAACTGATGTGGACATTTTCAATGAGATATGTTAATGGTGGTTGCCTATCAACCTACTAACGTTATGACAAAGTGTAACTACTTGACAATAATAGACATTTGATGTGTAAATGTGAGATGTGGCAAAGATTAGCATTGGTTGTATGTTTTTCAGTGAAGTATTATTGCATCATTAGTACTATGGGTAGTTATTTCATTTTCACCATTCTCATCACCACATACACTGCAACGAATCTCACAATGAACACATTCAGCCAATTCACATTTACTCTAAGATTTGATAACTTAATTAAACGACCAGTCGCTGATATTGCACAATCCGCATATAACTCTACTAATTATATTGATGATTAAAAATTAGCATACTGTTATGTAGTAGCATATTTCGACATGGAATAAATGCTTTTGAAGAACTTTGAAGAACTAGTACATTGCAATAGGAAACTAACACTGAAATTTACATCCTGATGGCCGTAATGAAAATCACCTAGAGTCCAACTTAGTGCGTTATCAAAATAGCGGATGATACATTCAACACATTGTTGATAGATGGATTGAGTGATCAACAGTTAGAATGAGCAATTCGAAGACATGGATCTTCGAAATTGATGAAAACTTGAGCCTTTTAAACAGTATTTTTGTCATAAGATTTTGAATAACTAACAATAACTTTACAATTACAATGAAATCAACTTCAATGTACAAGTATGGACTATCGACAAATTCAAGGCTAGATTGTTTGTTGCAAAGTGTCATTGAAATCAACAATGCAACATTGAATAGTCGAATGGTGTCTAGATACCTGATTCTGAAGCAATCGACTTTGATGGATGTAATTCGACTAATTCTTACATCACGATTGTCTTAGAGATGATGAACAGGCATTGTTGAATAAGTGCAGTCTGTAGAGATGGAAAAATAACTGGAAACAGTGATTATACTAGCACATAATTAATTCAGAATATGTTATATATTTTGTTGTTTCAGCACGCGTGGATATTGTTAAATATTTAATAGAAATACCGCGTTCTACACATCGACCACCGACTACAGACATGAATGCAAGTGAGTTACAAAATTTCCATACTTACATATATTCTGTTTTCATACCATTTTATTCACCTAATTTCAGTGTTAAATACCTACAAACTGTATTACTTATTCAGTCACTTCACTTCCAACTTCTATATTTGCTGATATACATATCCGATATTGACGAAGTCATGTTAGGTAAGAAGTCAAAGTGGTCACTTGTTCGTATCCTCTGAAAAACGCAAATCGATCTATTGCATATCATTTGTCTGTATGTATATTGAAATTAATGAGGGTTTCGGCTTTCATCTAGTTGATCGTAGAGAGCTCCCGATTATAATAATAATAATAATAATAATAATAATAATCGTTTCAATTAATGTTATTAACTCACCCTAACTATCTTCATAAGATGATGTTCGAAGTATTGGTACCTTACGTGTGTTGTTTTGTACGACATAAGTGTCTGATGTGAACACAGCAAACCTTTAGTTGTAAATGAATGACGGAAAGAAGTTAAATAGACTGTATTCATTTCTACACTTAGGATCACTTTGATTGTGCAACAAAGAGTATTCTATTAGAATGGTCGACATAAATAGTGTCGTCCGACGATAAAATGATGCATAGAAATAAGTAACACAACCATCTAACATTGTTTCCTTACTTAATGAACATTTCGGATTTTAATTTGAATACAAACTTACGTATTATCTAATCATGTGATGTGGTTACTTTATTCGTCACTTATTGACTCAACGTATTCACTGTTTGTGTACATGATATTTTGCTGGATAATTGATGTATCCATCAATTCACTGACATGTATTCAATCACCAATGTGCAACATGTTGTAGTAAGTAATTGACATGAATTACAGCTTCGTTTGATTTGAAGTTGATCACTGGGATAAGTTTACGCTAGGAAGTATGGAGTTTTGGATGCAACCTGATAATTCGTTAATTAACAATGTGGTATTTGGAAGACAATATTGAAAGTAACACTAGACTCACAGTTTAATGGATCTGATGTTTACTCAATGAAAGGGACTTGACATTCATAGTGTTGCATTTAACGGTTTATTTTCATGTTTGCATTGAAATTTTTCTCGCTATCTCTCACACCGAGTAAGTATTGACGAGATTAGTTGACGGATATTAGGCAAAGGTGACAAATTCGTCGATGAGGTTGTGAATGTTTATCGACTAAGGTGGTAAGGACATGTGGTACGTATGCCCAAGCATTGTCTGCCTCGACGCGTGTTGTTGGCAGATACAGGAGCAGGATGGAGCAGAATTCAGGGTGTCCAAACCAAAACACTGCTTCAGTGCATGAAGTCACTGACTGATGGTTTGAGTCGTGTCGGTAGCTGTAGACTGCCTGGTTGGGTTCTGCGCAAATATGATAACTAGTAGACGGAAGCTGAGTGGCATGACTGAGTATCGGTCATGTTGGCTTAGATGTCTCCAATCATCGTCCTTCCTTAAATCGTGAATGTCTAATTACTTCCTTTCCACGCTTCGTTTTTTCTCCATAAACTGTATAATATATGCTCATTGTTCTTTGTTTTCGATATTATTATCATTGAAGTAACTTCTACTTCTACTAATGTGATGTTGATCTTGCTGTGTTTCGGTTGCATGACAAGTAGGACAAGTGTACACATGTCCAAGACTCTATGTTCATCATTCATGCACAACACTGTTGTAAACTTGAAAGCTTAGAGATATAAGAATTTCTAACTCATTGTGTAAACAGAATTTATCTTTATTTGTATCATGTAAATAGTCGATCACATTAGATTTTGATCATTTTTTAAATGAATCTGTAGCTCACATGTACAATGTGATGGTAGCGAATTGTAGTTTCCTTACATAATTTGAGTGTTCCCACTTACGAAAAATTCGTTTGTTAGAAAAAATTTCAATAAGGTAGTTCAATGGACTGGCAACTCCTTGATATTCTGCAACATACTTGAGAACAGATTGCTAACAAATTCAATGGCAAAACAAAAAACCACAAAGTGTATTGATGAAGATAAGATTGATAGAAGAAACAAGAAAAATAATATTGAAACAGGGTAAACAATGCTCTTTGTATACTTAGAATGATGTCGATGGAAGAATGTCAGTCAACCTGTAGAAATATGCTTGAATGCATGCAAACGGAATGTTGGTGAGGTTTCTTCAATTGCCACATTGTTAGTGAACATGTTTCAACCTACTTATTGAATTTTATCGTAATAATCTACTGCGAAGTCGAATTGAACTGACTTGTGCTCAATGTATCTCTGATATGATTTCTATTGTATTGGGATAATTATTTTAAGCAAATACTCAATAATACAATAAAGAATTAAGGACTTGTAAGTTGTGAGATTGCTTCATTGACTACATAACACAGTGGCATTCATCCAGAGTAAAGACATTTATTAAAACATCTCCTTCTTCTCTTGATAACCAGTCTGTAAAATACACTAACACTCTCATGTGTAACAAATAGATTCTGTTCAATCATAAATGATCAAATTAGAGTATGACGTAAAATCTAAATCGTGCATAATTACATCGGCTCATTGCAGTCACCTCTGACACTTCATGCTCAGTGTAACGCACCTCTAGACATTCGTGTACTGTAGAGGGTCTCCATCTCTCTGCCTATTATCACACATTGTAAGTATTAGAAACAACATTTGCAATCACATTTCACATCTCTATGAGAATTGATGACGTCTCATTGAATGCAGTTGAAAACAACTTTAGAACAATTAATCCGAATTTAGTATTTGTCAAGAGATTTAAATGATTTGCCACATTCTGTTTGCTAATGCATGTTAAGTGTAAACAGTTCAGTTGACTAGATCACTAGATGTCAAAATGTTGTAAAAGAAGTGACTTGTTATTTAAATCAAGCAGTGGATGTGTCAGTGGCACAAACTCTTATACTTATTTGCTCGGTAAGATGACATCCACAATTAGTATCATGCTGACATTGTGTGAGTGAAAATACACAATGGGCTGTAATAGTCTATAGAGAATAGGCAAATAATTTGTTTTAGTTAATTAAATTTATTTACTAATAATAACATATGCTGTTCTAATTGAATTGAATTTATTTGGCATTAATATTCTCGTGGATGATTACTATTGAATCTTAAATTAGAATAGTTTCTATCCGATTCAGGTTACTTCGAGTTATGATTAGTGATGAATTTTTTTGAACAGGATAAACTTTCCACATTGCGAAATTGAGATGATTTCGAAGAAGTTCTATCTGTCAACTGTGGAAATATGCTTGAATTTTGATCCATTTTGTCACTGTCACTTTGCATTGTTTGCCTACAAACTGTTGGTGATTTTGAATTTTTTAAATTTTTTTATTGATTGGTTGATTTGAAGTAAAACGGAGGAAACCCTATAGAATTCGAATATGTAAGTTTTATATCTTCTCTCATCGTTGCTGCATATTTTAATTCGTTGTTAAATTTCATATCTTTTGTCACTCGTTATGCGTGTTGTGTATTGATTTTTTGGTTTTCGTGCTTTGGACAATCAGGTGTGTGTCAGAATCGTGTTGTATTTGTGCATTGAATTAGTTGCATCATACAGACTAAGTAGTTGGTTACTGTAGATTTTTGTTTTAATTTGATTAACATTCTGTTTGATTTAGTCTCGATTCCTTTATCTTGAATAACTCGTGTTCATCTTCGTTACCCCATTTTAAAATAGACCATGTTGTTTTGTCATTTTATTTTTGCTTCTTTTTTTTCATTTTTTTCATCATCTTTTTGTTGTGTTCATTTACGTTTCCTGTCACATATTTAGTCGTTGTCTACAATTTCTACAAGTATTTCACTGAATACATTTACAGTTTTTCTGCTATTTGGTAATATACGTTTAAGTCATTTGATGCATTCAACTAGTCGTATATGACTAATGTTACAGAGGTAATCGAAAGTATGAATACGGTTAAGTGATAATTTACACTTGATACACTTAATGAGTGTAACACTTAGAGAGATTTCTTCTCTGACATCATTTCATAGGACCAAATAATTTTGACGCACTACAAACAACAATCAATTTTATTAGTACAATCACTTACTCAGTTTGTTACTACAGTTATACATCAAAGAGAATAGCCTAATAATGTCAGATTACTTTGAGGTTAAGTAACTCATGAGTGACTTACTATTCACATTGTCATCTTAAGAAATTAATTGGGGACAAAAACAAATTCTCTGAGGATTCAATGCTGTTAATGCCAAAGGACAATTTAGGTACTGAAAAGAAGTTTGTTTAGAAAACTGTAGGTTATCGTTGGATGCATGTCACATTAGAGATTTATACAGAAATTCATAAGACTACTTATGTTTATTCAATCATGATACTGATCACATAATCTGTCGTTGTCATAAACACTTTTGCAATCTTTCAAATAAATGTTGATTTATCATATCGACTTAGGAGTATTGACCGCTGTGAACGGTTTAGTGGTCTAAAAGTAAAACGTTTACTGTAAAACCGAACGGTTAGCGGTTCGACCCACGGTGTGGTCATCGATATGCACTGCTGAAAGTCCTAAACTACGATAACACTGCCATCTAGTCACTGGGCATCGGCATCAATGTATCCTTCATTCAGAAAATGCACCATGCTAAGTTAACATTCAACAATCTTCACAACACTTGATTACAATGGCCTATCGTAGGTAATTTTAATATTTTCCAGGTTTCCTGAAATTTCATTATATAATTACTTTGATTCCATCTTATATTCTTTTCATTATATTTAGTTCCGCCTTGGTATCGATGATCATCGTCGTGATTGGAGGCGGTATAACTGTATTCGTCAAATGTTGTTGATGTTTCCCATATGACATTTTTTTAAATAATTTAAATAATTAATAGTTTTTGTAGTTATTGTAACTGTAGTTTTTAGTAAATACATGCTTATCATGTTCAAAGAGCAGCCTAATGTTCTCATTTTTTATTTCTATTCACATTGTATTTAAGTACATGTAAAGACTGTACACTCACTATTATAACACCTTTTGTGGTTAGTGCGATTTGATCAAAATGCCATTCAATTTCATCTTCATACTTACATGAAGAAAGAACTCGAATGTTTGGAAATGATACTTCGATTTAGGATATCTGATGTGGATTTACTAAACATTTTCAAAGATGTCAATAGTAGGATCAATTGACATAGAATCTTTCTGGAGTTGGTTATCAATTAGGACTCCATACTACTATTTCCATGCTTCACGGTGGTAGTATAACATCAGATAAGTGCAAGCGTTACATGATAAGCTTGATTTTTTGTCTCCAACTCTCACTTGTCATTAGATGGATACTAATGTAATAGTTACTCAGTCATGTATTGTTTTGGTATAATTCCACTGACGAAGCTTTAATGACGGTCACGTTAATCTATATGAGACGATATTGCTGAGACTATGTAGACATTTAAGGTTGTTAGTGACGTGTATGTGACGCCGATACACTTAGATCAATGGCCGCTTATGCCTAGGTGGATAAAATTCAGTGCCCACAATAATTAATTTGACATGCGTTTTAATTGGTCAGTATACAATGTTCAACCATTGTAAATTTACTCTATCTCAGGTATGGAGTGGGCATTGTATTAATCGCATCAGGTGAAAGTAAAGAATAATGTAAATGCGACCACTGTCACAATCGAAATAAGTGTCGTCTGTAGCAATTCCACACCCTTAAATACGTAAGAAGGCCCAAAATTCTATCCTGATAGAAATTACTCATCAATCAACCTGAAAAGTAGAAGTAGTGGAAACCAGTATCCAATAAATTCTGCTAATAGGATTTAATCATATTGACAGTCGTTTGTAGTTCATAAGTTGAATTATGTTGAATCCATCGCGAGAATTTGTCAAATAGATTACCTGATTACTCATTGTCATCTAGTTGAATAAAATATCAGTATACTGGCCAACAGTCATCTCTATACCATCGTATTGATTTGAAAATAATATGAATGAACTAAACATTATTGGGAATTAGTGATTTGATTCGAATTCATAGATAGTAGTAGTCATTTTTAAAAGCGCATGTCTAATAGACTAACTACTATGTAAGTATATGAGTAGTAGTAATGCATGTTAGCTAAGTTTGATTTGAATTGTGACTGGTAAACAGAATTTAGGATGCGCGTGAACAATTTGCAACACTTACTCACAAATCGAGGAGTCCTTTAGGTGGCATTATTTGCAGCCTCACAAATAAAAAAGCCAAAAAAATGTTTCTTAAAATCTGTGTATGTCCCATTTTAGAATACTGTCTGTTTGTTCTCAGCTGTCCTTGTGTTAGGGATAAACACAAGTTACACTAGTCTAGACATTATTACAACAGTTACTGTTAGCTACATTACTTCTAATACCATTCATTATACTCAGAGAACAAATGACAATAGTGCAATTCATGTTAATGGTTAAAAGTTAAGGAAGAATGTGCTTGGCTCAAACTATTGCAAAACATCTTTTTAGTCGTACTGCTGTCAAATTTTGCCCAGTTAAGCGTCCCATTTAGTCGATATTTATCTGACAAGCCTCAACGTCTAAGGATGGACTTCATAATCTAATCACTAGGCTCTGAACATCTTTGGCTGATACAACTAGGTGTGACGTACTTGTTCATTTTGCTAGATATTAACCTACCGCTGATCAGAAGTAGAACCTCCCGGTTTGTCGTTCCGTGATCTGGAAATTATACTTCTTGATAACAAAACAATGTTTGTATATTTTTGTCTGAAACGGAAAAGTTAAAAGTTGTTACTATGGAAGCTTAATTTTAGTGAAGCGTAAACTAGCACCTTCATTCAATTGTACTTACAAAGTTACATGGTCTATATCAATAACAAAAGCTGACACCAATATTTGCTTAGGCAACATACCTAAAATTATTTATTGGTTATATGGATATTAATGCACGAGTTAGTTGTGAATATGTCAAATCGTTTCCAAGGATTTTACAAACTAAACAATTTTAGCCTGCAAGTGAATAAAAGACATGGTTTCCGTTAAAAGATGTATGCTGACGTTGCATTCTGTTTTGTCAAGCTCCCAACCTCTTTGCGTAAATAATGAGGAAGCTCAAAGATAAACTTGATAAGACCACATAATCCACTACTGAATAATGTAAGACTGTGGTGACCACGGAACAGAGACCAAATTTGAATCCAAGCAATCAATTAAAGAGACTCAGTTCACAACAAAGATAAGTGCAGAAGCGGTATATTCAAGATTCAGACAGCAGGAAGTACAAGGCGTCATGGGCAGAGAGTGTGCAGGTGAATGTCAGCACACAATAATATACATGATGCATTTAAAGAATGTTGATACAGTGTGTATTAGTAACCTATTATTACCTACGTAACACTAATAAACGTTTAGAAAGTAGAAAGTCTTTAAAGCCGTCAGCATAAGACCATTCCATGACATTTAGGAAATTAACTTTAAATTAAGCACTAAATGCGCCATGGAATACTCGAGTAACTGAACAAAATTAACCATGAAATCGTTCAGTTGTAGAACTGTTTCGATATCTGTAAAATACAGCTTAACGAAGATAAATAGCTGTTACTGTGCCCAACAAACAACCAATGGCTGTTCGTATCTTAAGCAAACTTTAAAATCGGACAAAGAGCATGACTTAGGAATAAAATATTTTCTAGTTGTTAATACATTAGATCTCAAGCTTCTAAAGATTAAAACTTGAAGGATTCGATTATAAAATTTCGGTATTGTGTAAAAAGAAGAAGACTTGTATGTGAGTTGCGTCAGTCTTTTGTTAGAATATTGTCCCTACATGATTGACAGTACTCTTAAATTGGATAAACTCTGAGTCGAATGTATATAACGAAAATTCGCCAACAGGATTTACGAATAATATAAGCTTTACCTTACTATTGTACATGTCAACGATTGCTTCTTCAGCTACCTCGGCTCAAGAAAATAAAGTTTAGACTGAAGTATATTTCCAGAATTCCCAATAGTTTAATATAATTTTCAGCTAAGGAGTTCGGTATTTGAGCGCCCTCAAAACACAACCGTTGTAATAGTGATTTTATTTTTAATGTACTTAGATGTTGTGCCTTTGTAAGGCCAGGCTGTTTTAATATTAAATACAAGCAGTGTTGAAACAATTTGCCTATAAGTGGCAGACACTCAGACACCCTACATTCACAAAAGTCACATTTATCCTACCCGCTACTATTCATAACTTATTGGTTCGCTAAAACGAGACTCTGAATGCTTCATCAACTATTTGCGTACCTCGTGCGTGTTGCCATCTTTTTCTCGAAAGAATATATGAACATTGATTTCACAGTAAGTTATAAGCTTTTTGTTCGAATTACGCATTGTAGTTTGCACGTAAATGGACTGCTCCCCCATGTAAATTTGTATGTGCCTTAATAATTTTGTGAAATCTTCTGGGAACATTATTCTATATAAAATGCTATTTTATATTATCTTCTATATTTTAACAATGATACTAACCAATATATACTTTTAGAAAGATCCAATGGAACGTGAATATGATAACTCTGTAGCCTTGCCTCATTTCTATCGGGTTCTATGTCTTCCTGTTAGATACACCTCCTATTAACGACAGCTGAACACAGAAACCTACAGTGTAACGTCTCCAAAATTAGTTCAACATTCTATATGGTACGTCTTCTGTAGTATATGTACTCAACGTGTAACAACTTTAGGCAGATGTCTGGAATGATTGTTTGTCAAAATTTAATTTAATTCGACCATGTTGCTGATCCTAATTTACGCAATGCATCGAAGTATGAGACATAAAATAAGCCTACGTTTGTAATGTGACATGTTGTGACACTGTAGTTGAATCCACGTCTGGATGTTCTTTCCACGAAGTAGATAATCAATGTATTAATGTAACTCTAATATTCAATAGATAACCGTTATGATTCATAAATTGATTAACAGTTCATTGAATTCAAGTAACCAATTTTACATACAACATTCAGTATTTCAGTAGTATCAATCATTTCAATGCTCGTATGGAAGAGACAATCCGGTTTGTCTACAAGATCCACATCAAAAAGAAAAAATATTTCCCAGTTTTTGTTTGATTTATTATATTTGCATAAAAGAAAGCGAGTTATCAGTATGACAATTTGTTAATCTATGTACTACATTATTAGTAAATGAATAAATGTTTAGGAATAAAACACTTCAGTAAGATCACACACACTGGGAATAACAGAAAAGCAAAATCTAAAACTACAATGACTGTAACAAAACAAACGTTGTTTGAAGCAAATTTCAGAAGCAAAAACAGCGTTGTTGAATTTGATTATTCAACATTGTGAGGTTGTGATGTGGCTTAAACAGACTGATCATTTGTAGATGAATGATTGGTGTCATTTGCAATAGTGATTGTTATTCCATGAACACCTGTTTAGATTTGATCTTCATAAGAACACGATGATGCATTCTGAAAAAATGATTTAACAGTAGAAGTATTTACATTAAAATTATTTTCGAAAGAAAGAACTTTGACAAATCTACCACAATAGTGTTTACCAATTATGTAATAGAAGTGTTTAAAGCATATACTTGAAAACTACTTAAATACCTAATATGGAATCATTTTGACTGATATGTTCAGGCTAATGCCTTCTGCTATTATGATGATGATCATGATTATTGATATTATTATGAAATATGTCACGTGAACAAACTTTGTTATGTGGATCAAAGTGTTTGTGTTGCTTGCTTCCTATTGAAATTAATATTAAAGCAGATTGTTTATGTTGAATCCATGGCGAGAATTTGTCAAATAGATCATCTGATTACTCATTGTCATCTAGTTGAATAAAATATCAGTATACTGGCCAACAGTCATCTCTATACCATCGTATTGATTTGAAAATAATATGAATGAACTAAACATTATTGGGAATTAGTGATTTGATTCGAATTCATAGATAGTAGTAGTCATTTTTAAAAGCGCATGTCTAATAGACTAACTACTATGTAAGTATATGAGTAGTAGTAATGCATGTTAGCTAAGTTTGATTTGAATTGTGACTGGTAAACAGAATTTAGGATGCGCGTGAACAATTTGCAACACTTACTCACAAATCGAGGAGTCCTTTAGGTGGCATTATTTGCAGCCTCACAAATAAAAAAGCCAAAAAAATGTTTCTTAAAATCTGTGTATGTCCCATTTTAGAATACTGTCTGTTTGTTCTCAGCTGTCCTTGTGTTAGGGATAAACACAAGTTACACTAGTCTAGACATTATTACAACAGTTACTGTTAGCTACATTACTTCTAATACCATTCATTATACTCAGAGAACAAATGACAATAGTGCAATTCATGTTAATGGTTAAAAGTTAAGGAAGAATGTGCTTGGCTCAAACTATTGCAAAACATCTTTTTAGTCGTACTGCTGTCAAATTTTGCCCAGTTAAGCGTCCCATTTAGTCGATATTTATCTGACAAGCCTCAACGTCTAAGGATGGACTTCATAATCTAATCACTAGGCTCTGAACATCTTTGGCTGATACAACTAGGTGTGACGTACTTGTTCATTTTGCTAGATATTAACCTACCGCTGATCAGAAGTAGAACCTCCCGGTTTGTCGTTCCGTGATCTGGAAATTATACTTCTTGATAACAAAACAATGTTTGTATATTTTTGTCTGAAACGGAAAAGTTAAAAGTTGTTACTATGGAAGCTTAATTTTAGTGAAGCGTAAACTAGCACCTTCATTCAATTGTACTTACAAAGTTACATGGTCTATATCAATAACAAAAGCTGACACCAATATTTGCTTAGGCAACATACCTAAAATTATTTATTGGTTATATGGATATTAATGCACGAGTTAGTTGTGAATATGTCAAATCGTTTCCAAGGATTTTACAAACTAAACAATTTTAGCCTGCAAGTGAATAAAAGACATGGTTTCCGTTAAAAGATGTATGCTGACGTTGCATTCTGTTTTGTCAAGCTCCCAACCTCTTTGCGTAAATAATGAGGAAGCTCAAAGATAAACTTGATAAGACCACATAATCCACTACTGAATAATGTAAGACTGTGGTGACCACGGAACAGAGACCAAATTTGAATCCAAGCAATCAATTAAAGAGACTCAGTTCACAACAAAGATAAGTGCAGAAGCGGTATATTCAAGATTCAGACAGCAGGAAGTACAAGGCGTCATGGGCAGAGAGTGTGCAGGTGAATGTCAGCACACAATAATATACATGATGCATTTAAAGAATGTTGATACAGTGTGTATTAGTAACCTATTATTACCTACGTAACACTAATAAACGTTTAGAAAGTAGAAAGTCTTTAAAGCCGTCAGCATAAGACCATTCCATGACATTTAGGAAATTAACTTTAAATTAAGCACTAAATGCGCCATGGAATACTCGAGTAACTGAACAAAATTAACCATGAAATCGTTCAGTTGTAGAACTGTTTCGATATCTGTAAAATACAGCTTAACGAAGATAAATAGCTGTTACTGTGCCCAACAAACAACCAATGGCTGTTCGTATCTTAAGCAAACTTTAAAATCGGACAAAGAGCATGACTTAGGAATAAAATATTTTCTAGTTGTTAATACATTAGATCTCAAGCTTCTAAAGATTAAAACTTGAAGGATTCGATTATAAAATTTCGGTATTGTGTAAAAAGAAGAAGACTTGTATGTGAGTTGCGTCAGTCTTTTGTTAGAATATTGTCCCTACATGATTGACAGTACTCTTAAATTGGATAAACTCTGAGTCGAATGTATATAACGAAAATTCGCCAACAGGATTTACGAATAATATAAGCTTTACCTTACTATTGTACATGTCAACGATTGCTTCTTCAGCTACCTCGGCTCAAGAAAATAAAGTTTAGACTGAAGTATATTTCCAGAATTCCCAATAGTTTAATATAATTTTCAGCTAAGGAGTTCGGTATTTGAGCGCCCTCAAAACACAACCGTTGTAATAGTGATTTTATTTTTAATGTACTTAGATGTTGTGCCTTTGTAAGGCCAGGCTGTTTTAATATTAAATACAAGCAGTGTTGAAACAATTTGCCTATAAGTGGCAGACACTCAGACACCCTACATTCACAAAAGTCACATTTATCCTACCCGCTACTATTCATAACTTATTGGTTCGCTAAAACGAGACTCTGAATGCTTCATCAACTATTTGCGTACCTCGTGCGTGTTGCCATCTTTTTCTCGAAAGAATATATGAACATTGATTTCACAGTAAGTTATAAGCTTTTTGTTCGAATTACGCATTGTAGTTTGCACGTAAATGGACTGCTCCCCCATGTAAATTTGTATGTGCCTTAATAATTTTGTGAAATCTTCTGGGAACATTATTCTATATAAAATGCTATTTTATATTATCTTCTATATTTTAACAATGATACTAACCAATATATACTTTTAGAAAGATCCAATGGAACGTGAATATGATAACTCTGTAGCCTTGCCTCATTTCTATCGGGTTCTATGTCTTCCTGTTAGATACACCTCCTATTAACGACAGCTGAACACAGAAACCTACAGTGTAACGTCTCCAAAATTAGTTCAACATTCTATATGGTACGTCTTCTGTAGTATATGTACTCAACGTGTAACAACTTTAGGCAGATGTCTGGAATGATTGTTTGTCAAAATTTAATTTAATTCGACCATGTTGCTGATCCTAATTTACGCAATGCATCGAAGTATGAGACATAAAATAAGCCTACGTTTGTAATGTGACATGTTGTGACACTGTAGTTGAATCCACGTCTGGATGTTCTTTCCACGAAGTAGATAATCAATGTATTAATGTAACTCTAATATTCAATAGATAACCGTTATGATTCATAAATTGATTAACAGTTCATTGAATTCAAGTAACCAATTTTACATACAACATTCAGTATTTCAGTAGTATCAATCATTTCAATGCTCGTATGGAAGAGACAATCCGGTTTGTCTACAAGATCCACATCAAAAAGAAAAAATATTTCCCAGTTTTTGTTTGATTTATTATATTTGCATAAAAGAAAGCGAGTTATCAGTATGACAATTTGTTAATCTATGTACTACATTATTAGTAAATGAATAAATGTTTAGGAATAAAACACTTCAGTAAGATCACACACACTGGGAATAACAGAAAAGCAAAATCTAAAACTACAATGACTGTAACAAAACAAACGTTGTTTGAAGCAAATTTCAGAAGCAAAAACAGCGTTGTTGAATTTGATTATTCAACATTGTGAGGTTGTGATGTGGCTTAAACAGACTGATCATTTGTAGATGAATGATTGGTGTCATTTGCAATAGTGATTGTTATTCCATGAACACCTGTTTAGATTTGATCTTCATAAGAACACGATGATGCATTCTGAAAAAATGATTTAACAGTAGAAGTATTTACATTAAAATTATTTTCGAAAGAAAGAACTTTGACAAATCTACCACAATAGTGTTTACCAATTATGTAATAGAAGTGTTTAAAGCATATACTTGAAAACTACTTAAATACCTAATATGGAATCATTTTGACTGATATGTTCAGGCTAATGCCTTCTGCTATTATGATGATGATCATGATTATTGATATTATTATGAAATATGTCACGTGAACAAACTTTGTTATGTGGATCAAAGTGTTTGTGTTGCTTGCTTCCTATTGAAATTAATATTAAAGCAGATTGTTTATGTTGAATCCATGGCGAGAATTTGTCAAATAGATCATCTGATTACTCATTGTCATCTAGTTGAATAAAATATCAGTATACTGGCCAACAGTCATCTCTATACCATCGTATTGATTTGAAAATAATATGAATGAACTAAACATTATTGGGAATTAGTGATTTGATTCGAATTCATAGATAGTAGTAGTCATTTTTAGAAGCGTATGTCTAATAAACTAACTACTATGTAAGTATATGAGTAGTAATAGTACATGTTAGCTAAGTTTGATTTGAATTTTGACTGGCAAACAGAATACAGGACGCACGTTTTCCTCTATTTGGAACAAGTCATCCTGATACGCCTGTATCTTAGCTTAATGTTAATATGATTAATGAAATACAAATGATGCACATTAGCAATTAGTCAATAACAGATCCTCACTACATTTGAATTTCTCACTGTTTACTATGAATATGAATCAATTTGTGCAAAATTGATGTAGTTCTATGGGAAGAACTTAATTATCATTAGTTATTGCTGACTGATGCTCAACTCATATGTGACAATACGGTAGAGGATTCACTTTAGGTGTCAAATCAATATGATTGTGGAAAACGTGGGATGTCAGTGATTTAACCAGTGAGTTTTGATGATAATCAGTAGGGATTTCGATTAGTTAATGATTCAGTTCATTGTAATTATCACAACGATTGCATTTGTATTATTCAGTTAACATTGTTGAGTGATGACAGTATAATTCATTCTGTATGATACAACGTAGAAAAATATTAGACGGTGTTATATCTTGATATAATCAGCCCATTCACTAAGTATAGAAAATATTGATTGACCTCGACAATTACTAGTCAGTGTTGTAACAGGTGTTACAAAAAGGAGTCGATTGTCAAACAGAAAATTGTTTTAGAACCTGTCTAGTAACATTTGGACAATTATCGATGTCAGTTGTTCTATTCACAAAGCAACTACCTACAACACTGACGTCGATACTATTAAAAGTAAGCGAAGTGTCGAGAATAGACTGGTAATAACACTACCTAGATATATGCCCGGAAATGGCGTTCAGACTACACTTATCGTCAGGAAGGTGTATCATTAATAATTAAGATTAATGAAACAGTTAACAAGGAATGCGAATTCAATAGAAGAAGTAACATTGAAACAGGGTGGGTAAATTTTAATTTTTCGAATTCAACTACCAGGCTTTTAAGCATTTATGGCAGGATTTCTAATAAGAATCGTTTTCACTACGTCTCAAACAGGATGTCTTCAACGTTGATTCCAATTATCCAAACGTACGTTCCTTTCGGGACTTTCGTATACACAGATGACGAAACAAACATGTGGCTTTCAGGGGGATTTAGGTATGTGTATGGTGTGATTGTCAGTCAGAGATATTTCTTGGACGTGACTACTGGTTTCTATAACCATAACATCGACGTTGATTGATGTTGCCTTGAGAAATTTTCGAAACCTTCTAGTCGTCCCAGAAATAACAATATTTTAGGCTATATGGATAAGTTCTTATACAAAAAATATTACGACTTTAAATGAGCTGATTTCTAACCTTATCGTATTCAATAAACCGGTTAAATACTTTGTCCCTTTTATTTCCCTCGTTATTTAACGAGTTTTCATAAACCTGTCTTCTCATTGGTTAAAGGCGTTTGAGGGTTGTTAGAAACTTGTGGCTTCTTTTGCATAGAATACACACGACTCTTTTTAGTATACAGTTGTCATTAATCACAGACGATCGTACATAGACAGACCGATGTGACTCAGAAAGTAGGATGCGGTAATCCTGCAAATCTACTCAATGACTGGTTTCCGTCCGATCAAATTAACTCTAACATGTCAAAGAATCGAATGTCGTCGCCATCATTTTTGATGAATTGAACTTAATTTTACTAATTTTCTATATAATTTGTTTGAAAAACATTTAGCTTTTGTTTCAGTTATTGACGTCGAATTCAACTCGTGAGATATATCAAAAGAAATTAGTGTAGTATTATTGTACATCACCAAGTTTTCCATGAGTAAGGAAATTTCTTTTAAGCTATTTATTAATTGGAGACCATTACCGTTTACAATTTTAAATACTTTTCTGACGTTTAGTGATTGTCTCACAGAACGCTAATGAGATTACTTTTAGATTTTTTATACCCATTGAAAGTTAAATATTTTGAACAACTAATAGCAGCGGCCGCAAATCCAGTGCATTGACTGAATAGGTATACAAAACCTCATAAAATTTGTGTTACAGTCGTTAGACGATTCTATGCCAAAATCGTCATAAAAAACGGATGTTCGAGAACGTTTGTGTCAAAGCATCCTGTCATGTTATATAGTGACTTCGAAAATCAATAAATATAAACAACAGGGTTCTGAGAGGTATATTTAACAAATATATTGAGTTATTATTGTCGTGAACAGTAGCACCAGTTGGCATGATTCTCGTTGCATTCGATACGTTATGTGTGAACGAAGCGAAAGATATGTGTGAGGTGACCACCAAAGACTTGTCAACGCCACCAATCACAATTAAATGTTTGAATTTGAATTTAAAATTTCAATTAAAAATTACAAATGTCAAGGTTGGATCTGAGTAGGTCAGTTAGAACTCGCTATTGCCAATTAGTGAGGGCCGTGAGTTTCTATATATATATATATATTCAGAAGAGTCAAGACTATCTTTTGACTCTATAGACTTTATGTGCGTTATTTCGGTGAATGTGACGCGATGTCAAGTGAATCCTACACTAACTATACGTTTGCAATGAATTCACATGTTTCAGCCTATTCAGACAAATATTCAAACTGAACATATTTCTAATTGACTGAATGCTTGGAATGTACAAACTTCACCTAATCACTTTCCGACATGACGTCACATAACTTCTTATCATATAAATAAAAGTAAGTAATCATATGATATGATATAATATACTATAATATGACATAATGTTTGATTCATGGAGATTACACTCTGGAGTTGAATAAAGTAGAAAGACTGTGGGATTGGGGCATGAGAAGAGCCTAGATCTACTACAGATATGCTTGCTTTTGTTAATTGTTTGACTGCCTATTTATTTGTTTATCTGTCTGTCTGTCTGCTCTTCTAAGAATACAATATTCCTCCTTATTGTTTAACCACCTATTTTTAAACGGTGCTGTTTGGCCCTTAATTAACTCACGTTTTCACTGTTAATACGCAATCATGATCTTTTAATCAACATTGTAAAAAATCTTGTCAAATTATGCATCAACTTACCAAACTACTAATGACTAAATATCTTTTATTGTCTTGTGTCATTTTGTTTCGGTGAGCCCGCTTATATAACAGGTCTGATCTAAATGGAATAGATTCACTTTGATAGAGGGAATTTGATGAAATGTTAATATTCTCAAACATTCATAACATATAAAAATATGAATTTAGTAATAAACCAACGGCGATTAACTTAGCAGTTCTAAGACACTAACTATGTGTATTGTTCATGGGTTATATTTGACTAACATTCGCGTGCTTTTCAAACAGGTTGTTACGAATAATAAAAAATGGCTGAGAGTGAGCAGAGGGGATCACTGAACATGTCTAGATTAGTAGTGTGAAAACAGTCAGTAAATGTTTGTTTGGAGATGATGCAATCTGAATGAATTACATAAAGAATGCATTAAGTAATCGAATGACAAGTGAAATACATGATTATGTCACTATTTGATGAATTTTGAACCAAAGTCAATATAATTTCTAAACATCTGAATGACTGTTTGAGAAATATTAAGTGGTATATTCAGTACGATAATGAAAAGATTTTTATGCCCTCTTTTTGCACACAAAGCTCTAGTTGAAAAATGATAGATGACGCATTAACAATAACTTTGCTTGTTTATTGATAAATTTGAATGTTCCAGGGACATTCATGTTATACCCATTGCTAAAAATGTTTTCTAAAGGTACTAATTATCAAAACTTAGCTGACATCAAAACCTAAGCTCATAGAAACATATCCAAGAAACCTGGCGAAAATTCTGTATTCACTCCTAAGTGCAAATTTGGGGATACAATTTGAGATGACATCTGAAGAGCATTGATCCAACTTGACGTAAATAATCAAGTGTCAGGTATCGTAAAAGGAAATAAGCTGAGTCGCGAAATAATTCGTCGTTAATGCTATCGCGATACATAAAATAGCATTCTCAGAGATCTTATCATGTTTAAAAGCAAAACGCATAAAAACCAGCTTTCTTTCACAGTTGCCTTTTCATCGTTTTTACGATGTGCTTTCCGTATTTCTTGATAGATTTTTTCTTAGTTACAAGGTTACTTTCCATTTTTGTTAATTTTTTCAACTTTTATTATTTATGTACAGTATTTTGACTTTAATAAAAAGAGTTTATACTAGTCGACGTTTGTAACTGGTAGGACGAAGGCTGTTATAATTTTAGTACTGTCCCATTCATATTTCCCGTTCACCTAAACATTTCTCGATTGTCCAATCCATTCACTGTCTTTCATCAAGGTCTAAAACGGTTTAACTGCTCATTAGGTTCATGTTTTACTGTATGATAGATGTTTTCAACAGAACAATGAAAATGATGAAGTATGCGGGTAGCGTGATTCAATACATCACATGTAATAATGATGTCAGTGATATACATTGGATTGTATGTCGACGTCGTCTCGATATCAGATCTCAATTTTACTTTCTCCAGGTTAGCAATAAACATATTTATTAGGATAGATCTATGTAGTGATCTTATTACTACTTGTTTGTACAGCTAGTCATTAAATTCAGGTTAAATCCCATTGGTTCAGAGAAATAATAAATATTTTAAATCATTCAAACGTATGTGAAATAAACAAGATTTCCTGCAAATTATCTCAGTTGTTTCTTGTTACAGCACACTCGCACAAAGTGAACAAACATCAAACACCTTCAAGGTTACAAGCCAAGACGTCTTCCTATACAAATTTTTAAGTCACTGAGTTGGTAGAATGAGTTCTGAAATTGTGTTTTTACATCAGTTTTACTGACTTTATTGTGCTGAATTTGAAAATTGAATCTAAGTAGTAGGTTTAATTTAATTCAGCTTAATACTTCATACAATGAAAATAGATACCTTAGGAATATCATGAGTTCATTTACAAATTAACTGGATATGTTTCTTTGTAACTGCGGTATAAAATTAGCAAAGCTAATTTATCAAAATTTGGATTAAATCATTAAGTATTCCGTTAACCATGGATAACTTAGATTATGAGAATAAACAGTAAACTTATTGCCAGACTCTATATGTGTTACAGATGTTACTAATATATGCTAATACTAACTGATTTGATAGTATGATTAATTCTAAGTAGCTCATATAAATCGACCAACAACAAATGGATTGGTTGATCACTATGAAGTGAAAAATTGGATGTTTATGAAGTCTTTTGAACTCCTGATTGGATTATATTGGTCAAGTTGTAATGTGCCTAATAGTAAAAGTAACTCAACATCACAATAATTAACCAATCTAGACATCATAGGTTTACGAGGGATCAGTTTGGGCTCGAATGGCTGAGAAATAATGGTCACAGACTGTACAACTAAGTGACCGGAGATTGAATTCCCAATCATTCTAAAAAAACTGCTAATTTCATCAACCCTTAATCTAAGGTTCCCTTCAATGTTTGACCAAATCATCTTTCAGCAGATTGAGTGATATAGTTGAATCTGTCACCAACAGTAGGCACAATACCGTGTGCATAAAATATTTTTCTTACATTCAATACACATTTTGTGACTTAAAATTAATACCATCACAATGATAAAACTACTAATTCAATTTTTCTTTTCGTAATATTCTTTGCATATTTTAAAATTTAAACTAAACTATTTGCCAGTCACAATCCTACTTAAAGAAAGCTATTTATAAAAGTTGAATTATTCTAACGTAAGGACAGGTGTAATAAGAACAATATTCTCCACACCTATGGATGTGAAAATAGGCTATGAAAAACATCTACGTAGTCTCCCGGTCTTTAATCATTAAAATTTTTCAAACTTTGCTCGTTTATCATGAACTGATCAATAAAGATATATTCATGTTACATATAGAGTACTGGGAAAACATGGGAAATCATTAGAATACGTCTTAAACCTTGATTCACTAGTTGGAATATATCCTGCGTACACCCAACCACCACCTCCCTCTTTACTGATTGTTGACTGAATTAAAAGTTAAAAAGATGAAAGAAAGGTTAGGTCAGATAAACCAAAAGATGACAATCTTTGACTATCTATGCTAGTAGATGCTGACTTCTTAGTTGGCGTCCGAGCTAATGACTTATTTAACAGTTGAGGATACCGTGTGATATGGTTAAGAGTATGTCGCTTCTAAACCTTCAGTTTTACCATTCATTCATGCTTACTTTTTTCGTATTCTCTTTTCTTAAATTGTACTGACATGTTAATCTTGTAAATTTAATTTCATCGTGGTACTGTGGTATGTCAACTTGAACCTATGTGCGTATGTATCAGGTTCCATGCAATTCATGACTAACTGACTGACATCGAATCTACCTGATGTATATAAAAGTATATTAAATGTAAAACCTATTTATATATATTGATTTTGTATAAACTAAAATGGATGTTGTTTTGAAATCGTGGAGTTCAATTATGACCAAAATGAGGCCGACACCTACAATTAACATTCGATGATTGTTGCACAGCATAACTCACTGACTAACGTTACTTGTATAACTCAAATAATGATAACTCGGTAGCTTAAACGACTTTGCGTTTTACTGTAAAACCTAAATGATCTTAGATTAAATGTCCAATAAAATCATGGTTACTTACCGCAAATAAGCCCCAAAGTAACTATTTAGTATTCCCTGGTTTCCAATTAATTCCCAACCACGGTCTGTTTATGTTGGAAATGACAAAATGTATTAACCAGTGTCGATTGAATACTGTTGTATGTTTTGCACATTCATAGATTGGCTTCATCAAGTTTAGTATTTACTTGTGCTGGATTATGTAATTCATTCAAATATTGATTATGTTGTATCAATTAAGTATGTTCAACTTTAATCTCATTCAATAGCTTATTCCAATGTCTTTGTAACAAGTCAATTAATTCAATTATTTTTACTGAATATACTACTTGTTCATTACTTTGATAGTAGTTAGTTAATGTTGCATCGGTTTGTTCATGGATGTTTGGCATAGTTACGAAAATCTCTTCATATCTTCATATCAATGGATATTTCTTAAGATCAGTCATTTCATTTTCATTATATTCTTGAATTCTGTTGAATTGTTGAATGTTCTTCACAATACTCATTCCATGAATATCATCATCTATGGTTAACTAAATGGAATCTTTTACTTTTAATTGTTGCAATTGATTACATAATGCCTAATTTAATGTAACAAAGGGATGATCCAAATATTCAATTCTATAACGTAATTGAAGTTCATCATGAAGTAGGCATGATCTACTTTGTAAATGATGCATTTTTATACCAACTTTATTGAAATTCTTAACAAATTCGTTATCAACAATCTCGAGAGGTTTAATTGAATCATCTTCATCCTGAATAAAAACATGAAGAAGAAAGCAAAATCATCAATGAAGTAGATAGTAGAAGTAAATTGTATTTGAAACATCTAAACGATTTAAAATAATTAAATTACACTGTCTCGCCTAGCAAACTGATCACAACACTTTCAGAGAGGAATAATCAACATCAAAACTATCAAAGATGAGATATTTCATGAAACAAGTGAGCACTTGCTAAGTCATGTTCAATAAAAGAATTGACTGCAACATGTTTGCATATACCTAAGTATATTCATTCATATTTGTAGCTCAATTCTTCTCAAACTACCCGTTTATCATGTACGAATGTTCATATATCAGTGTAGTAAATCCGAGAAATAGTTGTTAGGTAATTTCGAGTTATGCATTAAATACCCAGAATACATAAGTTGTGCTTGTTAACACTCATCAAAATGGTGTATTGGTGGTCTTAAAGAAATTAATGTGTTTTTAATAGTTGGTAGAACTGCTAAGGCGAATTCCATCTTCAATATATAGATTACTGAAAACATGGAATTTCGGCTGCACAATGATGAAGGTGTAACCATGTTTTCGACATGATAGTCACTTCGTAGTTACTTAAAATTCAACTTTATATTTTCCTACACAAGGATTCAACAAACATCATGGACAGTAGGAAATTGTCGATTTGTCCTACCTGAATGTGAAATTCAACTTTTATCACTCAGATCTAATAACATACTCTAAATTCCTGTTACTTTGAGTCAGGTAGTTTAGTGGATAACACTGTGGTGTTTTATACAAATGGACAGTGTTTGAGTCAAGATGTGAATTTTAACATTCGGATTCAAATGTATCTATCTACAGCGTCATAAACTGAATAAAATACACATTGTGAACTTCCTTAAAGTACATTCATTATCTGTACAGTAGTCACACGTATGAATCAGCGTCGTATTTCAGATAATCTGAGCATGCTGTTTTTATTCCAACACTTAAAATATATTAACACGTCGTTTGTTGTCATGTTATAACTCTGTATTGTTTATTTCACAGTTTGTTTTTCATAAATTCCCTTACTGTTGACATAAAATACCATTTCATTTAGTGTCATTAACAACATACAGTATCATTCGAAATCTTTTGATAAATCAGTTTGACTTAAATCATAATTGTACAGATTCATGGTCAACTGAACTTAAACTACTGTTAAAGGTGCCTAGTTCAAGTCGTTTTTTGAATAGAATAAGTGTAGTATCTAAATGAAATAGTGAATGTTTAGAGTAAAATAGCCTCTTGCATCATTTCGGTGAGTATATGGTGATCTTACTTCAGTGCTTTAGTAAGTTTCATTGTAGAATAATTCTAGACCCTTTTCTTCAAAAAATAATTAACACTTTATTAGAATAATAGGTTTGTGAAAACTCTCTGACTGTAGTACACTCCACTTTATGGACTTATATTTGTCACACAGAAATTAGAACAGTATTCCATAACAGTTTGACGATAACCGCCATTCAATTGAACTAAGTTAGACATGTTAAACAATCGACTGCTTACTTATCACTATGGAATATGTCGGTTGCAATTTGCTTAGTTTTATCAGATATGAAGATGACAGTCCACGAGATTGATATGGTACCGACTAGAACAAGACACGTATTTGATGCATTCTTTTGTTTAAATGTTAGTTAGTGGAAGTCATTCTATTGTTACAGCTGAACAATAACAAACCAGTCATCCTAATAAGAAAGAATTTTTTACTGGTGATTGAAAACAAGAAGAAATAGTTGTCATTGTCATTCTCGTAATAAAAGTGGAATTTGTATTGATTCTGTTAAATAGAACTCCGTCTGGAATTTCTCTAGGGTTATTACCACTCTCAAGTCTGGATAAATGAAAAGATTTTAGAATCAGGTTAGCAACCCCACCCTGTAAAACAACTATGCTGACCAAAAAATACCTTTCTGACCATTTTTACACTACTGTGGGTGTTGGAAGGTCTTCATTTCGAATAGTTATGACGTCTCATGAAGAAATCCTGTTTTCTTAGGAAGTCACAAGGGGAATGCCACTTTTGACAACAAGAGCAACAGTCACTATAGATAAATGAAATGTTTGCACGATGTTGTTAACAGAAGCATCCAAAACGCTGACGAAATAAAAAAAATATAACCTGATGATACTTGGAATAAATGAAACACATTGGCTACAAGCTAGACAGAATATCGTTAGGAGAAGTGCCTTTATACTCTGGTCACGAATAAGAAAATACGTCACACAAACATGCAGTAGAACTTATTCTGTCCCAAGAAACACGGAAGCCACTCACAGGATAAAAACAGCATAGACCTAGGATCATCAAAGCACCCTTCAAAAAAAAGAAGTAGATGATTAAGCTGAATGTCATTATTTGCTATGTTTTCATGCACGACGACCACAAGAACGATAAGGGCACGTTCTATGAGAGGCTACAGTCAATCGTCAAGGAATGTTCAGCCAGAAACTTGACAATTCTAATGGGGGACTTCAGCATTGATCACAGTTTGCCGAGAATCTTCTAAGTCATTAGGACTGAAACCATTTAGGGATTTAAACAAACGACGTGATGCAGCTTATTGACTTGTATGAATTTTATTTTGTAAAGTCTATTAAAAATGAAAGTTTTATTCATTTAGATTACATAATAGCAGATGATTATGCAAATATTCTATTTAGAACATCATTATGATGCAACACAGAAATTGAGAAATGCAAAGAAGTTTAAACGTCTTGTTGAAGTCGGTTGTTTTTTTCTGATGATTTAAATGTAGAAATTACACGTCACTTTACTCCTCTTAGTTAAGGGTTTTGCTTATTCTCCCATCTCATTGCGCAATACTCTTACATTGATAGTTTCTAAATAGCGAAAATTATGTTCGATGAAGAGATCTTATTTCAAAGATTCCATCTTCATTCATGTTCATTTACATTTACATACACAATAATAAAAAAGAATAATAACAATTGGACAAACTTGACAACAAACGTAGATAAGTGTGAGTTGCTATGACAACCACGCAAAGTTAAACATAGTAAGAAAAATTAAAAAAAAAGCCTTTAATGATGTTATTCTTATTTAGACTATTCTAGTGAAGAGACTATTCTTTTGAATAAGGTTACATAATAGACAATTTGTTTATAGATGAAAAGACTGAGAGAAATAGTTATAAAGTTAGGTATTGTAATGGGGTAGATTACAAAATGTAATGCATCTAAGAAGTGAATGGTGATATGCAATGAAATGCGCTTTTCAGTAAAGAGAGAAAGAGAGACTAATCGATGTAGAAAGAAGAGATGACGTGTACAAATTTCGAAAACAAACAACATAAAAACAAAACAGCATAAAATCTTAATTTAAAGGACAATCCAAGTTAAGTGAATGATAAGATCAAAGGTCGAACTAGTTGCTTATGTACACATTTCTAGTCTTTCTGTTTGTATGGCACTGATTTCAGCAATGGACAGGTGTGGGCTTACTGGCTTAGGTAGATTCCTGTTAACCAAATAGATAACTTTGCAAGAGAAATCCTTATTGGTTAGGTGATCAGCAGTCACGAGATGTTCTACTGTTTTTTCAGTTCACTTATTAGATACATTCCATTTTGTAATGTATCTTATTACACAAACCAACTTCATCATTATAATACTCAATCTCCTTATCAACGTAAATTGCTCGTTATGAAACCTAATTTTAGAAATTCTCCTCTTCATTAGTACAATCCAAATAAGGGTAGCGTCATCAAATATTTTTGACTTTTTTTTACCGTGTCCCACTATTTATGGTTATCATTTTAGCTTACACCTTCTTTCCGTTATGTTGTCTTGCATGACCGATTAGTATTATACTTTCAGTCTAATGTATACACATATAAGTGCACATCAGTGAAGATGAAATCTCCAAAAAGAGATCTGTTTGCTGTACAAAATTTTTATTGTTCATGGTTCAATGGGTAATTTTCATTTATAAGAAAGTTTTTGAATAAAACTACACTATACAGGACTTTATGAGACATTAAAAGTTGTAAGTGGTGTTTAAGGCGTATCATTGAACTTCACTAACGTTACAATTGAACTGTTTTATCTAATAAGAACTAACCGAAACCTCCATAATACGGATTTTGTTTGTTGTCTAACAAGTACAGTTTTAATCCATTTCAAGTCATTCTTACATTTAAAAAATGATTATTTAGCAAGATTATGTTGAATAATTAGTCTACTATAAGGAAGTCACAAGAGAAGAACCGAAATCAAACCTTCGTAATTCATTTTATCCTGTTACTAATTTCGCATTACAGTGATTTTGTATTGATTCATATCATATTTGTTGTATACACATTTGTATACACATTCTCAACTATCCATGAAGTGTAGGTGTAACGCATTGATGTTTGTGTTCAGGAATATTCTGTAGACCAATATGTAAATATTGCAGATTCGATTCAAAGAACATGATAAGAGTGATACGATTGATTGATACGAGTACCATCTGAAGACTGGGTAAAGATGGAACATTTTTAAAATCTGAACGTAACTAATCATCTACATTGTTGAAGCATACGACTTAATATCTTCACGCCTAATTCCTCTAACTTTTAACAATCATTTCTACCATCTGTTGTTTAAAATTACTTAAATGCATGAAACATGTCAGTGTTTATTATTCTGTTCTGAATATTGTTCTTGGTTCGCTAAGAGTATTAACTGGATTTTGAAGTATGTTTGGGTTTTACAATTCTACAATTCAACAAAATCGATGGAATTCGACCAGCATTATAAAGAACTTGACAAATATCTAACTGATCACTAAACAGTGATCAACCAACGCATATTCAACTAAGATTAGTTTAAATACAATTTGATTTCTTCGTTTTCTCTTACAGATATGACTTACAGTTTACAAAAGTAGTATCTTAAGCATCTTCTACGTTAATCTGAAGGCTTTTACTATTATAGTTGATTCAGACTCATTTGTTGACAAATAGTTGGTCAAAAAATCTTAGTGGATTAAGTTGGGTTGTGGTTGGCAAGTGAAATTGACGATGCATGTTTAGCTTTATTTGAGACTCGTGTTGATGTTTACACAAGGACTCTAGCTCGATTCGTTTCTTGTCAAATTACGCTTCGTTTGCTAGTAGGCTACTGAAATAAATAATTCTGTTTTGATTATACTACTGATTTTTGTGATTATATAATGATTTACGTTGTTGAAGTCTACTCACTCTTAATAAATTGAATGCCTTAGTCAGCAAGGACTTTTTTAAACAACATCAACACTTGAAAATTAGGACAGAAATGACCTGCTTGAATATCCCTTTCGATTAATTGTTAGCATGTTTAATTGATATGGAATATAAATGGTTGTTGTTTAAAATTTTGTTGTTGCTGTTGTTGTTTTATTAAAATGTTCAGTATTCACTAGTTCTGTATGACACGTAACCTTTCAGTTGTTTATGATGTCTATTAGTGAAGTATACACTGAATCCCTTGTAGGATGCATATTGATCGCTGGAAGATTTAAATACCAATCTCCCATCGATACTCTCTGATCTTCATTATGTATTCATCGTGCAAAATCTTAATGTTCTCCTAGCCTGACAAACATAAGTACATAATTTCAATGTGTTTAAATGTTTCCGATGAAAATCACATCCCCAATTCCACTTGCCAACTACAGTCCAACTTACATTCTGCATGGACACATAATTGTCTACTTGTGTTGATTCAGTAAAGAAACATCTCATGGAGTTACATAACTGATTCGTATTCATGTAGATGTAGTTTAATAAAATGATCGTTTTATTTGATGTAATACTTAAAGCAGATGATATTAAGATTCCACACATTCAATACTAAACTAAATTGATTTGCTTAACATTAAGTGAAGTGATTTCACTTGTTAATTAACAACCCTTATTACTAATGAACTCAATAGACTGGTTATAGAATTTCTGACAAATTCTTTATGTATCATCAATAAACTCGTTTTCTTTTCATAAGTGAATGAATCACATTGGATAGTTGTTCCTCTGCAGAATCTTGATTTTACATTTTTCTTTGTTTTCTTGTGTAAGAGATAAGCTACTCTTTGTCTTTATACATCTGATAAGGGTTCGTATGGAGTTATACTAAGTTGTACTGAGATGTTTGCCTTTCATTCATGTGTATTACCTATCCATACACTGGTGGTTTCAATTGCTCTGTGTTGCTTTTACTGATCATGGTAGTTTGTTGTTTAGATCACTTCCAAAAAATGGACAAGTTTTGTCATCAAAGTAAGTGTTCATAGTTGATGATGATGAATTCACTGACCACATAATTAGATTATACCTAATGCACTAATCATATCCAAGGAAAACGTCAACATTGAAAAGTGATTGTTTAGTCAATTTATTATAATGTGCATTAGTTACACTTGCTAAATTCATTAACTACTATAAATATATAAACGATAATTCATTTGAATAATTCAATGTCAACTATTGTTTATCTAAATGACAATTTAAAGTGATTATTCACTTCATTAAAACAATCTGCAATGTATTCACATGAACTTGATTCTTCCTGCTGATATCTTATGGACTAAAGCTGGTCAGTCTCTGTTGCCATATGTGCATCCTGAGCAGATTGTCTCGATTTAGCGATTATTCACAAGTATTATTTAAGTTGGATTGTAACTGGTAAGTGAAATCCAAGACGTATATTTCTTCCTATTACGAATCATACTGTAAACAACCACATGTGGTTTATTAATGATAATTTGCAGTAGTTGTAATCTGTCAATCCAAGTTAAAAAAGATAGAAAAGAAGTCATCAAGAGGATACATTTACGTCGTGGTTATATTCATGAATAACACAATACACTTGACGACAATATTCATTAGCTTGTAATAAAAATGATTTGGCATGTCCGGCAACATACAACTTGCTGAGCTCACATAGACTACTCATCGTATAACAATAATATAAACCGACGAGACGGAGTACTGTTAGCTGCACCATGGCAACTAATGATTACAGAAATGAATTCAAACATTTACTACTCCACCTTCCAACGCATTACAATTATTAATTATTTATTGATTGATTCTGCTCAGAATAATTTGTTCTAATTACACAGTTCAACGTTTTACCATTTACAAATATTCACCCATCATTTGACTGATAATTATCATTACCTTGATATACTCCAACTGTGATTCGATAGCAGGTCAATCTTTAGATTGTCTATCCTTCACCATGACCATAGTTCAGAACAGTCTAGGTGTATAAATGACTGTAACCTGTAACCACACACGCAATGTACACCTTCTTTCATCCACAACAGTTTCAAAATTAGTTTACCTACAATGACTCATACAACAATTTAATACCCTTAATACCATTGGATATTCATAATCAAACTTGACTTCTTATTCACACTAATATTCGATAATTTCTGATCTTGGTTATTTTCCTGAAGAGGTTCAGACTAGCTTGCCAAGCAAAATGTTTTAATTTTCCTTTAATTTCATCCACTGAGATTATGCACAAATACATTCTATTTACATGGTATACTACAGCTTGACTGATAGGATTCAATCAAGATAATGCAGTTATAGAAAGACAATCACATTAGTGACTGTTCACTGAAAATTTGTCAATCAGTCAATGCTAACGCTTCAGTTAAACAGTAGGCCAATGATGGTCAGAACACCTTAGTGGTAACAATTTCACAGCATAAAACTGAACAAACTGATTATTAGGATAATTTTATATTCTCCTGTTGATACGTAATAGACTGAAACCGATCAGCATCTGTTATTATATGTGCATCCTAAGTGGATTGCTATTAGTCACAAGTAATATTGAAGTTGAGTTGTGTCTGACAAGTAGAATCGAGGATGTGCGTGTATCCAGCCGATGCACGACGTGAATTTTGCTTGCCAGTCTTAATTTAACTTAAACATAAATAAACTGAGTCTGAATCAATCAGAGAACATAAGTTCTAGCAAAACTGAAGGTTAGCCTTCTTAATGATTATCAAATAAAATGAAAGTCTAATCATATAGTCTTGATTGTCGATAATCTTTAACGAGCCTATCATCTAAATGAATTCAGAAATAATTTAACAGTAAGTTATTGCACATATTTGTTTGATATTATACCCAACAAATTGAAAAATATGCTTGATGAGATTAAAACTTTTGTAAAAATGCATGGCTTACTACTCATTTCATCATGAAAAGTATTTGCTTCTTTAGTCATGTAACAGCCGTTGACATGGTAAGAAGACATTCATGTAAAACATCTCTCGTAAAAGTTGAGGTCCCTCTGAAGAAAACTTATCTTTATGTTTGTTTTAAAAACATAAACAGTTACAGTTAACAAAAAATCCACTGACCAAAGGATAATAAGAGGTACACGCCTGGTAATATTACGTGTCAGAAATTGATCACTTTAGTCGGTTATTCAGTGTTAATTTTTAACCGTGAAAGGTAGATTAGTCGGTTCTACAAATTCCACGTGTATTTACAAGTCAATTTAGTTGTTTGGTGATATCCCGTTGCTAAACAACTTACCTAGAAAGTCTACAAAAAGTTAGGTTCATGTCTTGAAAATGATCTCCTTCAGTCATTGGATAGTAGGATTTTCTAACATTTTGTTTATGCCAATTTCATTACGAGCTAAATTGCTTGACATTATTTATATCATCCTGTTAGAGCATTCAACTCTGTTTGTCATGACATCTTTAAAAGCTTCAAGAGTCAAATGATCCTTCACAGTCAGTTAAGACGAAGATGTAATTAATGGCTAGATACAACTCAACGACATTATAATCTTCTGACCAAGTGATAATCTCATTGAAATGTAGATATATTTTTTTCAATCATGTCTAGAAGATATATGTATCATAGAATGCTTACTCTGTAGGACTCCCAGAATTACTTTCCGAAGTCGACATCTATAAAATTTAATGATGGCAGGTATGAAACAATCACCTAATAATAAAGTCAAATAATCATCATGAAATAATCATTTCAAAATTACTAAAGTTGATAGTGTAAAGTACCAAACGTCAATTCAGTGACCTTGTAGTAAATCCATAAGTTTCTCTATTTGATTTCTAGTGAAGTAATACACGTAACAATTCCGAAACAATTCGTATGCGTTGACAGAGTAGATGACTGGTGATTTCTGATTTTCAATCAGCTTTTCTAATAGTTACACTTGTAAACTAATAAATTCTCACTTACTGTTTTACATCACTGTAAGATCTGATCTCAGGATGGTGTATATGTCTAATACTCAGTGATCTACATGTTATTATTTAACATTAAATTATTCTTATCAAATTGGGATGGTTTGTAAAGATTGGTATTTTTAGTATTTGTTTAACTACAAATGTCGATTTCCACAAAATCTCTTAATTCAATCAGCTTACTAATGACTAACTTCAGGACGTTTCTGAACCTTCAGTAAGAAGTCAAGACTAACAAAGTTTAGAGTTGTCGGGAGTGAGACGGTTATCACGAATGACCATAGATGATATGTGCGTTATATATCACAAACAGATGGAAGTTTTGCAATTGTATGCCGGCGTAGTGGTGCAGAGTTTGTGCTTGCCAACCTGATGCCCTTGGGGTGAAATTCAGAGTGCAGACTGCTGAAGTATTTTATACTAGGTGTCTAGTGTTCTCTACTTTTCAATAGTATCCTGCTAACATCAATCTGTGATAAATTCAATGAGTTAAATCGTTCATCTAAATAAATTAATCTCTGCATACTCCTAAATTAATGAAACACAGTGTTATTGTTAGGACATCATATTCGATGTATTCCTTTGAAAGTACAATAAACAGTTCCATAATGAACATCTATTCATTACACAACAATCAAACATTCATCTAGTGAATGTAGGCAGTTTCATACAAACAGTCGCACACACACATACACGTTCATGTGCATAATAGACATTCACCTATTTAACTGAAATTCATTGTCTATTCAATGTAGTCAATTTAAAAACGAAGACAAAACAAAACAGCAAAACTAAACAAACAATTTTCAATGTTTCCATGATGATTATTTTTATTAACAATTGAATTTCTATTCATTTTAACCTTTCAAAATTAAAAGTTTCTTCTTTATTCACTAGTTAATAGTTTTAAGTCAGTTTGTCGTATTATTTGTTTCCAATTCGTCAGCATCTTTTTCTTCTTCTTCGTCGTTTTCTTCTTCTTTGTCAAGATGGACACAATAATGAATAATGGAAGTAATTTGAGAATCGGTTACATCATTACAATGTTCAGCATATTTCATGTATTTCATTGATGAATTACGTAATAAATGAACACAAAAATAATACAAAAAGCTTTTTTGTTTTTCTTTATTTGAAGGTGATTTATTTTTGATGGATCAATCAAAATAATGAAAAGTAATCGAATGAAACTACTACTATTACGACTATAACCGTTATTACTTTAACTATGACTACTGCAAACACTACGACGACTACTACTAATTAAACTGTTACGCTGAATTAATCAACTTAATAAGACGATATTTACAGGGAAGGAAGATGCATTTTGTTGTTGTCTTTACAACAACTGCATTTGTTTGGAATATTCAACATTTACAAATTAATTTTAACTTTGATGAATCAGTGGGCATCTTAATTCAAAAGGTTTCTAATTTACTCAGAGGAATATTGTTTTAATGATCGTAATCTTACTGTTATTTAACCGTCTAAAACAACCTGAAGTATAAACTCTCTTACCCAATCACTTCCACGTAAGACTATGAATTCATTCGCTACTGTGGAGAGCGTTATATTTTTTGACTAGGTTTCTATATTAAAATGCTTAAGAATACCATCCAGTTCGATTGAAAGAAGTTGCAGTGGATCAACAGAAAGCCCAACTACTCAGTACCTTGTAAACACAAGGTATCTGATCAAAACAAACTTTTATTTAAAGTCGTTTATGAAATAAATAAAAGTCTATCAATGACATTAATATTTCGCCTGCCTTCAATTAAAGAAGCCAGAATTGTTCATCAAAATTAAACTTGTTCAACCGTCACCTTTACCATGGTTCGAAACCTAAGACAAGCAAACGATCATTTGTCAAAGAATATTACTACTTTCCTCTACTTCTTTATTAACCCTTCACTTTTAATAGACCTATTTTTCAGTTTTGAACACATTCTGCCTCATCTCAACAAATTGCGTAACGTCTATTCAGTTTTGTTCACGTTAAATCATTCTTGCTTAGCTTCCATGACATTTTCATGAAAGCCTAACTACATTTTCAGACTTCTCATTGACATAACGTTTTTTTAATCGTTGATATACTCACCTATTTGTTTTGATGAATAAACATTATTGATTATTGTTGTGGAAGATGCAAGTGTTACCGAGTGCACAGTGTTGATGGTGTGGATTCATTTAAAGGCGAACTCTTCATTAAGAAACATATTTCATATTTCATTCATATAAATATACATTCCAGGTCCTTTTAGAGTGAATTAATGAATCTACCACAGTTGGATTAATTACGTAGTTCAACGAAAATTTATTAAGAATAAATAATAATCAAAATAATGAGGCGGAAGTGGGGTCAGAGATGAATATAACAAACTATGATCACAACAATGAATGTCAAGTAAACGAAGATTAGAATACACTCACTTATTATAACCAAGACTAATGAGAGTTGAACACTCATTCTTACTAAATACAAATGTCTTATTACTAGAGCCTTCACAATACACTAGTTTGACTACATGATGTTATTTCACTGTTGATTTGAATGTGATCATTTAAATAATTTCATATCTTGAAATCGTTTGATTGAACTAATAAAAATTCTCAAGTCTTTAAAATGTAGTTTCCAATATGCATTCAAAACAACATGCTTATGCCCGTCATTCTTTTAAAATGCATCATTCATGTCTGACATTTTGAATTTGTTACATTCTTAATGAGCCTGTATCCGATTACTCAATTAACTTATCAGTAGTATATTCTAACATTATCACTTTATGTATCTACGAATTGTTTGTTTAAAATTACTCAATTTTAACTTAATCACAATGTAACTTTCTAATCACTGATGAAATATTCTTCGTAAATAAAAAGTGAATTCATACACTGAGCTATCTACAATTAATATCACTTAGTAATTGAATGTTGTCAATACTGTCAAATGCTTAATTGATATCAAAAATTGATCTGAATTAAACATCAAAGGGACATTCATCAACCTCCTCCCTTCACAATACTCAGTTACAATCAATATCACCTCACCAGTAATTGACTTCTCAAGGTAATTCCTGAAATTCTAGAGAGAAAATGTGTCCAGTGGAGTTCACCTGTGTCAAATGTGGAGCGATTGTGCACCTACGACATTGAATGTAGCTGCGTAAACATATCACAAATTGACTAAATTAAGAATATCAACAGTTGGGAACCGACTAAGTAGTCTAGTGATAAAGCGTTACCCATGTAGTCAGAGGGCCATAGGTTTAATCCTTGGCGGAGTCATGGACGCGTACTGTTTACGAGTTCTGTAGTGGGACGAAACAGATGTCCGGTTCCATTTCCTGGCGATTACCGGTTGTCTAATTCAGACCAATCCGTAATTTTAAATTAATAATAGTACAGGTTATGAAAAGACAAAGAAACACTGTGAATTCATTCTCGTATCAAAAAATGTCATCATTCTTACTTTACTTAAAATAATTTTAGTACTAGTTTGTTTAAATATTTCTGTACATTTTTTCAATAAACATTCAAAATATTCTGTAAAAGAACAAATGTTAATATTTTACATTTGTGATGGATACTACTTATAAGAATTTTATGCAAGTAGTCTGAAAGAGAAATGTCACACTTAATGATAGTAGTGAACAGTTGACGAAAAAAGATGCAAAGATAAGATGAAGAGAAATAGAAATCAGTATGGAAATAACCTGGTTTGCCTAATAATGCGTAAACGTGATGAAGGCGCTATTTATTCGTTTATGTAATTTCACAAAATGATTAATTCCTTCTGTCCATTCGGTTGTTCCTCACATATTATCTTAATTACTTAGCAGTGGAAATCGGTACAAGCTTAGCAATGCGACGGAAGTCCAACATCTATTCGTAAAATTACAAACATTTTAAGATGTTTTACTTAATTCATGTCAACTGGTTATTCTTAGCCAGTTTGTTAAATACAATGAATCTAATCTACGTTCGATCAAATTAATCGAATTAAAAACAACGATAAACAATCTAATTAATTTAAGAAGATTGGAAGTAAAAGGTAATGAACTTCTAACTAACAGTCAATGAATGTCGAACCTGGCACATATACGCATATGTACACTTTGCCGTACCACATTAGCACGACGAGATTAAATTTAAGAGATTAACATCACGGTGTAATTCAATATAAAAAGGTGAAGCGATTGTCGGTGCGAAAGTATAATGGAATCTCATATCTAAAAAATCTTAAAAACGGAATACTTTTGCACTAATGCAACCGATACTAAACTATATCACCTAGTGTCACCAGCTAGTGTTCATAACTATCACGTAGATATTAACCAATTAGTATCCATCTACCACTATGGCTTAGGTGAACAGTCAAACATAACACGAAGTACAGGTATGTTTTAGTTTGTTTTTCTTTATTTTTTTCATCTCACCCCTTTCCTAGTCAACATCCCTAACTCTCATCTCTAGTTGGTGACAGCTTTACGTTAACAATAAAACTACACTTCCTAATCGTTTTCTTCAGTGATGTCGTCTTATATTTTACTAGTACGACTTTAAATGATAAGCGATACTAACTGACGTTAAAATATATCTGAAGAAAACTTGACAACATTAAACAGATTTAGCAGAAATCGAAAAAGTCAATAATTTCTAATCTAAACGGTATTTACTGATGCCTGCTTCAGGTTTGTTAAAGCCAGTCTTTAGTAACAGAAGTTTCATGGCTCAAAATTGATAGAAGTTGCTCAGTTGTACTTATACCTTTGTAGTTTTCTGAATCCTGCAATCACAATATCATTGTAAGTTTTGTTGTTTCATCTAAGTTATTATGTTACAGTTATGATTTTCTATAGTTCATCATGGCATTACATTGATATTATTATCTTCAACCAGTTTTGCTTAACATCTTTCTTGTTTGTTTGCTTAGGCTGTAGCAGCTTGTAACGCTTCATTTAAATAATATTTTCAATTATGCTGATGATCACTAGAACTTCAAAATTCTAGTTTAAAAGTAATTTGTGAACTGCAAACTTCATCAAAACTTAGATCCAATAAGCTAGTAGAATGACTCTTTGTATATAGTTAATGATGATAAAAACCTGAAGTTATAACACACAGTCCCGTTGGTGAATGTTGATAATTAAACTTATTTAGAGTTATCCATTGTACAAATGTTTGTCTTACAATAGTTTTATGCAAAACAAACTAACATCTCTAATGCACAACATTCCAGCTGCTTTAAGCAACTGAAAATTATTTACTGTTTATTATATCTTGGGGTCTAATTCGAGTATTTGCAATAAAAACATGCGACATCAGACATGCGAGAAATGAAACAAATTGTATTTTACTACACTTCCCAAGATTATATATAGTGATATTTCACTGAAATTGTTGGTCATTTAAGTTGTAAGTAGCATGTATGATAACTGTCTTATAGTCATTTTACAGACGTGTGAGTATTTTCAGTTTTGCGCTGATCAGTTTTATTCTAAATCTCTTTGTATAGGACGGGTTTACTGTGGTTCTGTGTTGAAGTTTATTCTATTAGATCGGTTCATTGTTATGTGTGGCTAGTGCAAAGAATGTATACAGAAGTACAGTGGAACAAGTATTTGATTCCTTAATATCTACATTAATGCTATGAACAAACTTCATCATGATTTTCATAGTTAAATGAAAATGCAAACTCTACAATGGTATTCGGATTTTATTAATACTCAGTTACTGAATGGACAAGTATTTGTTGACAAGATATTAAATTAGTTACATTATGAATACCTTCCTCATGGCAAGATTATACGTGAATCAATTTCCTCAAAGTGTCATCTCTTCAAGATACATTACACATTGTAGAACATTTTCGTTTGAAAATGACTCTAGATTCTACATTCAACAAAATGCGTTCACAAGTAACTTTGTTGTTAAAGGAGGAAAATCGTTTAGCCTGTTTAACTTAATTTTAAATAAAATTTCAACTAATTTTCTTTGATTACTAAAATCATCTTCACACATTACTAACTTGATAACTTTAAACTTAGAATGCATCTCATGTAAATAGCGACTTTATCTACAACTTTAAACAAAGAAAGACAGTAGTTTTTTCATACCATTTCACCCAACAATATTTGCAAACTAGAAAATCGACATTTACTACAACAGAATATGAATGTTTATAGAAAGATAACCAAATGTTGAGATAAAAAAAAAAGAGAAAACTTCATCACAACTAACCTATACAATGTTAAATTATATTACCCAAGCAAAGACTTTCGGCATTATAATACATCTAAGTAGACTTTGTACTGTTTATAAAACAATTTGAATTCATAGTTACACTTTTCATCATCGATTAGCTCATGAAACGCGTTAATTATAATAATAATAAACAAAAGCATTTGATGAGAGATTCAGTTTTATGTTAGAAATTGGGGAATGTAATCCATTTCTGATATTCACTTGCTGCAATAAACTGTTTGTATAAACTTAGCACCATAATGACAATCGGTTATTTTCATGGCACGTTCATCATACGACTGGACAGACGTGGTTTGCAGAATGCCGCACTTATTTGACTTTTATTGTATTGGAAGTTATTGTCGAAAAATATATTACAGCTACATACAAAATTGCTCTTCAACCTATCTAAGATAATCTTGTATTGGAATATAAACAAACTTTTCACTTAATCAAATAAAAACTAAGTGAATATAAGTGGCCGAATTGAACCTTTAAACACTTTCAACAATAGTTTCTTTTGAAAAAGAGTAACTATGGTAACTATGGGATAAATTTGCTTTATTCATCGTATGGCTGCTTTCGAATCACAAGCAATGAAATTGGCCATTAAAACCAAGTTTATGTTCATTGTATCACATTCATAAAGAGTTTGCACTAAAGTCATGTGTGTTATAAAAGTATATCGATATAAAAAAAGAGAAAAGTTTATTGGGTTATATAAACTACGTATAAATTTAGCCTTATACAGATAAGCTACATGAACATTCCAGGAAAACGTAGAGATGCGTATTTTTCCTAATGAAAATCCTTTCAAAAAAGCTGTTAATGCATCAATGAAAAATGCAAAGTTTTAAAATTTCAGTTTGGTTTATTAATGAATAGTGACAAGCATTTATCTCATAATGTGGAGCGATCGGCACTGTACATTAAAATCTGTAAGGTGTTTTAAATGCATTTGACAAGTAACTAAATATAAATTCTATCCTGTTTAGTTAAAAAATGAAATGTTTGATTTAAAAAGCTGATACATGAAGACGAGAAACTGATTATACGGTCATGAAAGTTAAGAACAAAAAGAATTGAAGTAGTTTATTAATAATTTTAAATGTCAACCTACAAAGTAAGACGTCATTACATCTTATCGTATCACTTTACTTTCATTGTTCGTCATAAGGCAACAAAATTTAGATAGCAAGTGCATCATCATTGTATGTTACGTTAATATGTAACAATAACAGCATTTTACATATTTTCAGATAGCTGTTTAAATTGTAAATTATTTGGTCCCTTTATCTGTGTTCAAGGTATTCTGATCTGTGCCTAATCTGATTTGTTGATTTCTGTTAGAAATTCTATGAAGTATCATACTATATCTGATTCGGTGGTCGGAAATAACCTATATTTAAACTAAATCTTTAGCCTCAGTTAAACAGAATAAAATCAAACATCAGTTACACAATAAAACTCTACATTTAAGATCAAAAGAGTGAATCTGTTAGAAAACAAAAAAACATAGTGCATATATACATGGATGTAAATATTGTATCAACTACATAAGTCTCCCTAAATCAAATAAAAAATTAGCAACAAAAAACCTTCTATCTGTATTTCGAATGAAGAAAAACTAGAAGGCTGTGCATCGCATCTATTTACAGCTTCTGTTCGAATTATCGGACATAAAAATGATTATCTTGACATAAGTGAAAGTAAAAGTTATATCAAAAGTAAACATTTCTAATTCTCTATAACCTAATTTGCCAGCAGAATACTTGAAAATATCACTACAATAAAAATTACTAGAGTCTTCAATTGAAATCAGTCTGATAATGTGTTGCAAATATTTGTATCAGTGTAAACAAAAATGCAATTTACAAAATTGTAAGAAACTAATAACTTTAGCTAACCTGCAGGATTTACAATACGACATTTTTCATAAAAATGGAGATTCACTTGTAGCCAAAAACTTCATGAGCACTTTCCTAGTGTCGATAACAAATCACGTAGATATTAAGCACTTAGTATTACTCTACCAACATGACCCAGATCAACAATCAGAGACAACCTGAACAATTACGAGAGATGAGAAAAACTGTATTTTACTACACTTCCCAGTAGTATATATAGTGATATTTCACTCAACTTGTTAGCCATTGAACTTGTGAGTAGTATGTGTGATAACTGTCTTCTAGTCATCTTACAAATTTGCGAGTATTTTCAGTTTCGTGCTGATAAGTTTTCTTCTAAATCTTTTTGTATAGGACATGTTTACTATGGTTCTGTTTTGAAATTTATTCTATTGTAACGGTTCATTGTTATACGTAGCTAGTAGGAATAATGTTTATACAAGTACAGTGGAACAAGTATTTGGTTTCTTAATTTTTACATTGATTCTATTGATAATTTTTTCCATGATTCCAGCAGTTACGAGAAAATGCCAACTATACAATGGTATTCGGCTTTCATTAGTACTCAGTTACAAAATGGACAAGTATTTGTTGACAAGATATCAAAGTAACTGCCTTATGTAGACCTTCCTGAAAACATGGTTATACGCGAATCAACTTCCTCAAAGTGTCATCTCTTCAGAATACATTACACGTTGTAAAACATTTTCGTGTAAAAATGACTTTATATCCTACATTAAACGAAATGCATTCACGGGTAACTTTGTTGATGAAGAAGGAAAATCTTTTAGACTGTTTTACATAGTTTTAAATAAAACTTCAACTAATTTTTTTTTATTATTTAAATTATTCTTACACATTACTAACTTTAAAACTTTAAAACTAGTATACGTTCCATTTTAATGCCAACGTTATCTGAAACTTTTAACAAATAAGACAGTTTATAAATATATATACACTCCACAAGTATGGATGTCTGGAATAAGTAGCCTAGTAGTAAAACATTTAGTATACTGTATCTCCGTTTTATGTTGCATATCTCATTTTATAGTCAGCACAATGACAGTTTTTTTTGTAAGCCCAAAATGACTGCCTGCTTGTTGATGTCATAGCAAATTCAGTGCTCAACGTAGTGTCGTGCAATGCAATTCGAAGCAAAAGCATCTAGCCAACAGTCAGTAATAGCAGCTGCTGCCGTCCAAAAAACCTATACAATTCGATTGTTTCATATTACAGCAACTATTACAAGAAAAATTTGAGGACACCTGACTGCTGAGTAATGCTCCACGAAGCTAATAAATTACCAATAAAAACTTGAGAAAGTTCACATTTTGAATAACAACATTCATCTCTGACTATTCATTTGTTACTAGCACACTCATATTATTCGATCTGTACCTTGTGTATAACAAAAACTTAACAACGAAGAATAGTGGGAGTGTTTATTGAATAATCACAACTGATATAAATTTAAAAGTTAACAATGTACAGCAGTGTGTAGCATGTGCAACTTGCTAGAGATTCGCGAATTCAAAGGTGACATCTTAATACCTAATTACAAACGTAAGACCAGTGACACAATTACAGGAAGCTACGTTTTTCCGCAGCGCATAAGTTTAGTTAACTAGAATAAGAGGTCTGAAGTCAGCAAGAAGGCTTTAAATATTAGGGCAGCCAAAAAACGACTTCAACATACACAACTCATGCGTATACATACGAAATAAGGAAGCATCCTTGAAATGTCACAATTAGTGTACTAAACTAAACCATAAACCAATAAGATTTACCGTCTTAACAAGTGGAAAACACGATCTGAATGCTTAAAATGGACTTTTTGGCGCAAAAACAGAAAATTTAAATTTACACAATAAAATCACAAGAATAGCAGGTTCGCCAAGAGAATTCTTGGAATCTAACATTCACAACACAATTAACACAACTAAACAACGCCCAATGCCAAACTATTCAACAATGTTTTTACAACACTGATAAAATAATTTATTGTATTACATGAATCATTAGATGTTGTCTGTTTGAAATTTCGGGCTGAAACATTTTACCGATATCTCAACAAGTAACTTTTCACTTTCTGTTTTGTTTTAATTGCCTAATCATGTCCAAAAATCAGATTGTGTATTCAGGCGCATTTATAAATAGCTAACGGTCTACCATGTGTAGTGTGAGTTAGATTTAAATGTAAACATCATGGTGGCTGGCAACACACGTTGAAATGAATCAATATTTATCAAATGTTAGTTCCTGAATTTCTTAGTCTTAATTGCAGATCCCTCATTTGAAAACTAAATTGCCTACAATTTAATCCCTAGTCTTAATGTATACCGTAACTGTGGTTTATTCACAGTGTAAAAATCTTGCCTACATGACTTGTATGGTGACAGTTTGGTAAAGGTTTTTCGTCAGGATCGTTCTGTTATCAAGGAAAAGTGTGGTAGTGATTGTGTTACTACTTTTGTGAACACAAACTAGTGTAAATTTAACCGTGTGTATTTGAAGTTTTTAAATGATTACATTGATTGTCTTACATTAAGATATCGTTTGAGACATGTGAATTAACAAGGAATAAACAAGAACGTAACTCTATCATTTTGGAATAGATCGCTTATTGATTGTCCAGAAAGAAAGGTATAAACCTATAAAAATGTCAATAACTGAGTATCAGAAGTTACTTGTTTTGACACAATATTTCAATTTCTGGAAGTTTACATCAGCCCACAATCAGAAAACGCACAAATCCAGTCAAATCAAGCAAAACGATCAAGAAGGAGAAAAAAAATCAATATGCAGCCACATAAGCCTAAATGTCCAGTAAAACAAAGTATACAAAGCCCATGAGAATTATAGAAATCTAACACAAACACAAAGAAGAACAAATATTACAATGAAAATAAATAAAAACTACCTTCTTTGCAGACAAAAGATTATAAGGATGTACAGCTAAACGGATTAAGGGGAATAAATGTACTTTCAACGCAAAACAACGAGATACAAATTAAGAAATATGTTACTTGGAGAGATTTTAACACAGAACTATCAAAATAGATCTAACAGTCGTCACTAGTTCCTATACCAAGTTTGTCTTGATGATAGTTGTCCTAAATAAAGAATTTCTATAAGATTTGATTTACTGATTTCTCCACATCTTAAACGTCTGAAGGAAGAAAAAGAGAGCCATTACAAGAACAAACATAATACTGAAGTTAAAAGGTTTGAAGTTCCTGTATATCAAAAAAACGTTTAAAATCATTGTATGCTGGGGAGCTACTACTCTGTGAAAATACTTTCAATGATTGGAAATCACTTGAAGAGCTTACATATATTAAAAAGCTTACAGAGGATATTTAACACCTGTTCATTCTGAGAAAAGTAATCAGATTTTTAGAGAATAGGTCTTTATTTTATTTGAGTGAGCAGAAGAGAGTGGAGCAAAATCTTAGTGATCCAAACACGATGCTTTTCAAGATTCAATATAAGATAATAGAAAATATAATCCCAACGAAGAATTAGGTAGTAAATGTATACATGAGCTTCAATGTTTTTGCGTATGCTCAAAGTTTGAAATCAACTCTTACCTAGTTAACTTAAATCGTTGCATTAGCTGCCGCCTAGAATTGACTTCGATAGGGGCGTCGGCTTGATCAACATATTAAACCAAATCATACCACGTCTGCTCCCGTAGATCAACAGGGAATTGCTAGTTCGTCCCGCATTTGAAATTTGATCAATGGCAGTCAGTCTGTTAGTATTTGACGATACTACGTGGATAACAATTCCTTTTAGAACTTGTTATTTAATCTTGTAGCGTTGACATTCTCTCACAAATGGCGGTTAGATAGTTGGTGAACTTAACTTCCTAACGGCGACCAGAGCTTGACAAATAACAGAGGGTAAGAAAACAAAGCTAATCCAGGCCTATGATAATAAAAAGACTACAACATGCGTCTTGCTTGTAGTGATCGTATAACTTTCTCATCACTAACAACTCAAAATAATAAACAATTAACTTAAGCATTCAATTATTGTTGTATGCATTGACACTTCGTCATGACGTTTAAATAATTTTTTACTTCAGTAAAAAACACGAAGGTTGCATAAGCCGATTCTCTGGGTTCATGATTAAAATGTTAAACATACAATCTTCTTATGTAGAAAGGGTATACGGAATACTGTCACATAATTTAGTCTGCTGCATAGCTCACGCCTTACCTTAACGTTTCTTGGTTAAGCAGGCTTCAGGAGTATTATTCACATCTACGTAGATACAAAGGACTCAGATTATATTTTCTGGAATTCTCCTAATTATTTTATTCCACTTGATATATATGTAACAAGGATTGAATATTAAGTGAAAATAAACAAATTGGGGCCATCAGTTGAGTTATGTTTGATGAATGACAGCTTCCAATTTATATGTGTGTATGTATGTGTATGTGTATTACCTAAATCAGTATTAATTTGCGAAATCACAGTGTTCAGGCACTCCATTATTAATGATCTAGATAGGTTTGTATCAGTGATTGACATGTAGATGTATTTGTTGACGTCGACTACATGGATTGTAATGATGATGATATTGAATGTATTGCCTTTGATGATTGTGACCTTGATTAGGATAGTAAAGAATGTGGACCAGGTGATGCTAGTTCTAATGATGAAAATGGTGATTTTATTAAGTGAAATAAATTTATTCTGACTGAGTAAGCCAATATTCAGAGACACATATTTATACCGTAGATAAAATAAAAATCCTCATAATGTATATGGAGAAAAAGTGATATAATTTCTGTTCAACAATAAGTGTACTGTCAAATGGATGGTGCGGTTATAAGAAGCAAATTAAAACCAATTATCGTAGATATATTTGTATTCAATTTATAAATACTGAGCGGTATACCTATCATCAATCAGATCCCAGACATATTGACCTGGAAGGAATCAGTGATGAACCGTCAATTACCTTCGTCAGGATTACGACTAGTAATTGTCATCATCATTCTTATTCACTCATTTATTTATTTGTGGACACAATTCATTCTCTCATTTTCTGCCTTCATTCCATTCACCTTTATTGTTTATTAGGCAATCAGATGACATTCAATCTATTCATTCACAAAGTAATCAGTCTACATCAAACTTCACTCTGTTCGTTTTATTGTATCATCTAGTAAGCTGATGAATCTCATCATGTTCGATGTGCGCGCGAGAGAGAATACTGCACTGTAGAGAACTGCGAGGAATAAGCTATTGACAAAGAACATATTCAATAGAAATTTGTAAGTTTATTTTGTATGTACTACTTTCAATTTTTCTGTAAAAAAAATTAGATAGACATTGAAATATGTAAAGAAACGTGTTCACAACACACATTTAAACTTATTCAGATGGAAAGAGAGTTGACCGAGTGATTGTCATACAGAACAATCTTATCAGTTTCACCGACCTGTCTGATGAACTTCTGTTCATGAAATTAAAAAATTTCGTTAGTTTCAATTTATCTTATTATAAAGATAAAGTGAAGTCATTGTCTACTCTACATTGAAATAATAATAATAATACAAATCACTGCTAAATTGTGTTTGGTATTTATTGATAAGTAATGTTGCCTCGTGGTTTCGAAGATCTTATCTAGGCGTTTGGTTCCATGGGGGAGAGAAAGCTGAGAATGATGTTCCGTCGATAATTTAACAGAAAAATATTAAGTTATGTCTTAGTTAGCGATGACTCAGGAGTTCTAAGGAAAGTGTTTAACATCTAGTCATGTAGTTCATGTTGCTGTTAGTTCCTAGAATTCGACGTGGTAAACTTGTTTGTACTCTTTTTATACGTGTCCTATCTATGCTATTCACGCTCGAGAAGATAAATGAGCAGTACTTGAGTGTAGGTCTTACACATATCTTGAACAAAGTAAGTTTAGCCTCCCCCCTTGAAAATAAGTTTTAAGGAAGGAAGCCTGTTAATTTTAAAGTTTTTTAAATTATAGAAAAGGCGTGTTCTGTGAACTTTAAGTTACCTGAATATTTGATGCCTAAGTCGCTTGTTGACTGAAGTATTTGGACTTTAGACCCATTTGGATGAAACGTAAACTAGGAGTTATGGTTGCCTATGTGCATGATTCCACATTTACTATGATTTAGTGGTAGTTGCCATTTTTGGCTCCAGGCAGTTAGGCTATCAATGTCCTTTTGAATAAGAGTCATGCCTTCTATAGCATTCTAATTAAGGCTATCTTCTATCTTGAGATCATCCGCATATAAATACGGTCGGCCATGTTTAATAACATTAATTAAATTATCTATATAAATAGTGAACAATAAAGAACCCAGAACACTTTCCTGTATCACGCCGCTGGTAATTGGTTCAGGTAATGATAGACTATTATTATACCTTACTGATTGCTGTCTTCCTTCTAGAAAAAATGCGAACCATGAGTGAAGTGGGTCTTTGACCCCGTATGACTTGATTCTAATGAGCAGTCGCTAATGCGGGTTTTTGGTAAAAGCTTTTCTTAATTTAAGAAATAAAGCGGACACTAGGAGTCTTTTGTCTTGATGTGTAGTTATGTCATTTAGATAGTCTAGCATGCATGTAATACATGACCTAGCCTTTGAGAATCCATATTTGCGGAGGGAGAGCAGTTCGTTCTTAGGTAAATACTGGAGTAAATCCATAATGATTATATTTTCCATTACTCTTGATACAACAGAGGTTAGGTTGATAGAGCGGTAGTTCTCCATATTTCCCACAGGTCCAGATTTAAGCTTAGGAATGACATATGTAGTTTCCCATAGGGTAGGGTAGCATGCAGTAGAGAGTGATATTATAAATAGTTTAAAAAGTGCCAGGTTAATGTCAATGCCACTGATTTCGAGTACATTAGCTGGTTTACCATCAGGGCGCAGGGTGAATAAGTGTTTATCTTGAGAAAGTTGAATTCTTCTATGATTACTTTTGCATCGTAATTTATAACCGGAGTATTTATGAAAGACATAGTAATACGATGGTCGTTGAAGTGTCAAAAGTTTTATACACACCTTCAGAAAGTAATTTATAATTAAGAGTATTGACAAAGATCCGGACCGATACGGAACATGTTTATACTTGGTTCATACAGTTATTAACTAATCGGATCGCTACAATCGACTTATGGGCAAATGAGAGTAAAATCGAATATACACTGAACTGAAAAATTTTCATTGCTTTTATTAAGACGACGGCACTGACGAGATGTAGGTGTAAGATTGACGAGTGTCGGTATGAAGTATCTAACGGATTTCACTGGTGCCTTGTTCGAAATTGTGTAGACAATTACGTTGTGACGAAAATTCATCCGCGTAAATACTTCTGTATGTAATAAATCGATTACAGTTTCCACGTGAGTTATGCTTTCCAATTTAGTTGAGCTTTTATCCATAATCAGTAACAATATAATGAGGGAATGAGAACAAATGTCATATTTGTTTGTTGTTCACTGCATGGTTTATATTCCCTTACTATTCGTTTTTGTTGAAGACTCTTTGTGATGTGATATTTTCCTAAATGAATAGCCGCATATCGGTTACTTTCATTGTAATAATCCTTATTATTATTATTAATTATTCAATAAACCTGTTAGGCTTGTGTTTGTCGTTTGTTGGATTCAAAACACGTTCATGATAATGCTATGACGCAAGTATTGAGGTGTGGGTGACCAAATGCCAATGACTGGTGCCTAGTTGGTTATTGCGCGTCTGACCTGTGCCTACTTAGTCCAAAGCCGAAATAAGAAGAATGTGAGCCAATAGGTCAGCCACACAGAATCGAATTATATTTCAAGCATTCTTTTATATGTTCATAACCTCAGACCACACAGCAACCCAATTAGAAAATTAAAATGAATACATAACGAGGGAAATAGTGGTAGTAAATAGGAACAACTTGTACACAACTATTTGACTGTAGTCCATAACGAGAGACAATATAGTAACAGTAATTATGCTAAACAGGAGGATAGAGCAAGCAGAGCGTAACAATAATAGAAAAAAAATGATTACATTACAGACAGTTCGAATAAATGAAAATAATGTTCGCAAACACAGTTCTGAAAGTTTGTTACGCTTCCTTGTGGTCCGGACTAACAGATAACCATTCAAATACTATAAGGTGGAAAACACTCAGGGTTTATTGGTTGACTTACGCCAAATTATTTATGGATAGTGAATGTTAGATTGTAACCTCAATACTGACCAGTGGTAACATTTACAAAGGCAGCTGAAGATTCATCGCTAATTCATTTTAGACCCAATTATCAGTAAACTAATTCATTGTAAGCGTTAACTTCGTAATTTCTAAATTTCATAAATTCGATATTTGCAAGAACCAGTTCTAATTGGATTCTTATAGCAACATCGTCTGTTTGACAGTATACCATTTTACTGCTCTTGGATAAGACACTTTTATTTTAATACAATTTAACATAAACATGATGATTGTTGTTATTGCAAATTATTCTCACATTTACCACAATGAATACAATCGCCTTAAGGCATGTAATGCAAATTCATGATAAACACAAGGTTACAAACCGCAAACTACCACAATCAGCAACATTTATACAAATCCATGTTTAACATAAGGCACACAAGATATTTGAATGAGTTTGAAGAAGTAAAGGAATTATGTTGAGCTTCCTAACCAAAATCACAAAATCCGTAAATTGGCCCATATGCTTTAAGGCCGACTGTCTAAGAAAGCGCACAATGCACTTGTAGGATGGAAACCACATGGACCTACAATCATCATAGCATCTTTCAAGAAAATGAAGAAGGGGATTACAATGAACATCATCCAATGCTATACAGAGAATATGCTGGATAGAGCAGGCAGGAGAAGAAGAAACACACTTATAACAAAATGGTTTAATTTCTTCAAATTACAGTAAATAAGCATTTGTCAAATAGAAGGTTACCATCATTGAACTTCTATATAAACTCGATTTAGAAAAGTCTAAAGTACTTGATGAAATTCACTCTAGGCTACTAAAGAAACTAGTAATTTTTTTTTAAATGCATCAAGTGAATGCATTAATCTGTTTTAAATACAATTTCAGTTTGCTGGTTCGTTGGTTGGTTGGTTGAATAAGCGCTGTAGTTAGTCCTGTCCCCAATATGTGTACACTGAGAACTATTGTACAGCCTATTCCGTATGCATAGTTGTCATGATTTTGCAGAAGATTATCCGTATGAAACTATCTAAACATAAAGTTACTAAACTGATACTTTCTGAAAGGCAGCACGCTATTGGACCAGGTTATTGATGTCTTACAAGTGTATTAATAACACAAGAAAGATAATGTACTTAAGTCGATTGGAAGTTTGCCTTATCTATCCATCCAATGAATGTAGTCAATGTTTACTTCACATAGGTTTTTTATAAAGTATTTCCTACCAGGCTACAATTCAAGTTACGCAATATCGGAATAAAATGTAAATCATTTTCTGAATAAGTGACAAGTGAGTACAGGTCAACTACAAGTTCTGGCTGAAAATAGACGCTGATTGGTGTTCCTCACGGTATGATTTTGACAGAGTATCACTCCTTCTCAAAGTAAAGTTCATAGTTTCCTACTATCATTCATTTTGTTATTCGATGATGATATGATGATACAGAGTTCGATATAGAACATATGCATTTGTCCTGCATTTATTAAACGACTGTGATGACAAAAATTTGACCAAGTAAGTGACGACTGCTGGCAAATGCCTCTATGTCGATTAAAATGTACATTGTTCACTGAGGTTCCGATTATCCAGAGAAATTACTATCGTAGACGTGACTGAGAAGTACACTGTGAACAACAATAGCGAATGATAAAGAAACTGAGAAATTTCACTCATTCACAACTACAACGACAACACATTCAATACAATCAATACAACATCGCGATGGATCATATCGATCGACAATGATATTCATTAGACAAATTACAACAACATCACATCTCACCATCCACCACATACTAATTAATCATCACAATGAGAAAATCTCTTCACTTCTCTCTGATTATTAACCAAACAATGAACTATGCATTCCATTGTGTCGGAATTATTATTATTTCAACTCTATTCATTTCATTGTATTGAAAGAAGTAGATACATATTTACTACACATCATTAACATTCCAATAAGACAACCAACCATTGTTAATCAGTGTGGCCAATTCCTGTTATTGACTAGATAAGAAATAAGCGCAAATATACTCACTGATATCTGTCAGTTATCTTGTTGTCTCTCATCATCAACCACCTTCACATAATCAATATGTTCGGTTTTGCGGAGTAGATAGAGTAAATGGTGTCAGTGTGCTCACATTGACCAAATGAACAGTTCAATCATCCATCCGTTGACGATAATCACATGAATGATGACAACTACATTCGATGTGTAGTTGAGATAATATGAGAATTGAGATGATTTCGTGAGATTAAGATGTTTTGTAGTAGGAGGCTAATGGTAAAGCGTTTACTTATTTTATGTTGATCTGAGAATGGTGTATTGAAAATGAATAATATTGCTACATGGGTTGCACGTGGATGTGTCGTCGTCGTTGTCGTCGTATCACCATTATCCTTTTCCAGAAATGTGTTAGATAATGAAAGTGACAATGACAACGATGGAGTCAATAAGTAATACTACAGTAGTGACATCCTTACAGTGATCTGAGTATTGGAGAAATATGTGTCTCGAAATAATTGAAACATTGATTTTATTGTTTGAATCCACCCATTGATACATTGATACAGTGATTGTTATCATGAAAGATGTGATGACAGTTCACACTACTGAAGTAAATATTAAGTAGTTTAGCTAACATATGTCACGACGAGTAGTATATTGACTGATAAATCCTTATCGATTTCTACATTTATTATTTGAAAGTAATAAACACAAAATTAACCAGTTCTCAGGCACATACAACATCATGTAGATGTCAAGGATGTTTGAATGAAAATGATTTTCGAATCATTTGTAAAATACGAATGGAAATATTTTTATTATTATTATTATTATTATTATTATTATTATTATTATTGTCATTATCGTCATCGTCAACAGTATTTCATTCTCGTCAGAAGTGATGTAGTTAACAAGCACAAACAGATAGAAGTCAAAATTTTTGGCAGTTTAGCTTAGCTGCATTTGTCTTACTCACATGTAATTGAAATATTCTGGAATTTAGAAGGTTTCGTTCATGTCAAGGATATAGATTATTTAGTTGAATAGTAGTCACATGAAACAATATCATCTGCTTAATACTCTCCAGATAAATGAAGTCATACACACTACGGTTATCACCGATGTAATGGTGTACGCTTCCGTTTAAATCAAATATTGATGTCATATCTGATTGCATTTTCTAGTTATTGTCAACTTATTATCATCTCATTATCCCGATTCCACTACGCAACTATCAGAGTCTAGTAGCCAAAGTATTCTCTGTTGATATTCACTCTTGCACATGATGCATTTAAGTGAGTGATTAAGTGATTGATTGATTGAGTTAGTTAGTTAGTGAGTGAGTGAGTGAATGAACGAGATAATGAATTCTACGAATTGCCATACTTTCAGTGCAATTTAGTCAGAATAAAACACAAAAGTCAACTACATTCAAATATTTTATTGTTTTAATTTAACATTTATCATCATAGAATACAGACTGCATCTTCATATTGAAGGCAAATTTCCAACTATTCTTTTAAAGATATGGGCATTTACTTTTTTTCTCTGCTGTGTGTTTTGAGGATCATCATTTGAGCCAACTGATGTAAAAGGTTCTTGAAACCAATTTATTCCTTTGCTGCTATTTGATACTACCATTGCGGAAGCAGTCATTTACATGGAAATAAAAGAAAGCATCAACAATTAGTCAGGTATCATAAAATATCAGAAAATTATCAAAGTACTAAAAACAATTTTACTTACCTGTAACATTACTAGGTTTATATTCTACACCTGATTCCACTATCAACGGAAACATTACAACGAATACAATAGACAGCAACATGCTAATATTGATGCCAATCGGAATCACACCACTCCTCATCCATGTCATCGTTGTCCTCGTCTTTGTCGTCCACTTCGTTGTTTGCCTCGTTGACAATCTGTTTGCAAATTAACAATCATCTCACGTATATATACATATACTTTTCAATTGATATTGTTCAATGCATAGAAAGCACAAACACACTAAATATGCAGTTGGTTTAACATTCACAATATTATGAAGTTGTGTGTTAACACAGATGACAGTGATGCAGAAATCGTTATGCATACATCTGTGATGATAGGTCTGTTTGAGTGAGGTATGCACATCAGCAAACACGTAATCGAAGTTATCATTCAAAAACTTCATTAACCACAAATATTCCTCTCTCTCAATAAAAAAGAATCAAGATAACTGAGTATTCCTTTAGTCACTATGTTTGATCTTCAAGTGAAAGCATTCACTTTAAATGGACACTGTTGGTTTTGGTGAATTGTCATACTTGAATAGGCAAATTCACTTCGAATGTTTTGATGTGAGTTAAGGATATGATAGAACTACACAATAATGGCAGAAGTGTGTCATCCTGACAATGATGATGTTGGAATAATTCTGTCGAATTAGGTAAACGCATATGTTATTCATAATAAACTCTAATGTAATCTAATGATACATTGTCAAGAAGACATCAACAGATGACGATTTGAGGTGGATAAATCAAATTTACAAGATTAATGATTCTTTCATATTAACTCAGTGTATCAGTCATTTTGAAATAGACTGTAGGAGGTAAGAGTGAATATATTCGTTCATGTGAAGACTGATTAACACGAATTCTCATCAAGTGTGACACCATCAATCAGTAATTGCCTAACCTGCTACATACTGACTCTATTTAAATGGAACCGAGTTGGTGGTGCAGTCACAAACTAACCCTGATGAATGATAACATGATGTAAGTAAACTTTAATCCAATCATATATTTATGACACATAGTTGTAGGTACTTTACCTCGCTATGGAAAGTACATAATTCTGTGTTAAAAATTTGACACTTACAAACAGTGCGAACCAATCAACAGTATTTGTAAGCATCATGTCGAGGCACATATTTCTCCAATACTCAGATCACTGTAAGGATGTCACTACTGTAGTATTACTTATTGACTCCATCGTTGTCATTGTCACTTTCATTATCTAACACATTTCTGGAAAAGGATAATGGTGATACGACGACAACGACGACGACACATCCACGTGCAACCCATGTAGCAATATTATTCATTTTCAATACACCATTCTCAGATCAACATAAAATAAGTAAACGCTTTACCATTAGCCTCCTACTACAAAACATCTTAATCTCACGAAATCATCTCAATTCTCATATTATCTCAACTACACATCGAATGTAGTTGTCATCATTCATGTGATTATCGTCAACGGATGGATGATTGAACTGTTCATTTGGTCAATGTGAGCACACTGACACCATTTACTCTATCTACTCCGCAAAACCGAACATATTGATTATGTGAAGGTGGTTGATGATGAGAGACAACAAGATAACTGACAGATATCAGTGAGTATATTTGCGCTTATTTCTTATCTAGTCAATAACAGGAATTGGCCACACTGATTAACAATGGTTGGTTGTCTTATTGGAATGTTAATGATGTGTAGTAAATATGTATCTACTTCTTTCAATACAATGAAATGAATAGAGTTGAAATAATAATAATTCCGACACAATGGAATGCATAGTTCATTGTTTGGTTAATAATCAGAGAGAAGTGAAGAGATTTTCTCATTGTGATGATTAATTAGTATGTGGTGGATGGTGAGATGTGATGTTGTTGTAATTTGTCTAATGAATATCATTGTCGATCGATATGATCCATCGCGATGTTGTATTGATTGTATTGAATGTGTTGTCGTTGTAGTTGTGAATGAGTGAAATTTCTCAGTTTCTTTATCATTCGCTATTGTTGTTCACAGTGTACTTCTCAGTCACGTCTACGATAGTAATTTCTCTGGATAATCGGAACCTCAGTGAACAATGTACATTTTAATCGACATAGAGGCATTTGCCAGCAGTCGTCACTTACTTGGTCAAATTTTTGTCATCACAGTCGTTTAATAAATGCAGGACAAATGCATATGTTCTATATCGAACTCTGTATCATCATATCATCATCGAATAACAAAATGAATGATAGTAGGAAACTATGAACTTTACTTTGAGAAGGAGTGATACTCTGTCAAAATCATACCGTGAGGAACACCAATCAGCGTCTATTTTCAGCCAGAACTTGTAGTTGACCTGTACTCACTTGTCACTTATTCAGAAAATGATTTACATTTTATTCCGATATTGCGTAACTTGAATTGTAGCCTGGTAGGAAATACTTTATAAAAAACCTATGTGAAGTAAACATTGACTACATTCATTGGATGGATAGATAAGGCAAACTTCCAATCGACTTAAGTACATTATCTTTCTTGTGTTATTAATACACTTGTAAGACATCAATAACCTGGTCCAATAGCGTGCTGCCTTTCAGAAAGTATCAGTTAGTAACTTTATGTTTAGATAGTTTCATACGGATAATCTTCTGCAAAATCATGACAACTATGCATACGGAATAGGCTGTACAATAGTTCTCAGTGTACACATATTGGGGACAGGACTAACTACAGCGCTTATTCAACCAACCAACCAACGAACCAGCAAACTGAAATTGTATTTAAAACAGATTAATGCATTCACTTGATGCATTTAAAAAAAATTACTAGTTTCTTTAGTAGCCTAGAGTGAATTTCATCAAGTACTTTAGACTTTTCTAAATCGAGTTTATATAGAAGTTCAATGATGGTAACCTTCTATTTGACAAATGCTTATTTACTGTAATTTGAAGAAATTAAACCATTTTGTTATAAGTGTGTTTCTTCTTCTCCTGCCTGCTCTATCCAGCATATTCTCTGTATAGCATTGGATGATGTTCATTGTAATCCCCTTCTTCATTTTCTTGAAAGATGCTATGATGATTGTAGGTCCATGTGGTTTCCATCCTACAAGTGCATTGTGCGCTTTCTTAGACAGTCGGCCTTAAAGCATATGGGCCAATTTACGGATTTTGTGATTTTGGTTAGGAAGCTCAACATAATTCCTTTACTTCTTCAAACTCATTCAAATATCTTGTGTGCCTTATGTTAAACATGGATTTGTATAAATGTTGCTGATTGTGGTAGTTTGCGGTTTGTAACCTTGTGTTTATCATGAATTTGCATTACATGCCTTAAGGCGATTGTATTCATTGTGGTAAATGTGAGAATAATTTGCAATAACAACAATCATCATGTTTATGTTAAATTGTATTAAAATAAAAGTGTCTTATCCAAGAGCAGTAAAATGGTATACTGTCAAACAGACGATGTTGCTATAAGAATCCAATAGAACTGGTTCTTGCAAATATCGAATTTGAAGAAATTAAACCATTTGTTATAAGTGTGTTTCTTCTTCTCCTGCCCTGCTCTATCCAGCATATTCTCTGTATAGCATTGGATGATGTTCATTGTAATCCCCTTCTTCATTTTCTTGAAAGATGCTATGATGATTGTAGGTCCATGTGGTTCCCATCCTACAAGTGCATTGCGCGCCTACTTAGACAGTATCAAAACAACTTCTTCCTTTTGTGGGGCATTTTTCTTTTCGTGCTTGGATTATAGTAGCACCTCTGAGGTAGCTAATATGGTCTTTTCAGTTTGAATCCAATAGATTTCGCTGATTTTGAACACTGTCAGAATGTATGGTCTTCATTTCTACCTTTATCTGGGTGATCTTCTCTGTTTTCCAGATTGTCAGAACAATCTATGTACCCATAGTATTTTTGCTTTGGTCGTTAGAAGGAGAAAGCATCGGCCCCATTACTTTCGAAGAATCTCGGCTTTCATCACGAAGCGACATATAGATTCCTTCCAACTTCAAGGCAGAGTTTTAAATTGTTAAGTTTGTTTAATCTGGTCATCGTTTTTTTAGCAAGCTTGTGTTATACAAGATAGAGGTGCTAACAGTTTGCACAACCCTCCTCCTTTTACCCGGGCTTTGGACCGGCAACAACCCTAGAAGAGCTGCGGAATGAGTTAAAGATGTTAACTACCTATTTGATGATTCATTATATGCAGTCATTTGAAAAAACTAAAACATTCTGTTATGAATGTGTCTCTTCCCCAACCTGCATTATTCATGCCATCTGAGAACACTTAAGCTTTTTATAATTATATATTACTAGTGCTGATAAAATAACTACCTTAATAATTTGTTAACACAATGTCCTCATATTTTAGTCTTCGGTTAAAATATGGCTATTTATGAGTTTAAATTTTATTGACTTAAATGCAATGTGTAATTGTTGAATAGAATCTCCAAAGCAAAAGTGTCAGATAGATTAGGAAATCTGAATTGACGATGCTGTTGTCACGGTAATTCTCATCTGCACACAGTGTTCTCATTATAACAAAGCATTCCATTCAACTTAGTCAAAGATAAACTCATATCTATAATTTATTTCAGTAAAATCAATTATTGCTTGACAGGTAATCATAGTGTCTTTATTCTTGTTCCCATTAGTGACTTTTAATTGAGGTTGACGGGAAGTTAATAACCAAAAAAGATTTGAATGACAACATACTAGATGATCACCACAAATTACATCACAATGTGTTTCAAATAATAACTGATAATTCGATTATGCACAACTCATCGGATATTTAATCAAATGTGTGTAATTATTTCAGTGGCATGCAAATGAAGCCGGATATATGCAGCTAAACTTGATGCAACGATATACACTAAGTTCATCGTATTCTTGAAATAAATGCTTTGGTAAATTACCATCTAAGAAATTGTCATATAAAGAGGTGAGGATCGAAAAACACTCTGATTAGGTAGCAAGTCATGGAAGATTCTTGTCGATTGTCATCCTAGAAACAAGTTTGATACCACTGCTCTCCCTAATAACTAAATAAAATTAAGCGAACGATAAATCCATGTCACATATAAGTTATCAGCATAATGGGCTTATAGATCAATTTTATAAATGATTTGCACATTCGAAGCCCAAACGTGAAGTTTGCGCTTGACTTTGTATAACCTCTATAAGCATTTGATAAACACGTAACGATTGTACTTGTGCATTATTGAATCATCAATAATTATTTAAAAACAGTATGATGATCATATGGTGTGTGTTGTCGTTGATTCTCTATACGTAGTTACCATCTTATCCTAAAATTCCACAAGTAAAAAATTTGAATTACACATACAAATCAATAAGATGATCATCGTAGTAGGCAAACTGAAGCAGTTAACCTTAACGTTTCGTGATTAAGCAGGCTTCAGGAGTATTATTCACATCTACGTAGATACAAAGGACTCAGATTATATTTTCTGGAATTCTCCTAATTATTTTATTCCACTTGATATATATGTAACAAGGATTGAATATTAAGTGAAAATAAACAAATTGGGGCCATCAGTTGAGTTATGTTTGATGAATGACAGCTTCCAATTTATATGTGTGTATGTATGTGTATGTGTATTACCTAAATCAGTATTAATTTGCGAAATCACAGTGTTCAGGCACTCCATTATTAATGATCTAGATAGGTTTGTATCAGTGATTGACATGTAGATGTATTTGTTGACGTCGACTACATGGATTGTAATGATGATGATATTGAATGTATTGCCTTTGATGATTGTGACCTTGATTAGGATAGTAAAGAATGTGGACCAGGTGATGCTAGTTCTAATGATGAAAATGGTGATTTTATTAAGTGAAATAAATTTATTCTGACTGAGTAAGCCAATATTCAGAGACACATATTTATACCGTAGATAAAATAAAAATCCTCATAATGTATATGGAGAAAAAGTGATATAATTTCTGTTCAACAATAAGTGTACTGTCAAATGGATGGTGCGGTTATAAGAAGCAAATTAAAACCAATTATCGTAGATATATTTGTATTCAATTTATAAATACTGAGCGGTATACCTATCATCAATCAGATCCCAGACATATTGACCTGGAAGGAATCAGTGATGAACCGTCAATTACCTTCGTCAGGATTACGACTAGTAATTGTCATCATCATTCTTATTCACTCATTTATTTATTTGTGGACACAATTCATTCTCTCATTTTCTGCCTTCATTCCATTCACCTTTATTGTTTATTAGGCAATCAGATGACATTCAATCTATTCATTCACAAAGTAATCAGTCTACATCAAACTTCACTCTGTTCGTTTTATTGTATCATCTAGTAAGCTGATGAATCTCATCATGTTCGATGTGCGCGCGAGAGAGAATACTGCACTGTAGAGAACTGCGAGGAATAAGCTATTGACAAAGAACATATTCAATAGAAATTTGTAAGTTTATTTTGTATGTACTACTTTCAATTTTTCTGTAAAAAAAATTAGATAGACATTGAAATATGTAAAGAAACGTGTTCACAACACACATTTAAACTTATTCAGATGGAAAGAGAGTTGACCGAGTGATTGTCATACAGAACAATCTTATCAGTTTCACCGACCTGTCTGATGAACTTCTGTTCATGAAATTAAAAAATTTCGTTAGTTTCAATTTATCTTATTATAAAGATAAAGTGAAGTCATTGTCTACTCTACATTGAAATAATAATAATAATACAAATCACTGCTAAATTGTGTTTGGTATTTATTGATAAGTAATGTTGCCTCGTGGTTTCGAAGATCTTATCTAGGCGTTTGGTTCCATGGGGAGAGAAAGCTGAGAATGATTTCCGTCGATAATTTAACAGAAAAATATTAATTATGTCTTAGTTAGCGATGACTCAGGAGTTCTAAGGAAAGTGTTTAACATCTAGTCATGTAGTTCATGTTGCTGTTAGTTCCTAGAATTCGACGTGGTAACTTGTTTGTACTCTTTTTATACGTGTCCTATCTATGCTATTCACGCTCGAGAAGATAATGAGCAGTACTTGAGTGTAGGTCTTACACATATCTTAACAAAGTAAGTTTAGCCCCCCCCTTGAAAATAAGTTTTAAGGAAGGAAGCCTGTTAATTTTAAAGTTTTTTAAATTATAGAAAGGCGTGTTCTGTGAACTTTAAGTTACCTGAATATTTGATGCCTAAGTCGCTTGTTGACTGAAGTATTTGGACTTTAGACCCATTTGGATGAACGTAAACTAGGAGTTATGGTTGCCTATGTGCATGATTCCACATTTACTATGATTTATGGTAGTTGCCATTTTTTGGCTCCAGGCAGTTAGGCTATCAATGTCCTTTTGAATAAGAGTCATGCCTTCTATAGCATTCTAATTAAGGCTATCTTCTATCTTGAGATCATCCGCATATAAATACGGTCGGCCATGTTTAATAACATTAATTAAATTATCTATATAAATGTGACAATAAAGAACCCAGAACACTTTCCTGTATCACGCCGCTGGTAATTGGTTCAGGTAATGATAGACTATTATTATACCTTACTGATTGCTGTCTTCCTTCTAGAAAAAATGCGAACCATGAGTGAAGTGGGTCTTTGACCCCGTATGACTTGATTCTAATGAGCGTCGCTAATGCGGGTTTTTGGTAAAAGCTTTTCTTAATTTAAGAAATAAAGCGGACACTAGGAGTCTTTTGTCTTGATGTGTAGTTATGTCATTTAGATAGTCTAGCATGCATGTAATACATGACCTAGCCTTTGAGAATCCATATTTGCGGAGGGAGAGCAGTTCGTTCTTAGGTAAATACTGGAGTAAATCCATAATGATTATATTTTCCATTACTCTTGATACAACATAGGTTAGGTTGATAGAGCGGTAGTTCTCTCATATTTCCCACAGGTCCAGATTTAAGCTTAGGAATGACATATGTAGTTTCCCATAGGGTAGGGTAGCATGCAGTAGAGAGTGATATTATAAATAGTTTAAAAAGTGCCAGGTTAATGTCAATGCCACTGATTTCGAGTACATTAGCTGGTTTACCATCAGGGCGCAGGGTGAATAAGTGTTTATCTTGAGAAAGTGAATTCTTCTATGATTACTTTTGCATCGTAATTTATAACCGGAGTATTTATGAAAGACATCAGTAATACGATGGTCGTTGAAGTGTCAAAAGTTTATACACACCTTCAGAAAGTAATTTATAATTAAGAGTATTGACAAAGATCCGGACCGATACGGAACATTGTTATACTTGGTTCATACAGTTATTAACTAATCGGATCGCTACAATCGACTTATGGGCAAATGAGAGTAAAATCGAATATACACTGAACTGAAAAATTTTCATTGCTTTATTAAGACGACGGCACTGACGAGATGTAGGTGTAAGATTGACGAGTGTCGGTAGAAGTATCTAACGGATTTCACTGGTGCCTTGTTCGAAATTGGTGTAGACATTACGTTGTGACGAAAATTCATCCGCGTAATACTTCTGTATGTAATAAATCGATTACAGTTTTCCACGTGAGTTATGCTTTCCAATTTAGTTGAGCTTTTATCCATAATCAGTAACAATATAATGAGGGAATGAGAAACAATGTCATATTTGTTTGTTGTTCACTGCATGGTTTAATTCCCTTACTATTCGTTTTTGTTGAAGACTCTTTGTGATGTGATATTTTCCTAAATGAATAGCCGCATATCGGTTTACTTTCATTGTAATAATCCTTATTATTATTATTATATTATTCAATAAACCTGTTAGGCTTGTGTTTGTCGTTTGTTGGATTCAAAACACGTTCATGATAATGCTATGACGCAAGTATTGAGGTGTGGGTGACCAAATGCCAATGACTGGTGCCTAGTTGGTTATTGCGCGTCTGACCTGTGCCTACTTAGTCCAAAGCCGAAATAAGAAGAATGTGAGCCAATAGGTCAGCCACACAGAATCGAATTATATTTCAAGCATTCTTTTATATGTTCATAACCTCAGACCACACAGCAACCCAATTAGAAAATTAAAATGAATACATAACGAGGGAAATAGTGGTAGTAAATAGGAACAACTTGTACACAACTATTTGACTGTAGTCCATACGAGAGACAATATAGTAACAGTAATTATGCTAAACAGGAGGATAGAGCAAGCAGAGCGTAACAATAATAGAAAAAAATGATTACATTACAGACAGTTCGAATAAATGAAAATAATGTTCGCAAACACAGTTCTGAAAGTTTGTTACGCTTCCTTGTGGTCCGGACTAACAGATAACCATTCAAATACTATAAGGTGGAAAACACTCAGGGTTTATTGGTTGACTTACGCCAAATTATTTATGGATAGTGAATGTTAGATTGTAACCTCAATACTGACCAGTGGTAACATTTACAAAGGCAGCTGAAGATTCATCGCTAATTCATTTAGACCCAATTATCAGTAAACTAATTCATTGTAAGCGTTAACTTCGTAATTTCTAAATTTCATAAATTCGATATTTGCAAGAACCAGTTCTAATTGGATTCTTATAGCAACATCGTCTGTTTGACAGTATACCATTTTACTGCTCTTGGATAAGACACTTTTATTTTAATACAATTTAACATAAACATGATGATTGTTGTTATTGCAAATTATTCTCACATTTACCACAATGAATACAATCGCCTTAAGGCATGTAATGCAAATTCATGATAAACACAAGGTTACAAACCGCAAACTACCACAATCAGCAACATTTATACAAATCCATGTTTAACATAAGGCACACAAGATATTTGAATGAGTTTGAAGAAGTAAAGGAATTATGTTGAGCTTCCTAACCAAAATCACAAATCCGTAAATTGGCCCATATGCTTAAGGCCGACTGTCTAAGAAAGCGCACAATGCACTTGTAGGATGGAAACCACATGGACCTACAATCATCATAGCATCTTTCAAGAAAATGAAGAAGGGGATTACAATGAACATCATCCAATGCTATACACAGAATATGCTGGATAGAGCAGGCAGGAGAAGAAGAAACACACTTATAACAAAATGGTTTAATTTCTTCAAATTACAGTAAATAAGCATTTGTCAAATAGAAGGTTACCATCATTGAACTTCTATATAAACTCGATTTAGAAAAGTCTAAAGTACTTGATGAAATTCACTCTAGGCTACTAAAGAAACTAGTAATTTTTTTTTAAATGCATCAAGTGAATGCATTAATCTGTTTTAAATACAATTTCAGTTTGCTGGTTCGTTGGTTGGTTGGTTGAATAAGCGCTGTAGTTAGTCCTGTCCCCAATATGTGTACACTGAGAACTATTGTACAGCCTATTCCGTATGCATAGTTGTCATGATTTTGCAGAAGATTATCCGTATGAAACTATCTAAACATAAAGTTAATGAACTGATACCTTCTGAAAGGCAACACTCTATAAGACCAGGTTATTGATAACTCACAAGCGTGTTAATAACACAAGAATGATAATGTACTTTAGTCGATTGAAAGTTTCCCTATTCTATCCATCCAATGGATGTTGTCAATGTTTACTTCAGAGAGATCTTATTTAAAGTACTTCCTACCAGGCTACAATTCGAATTACGCAATATCGGAATAAAATGGAATTCATTTTCTGGATAAGTGACAAGTGAGTACTGGTCAACTACAAGTTCTGGCTGAAAATAGACGCTGATTGTGTTCCTCACGGTATTATTTTGACAGAGTATCACTCCTTTCTCAAAGTAAGAGTTCATAGTTTTCCTACTATCATTCATTTGTTTATTCGATGATGATATGATGATACAGAGTTCCGATAAGAACATATGCATTTGTCCTGCATTTATTAAACGACTGTGATGACAAAAATTTGACCAAGTAAGTGACGACTGCTGGCAAACTTGCCTCTATGTCGATTAAAATGTACATTGTTCACTGAGGTTCCGATTATCCAGAGAAATTACTATCGTAGACGTGACTGAGAAGTACACTGTGAACAACAATAGCGAATGATAAGAAACTGAGAAATTTCAACTCATTCACAACTACAACGACAACACATTCAATACAATCAATACAACATCGCGATGGATCATATCGATCGACAATGATATTCATTAGACCAAATTACAACACATCACATCTCACCATCCACCACATACTAATTATCATCACAATGAGTAAAAATCTCTTCACTTCTCTCTGATTATTAACCAAACAATGAACTATGCATTCCATTGTGTCGGAATTATTATTATTTCAACTCTATTCATTTCATTGTATTGAAAGAAGTAGATACCATATTTAACTACACAATCATTAACATTCCAATAAGACAACCAACCATTGTTAATCAGTGTGGCCAATTCCTGTTATTGACTAGATAAGAAATAAGCGCAAATATACTCACTGATATCTGTCAGTTATCTTGTTGTCTCTCATCATCAACCACCTTCACATAATCAATATGTTCGGTTTTGCGGAGTAGATAGAGTAAATGGTGTCAGTGTGCTCACATTGACCAAATGAACAGTTCAATCATCCATCCGTTGACGATAATCACATGAATGATGACAACTACATTCGATGTGTAGTTGAGATAATATGAGAATTGAGATGATTTCGTGAGATTAAGATGTTTTGTAGTAGGAGGCTAATGGTAAAGCGTTTACTTATTTTATGTTGATCTGAGAATGGTGTATTGAAAATGAATAATATTGCTACATGGGTTGCACGTGGATGTGTCGTCGTCGTTGTCGTCGTATCACCATTATCCTTTTCCAGAAATGTGTTAGATAATGAAAGTGACAATGACAACGATGGAGTCAATAAGTAATACTACAGTAGTGACATCCTTACAGTGATCTGAGTATTGGAGAAATATGTGTCTCGAAATAATTGAAACATTGATTTTATTGTTTGAATCCACCCATTGATACATTGATACAGTGATTGTTATCATGAAAGATGTGATGACAGTTCACACTACTGAAGTAAATATTAAGTAGTTTAGCTAACATATGTCACGACGAGTAGTATATTGACTGATAAATCCTTATCGATTTCTACATTTATTATTTGAAAGTAATAAACACAAAATTAACCAGTTCTCAGGCACATACAACATCATGTAGATGTCAAGGATGTTTGAATGAAAATGATTTTCGAATCATTTGTAAAATACGAATGGAAATATTTTATTATTATTATTATTATTATTATTATTATTATTATTATTGTCATTATCGTCATCGTCAACAGTATTTCATTCTCGTCAGAAGTGATGTAGTTAACAAGCACAAACAGATAGAAGTCAAAATTTTTGGCAGTTTAGCTTAGCTGCATTTGTCTTACTCACATGTAATTGAAATATTCTGGAATTTAGAAGGTTTCGTTCATGTCAAGGATATAGATTATTTAGTTGAATAGTAGTCACATGAAACAATATCATCTGCTTAATACTCTCCAGATAAATGAAGTCATACACACTACGGTTATCACCGATGTAATGGTGTACGCTTCCGTTTAAATCAAATATTGATGTCATATCTGATTGCATTTTCTAGTTATTGTCAACTTATTATCATCTCATTATCCCGATTCCACTACGCAACTATCAGAGTCTAGTAGCCAAAGTATTCTCTGTTGATATTCACTCTTGCACATGATGCATTTAAGTGAGTGATTAAGTGATTGATTGATTGAGTTAGTTAGTTAGTGAGTGAGTGAGTGAATGAACGAGATAATGAATTCTACGAATTGCCATACTTTCAGTGCAATTTAGTCAGAATAAAACACAAAAGTCAACTACATTCAAATATTTTATTGTTTTAATTTAACATTTATCATCATAGAATACAGACTGCATCTTCATATTGAAGGCAAATTTCCAACTATTCTTTTAAAGATATGGGCATTTACTTTTTTTCTCTGCTGTGTGTTTTGAGGATCATCATTTGAGCCAACTGATGTAAAAGGTTCTTGAAACCAATTTATTCCTTTGCTGCTATTTGATACTACCATTGCGGAAGCAGTCATTTACATGGAAATAAAAGAAAGCATCAACAATTAGTCAGGTATCATAAAATATCAGAAAATTATCAAAGTACTAAAAACAATTTTACTTACCTGTAACATTACTAGGTTTATATTCTACACCTGATTCCACTATCAACGGAAACATTACAACGAATACAATAGACAGCAACATGCTAATATTGATGCCAATCGGAATCACACCACTCCTCATCCATGTCATCGTTGTCCTCGTCTTTGTCGTCCACTTCGTTGTTTGCCTCGTTGACAATCTGTTTGCAAATTAACAATCATCTCACGTATATATACATATACTTTTCAATTGATATTGTTCAATGCATAGAAAGCACAAACACACTAAATATGCAGTTGGTTTAACATTCACAATATTATGAAGTTGTGTGTTAACACAGATGACAGTGATGCAGAAATCGTTATGCATACATCTGTGATGATAGGTCTGTTTGAGTGAGGTATGCACATCAGCAAACACGTAATCGAAGTTATCATTCAAAAACTTCATTAACCACAAATATTCCTCTCTCTCAATAAAAAAGAATCAAGATAACTGAGTATTCCTTTAGTCACTATGTTTGATCTTCAAGTGAAAGCATTCACTTTAAATGGACACTGTTGGTTTTGGTGAATTGTCATACTTGAATAGGCAAATTCACTTCGAATGTTTTGATGTGAGTTAAGGATATGATAGAACTACACAATAATGGCAGAAGTGTGTCATCCTGACAATGATGATGTTGGAATAATTCTGTCGAATTAGGTAAACGCATATGTTATTCATAATAAACTCTAATGTAATCTAATGATACATTGTCAAGAAGACATCAACAGATGACGATTTGAGGTGGATAAATCAAATTTACAAGATTAATGATTCTTTCATATTAACTCAGTGTATCAGTCATTTTGAAATAGACTGTAGGAGGTAAGAGTGAATATATTCGTTCATGTGAAGACTGATTAACACGAATTCTCATCAAGTGTGACACCATCAATCAGTAATTGCCTAACCTGCTACATACTGACTCTATTTAAATGGAACCGAGTTGGTGGTGCAGTCACAAACTAACCCTGATGAATGATAACATGATGTAAGTAAACTTTAATCCAATCATATATTTATGACACATAGTTGTAGGTACTTTACCTCGCTATGGAAAGTACATAATTCTGTGTTAAAAATTTGACACTTACAAACAGTGCGAACCAATCAACAGTATTTGTAAGCATCATGTCGAGGCACATATTTCTCCAATACTCAGATCACTGTAAGGATGTCACTACTGTAGTATTACTTATTGACTCCATCGTTGTCATTGTCACTTTCATTATCTAACACATTTCTGGAAAAGGATAATGGTGATACGACGACAACGACGACGACACATCCACGTGCAACCCATGTAGCAATATTATTCATTTTCAATACACCATTCTCAGATCAACATAAAATAAGTAAACGCTTTACCATTAGCCTCCTACTACAAAACATCTTAATCTCACGAAATCATCTCAATTCTCATATTATCTCAACTACACATCGAATGTAGTTGTCATCATTCATGTGATTATCGTCAACGGATGGATGATTGAACTGTTCATTTGGTCAATGTGAGCACACTGACACCATTTACTCTATCTACTCCGCAAAACCGAACATATTGATTATGTGAAGGTGGTTGATGATGAGAGACAACAAGATAACTGACAGATATCAGTGAGTATATTTGCGCTTATTTCTTATCTAGTCAATAACAGGAATTGGCCACACTGATTAACAATGGTTGGTTGTCTTATTGGAATGTTAATGATGTGTAGTAAATATGTATCTACTTCTTTCAATACAATGAAATGAATAGAGTTGAAATAATAATAATTCCGACACAATGGAATGCATAGTTCATTGTTTGGTTAATAATCAGAGAGAAGTGAAGAGATTTTCTCATTGTGATGATTAATTAGTATGTGGTGGATGGTGAGATGTGATGTTGTTGTAATTTGTCTAATGAATATCATTGTCGATCGATATGATCCATCGCGATGTTGTATTGATTGTATTGAATGTGTTGTCGTTGTAGTTGTGAATGAGTGAAATTTCTCAGTTTCTTTATCATTCGCTATTGTTGTTCACAGTGTACTTCTCAGTCACGTCTACGATAGTAATTTCTCTGGATAATCGGAACCTCAGTGAACAATGTACATTTTAATCGACATAGAGGCATTTGCCAGCAGTCGTCACTTACTTGGTCAAATTTTTGTCATCACAGTCGTTTAATAAATGCAGGACAAATGCATATGTTCTATATCGAACTCTGTATCATCATATCATCATCGAATAACAAAATGAATGATAGTAGGAAACTATGAACTTTACTTTGAGAAGGAGTGATACTCTGTCAAAATCATACCGTGAGGAACACCAATCAGCGTCTATTTTCAGCCAGAACTTGTAGTTGACCTGTACTCACTTGTCACTTATTCAGAAAATGATTTACATTTTATTCCGATATTGCGTAACTTGAATTGTAGCCTGGTAGGAAATACTTTATAAAAAACCTATGTGAAGTAAACATTGACTACATTCATTGGATGGATAGATAAGGCAAACTTCCAATCGACTTAAGTACATTATCTTTCTTGTGTTATTAATACACTTGTAAGACATCAATAACCTGGTCCAATAGCGTGCTGCCTTTCAGAAAGTATCAGTTTAGTAACTTTATGTTTAGATAGTTTCATACGGATAATCTTCTGCAAAATCATGACAACTATGCATACGGAATAGGCTGTACAATAGTTCTCAGTGTACACATATTGGGGACAGGACTAACTACAGCGCTTATTCAACCAACCAACCAACGAACCAGCAAACTGAAATTGTATTTAAAACAGATTAATGCATTCACTTGATGCATTTAAAAAAAAATTACTAGTTTCTTTAGTAGCCTAGAGTGAATTTCATCAAGTACTTTAGACTTTTCTAAATCGAGTTTATATAGAAGTTCAATGATGGTAACCTTCTATTTGACAAATGCTTATTTACTGTAATTTGAAGAAATTAAACCATTTTGTTATAAGTGTGTTTCTTCTTCTCCTGCCTGCTCTATCCAGCATATTCTCTGTATAGCATTGGATGATGTTCATTGTAATCCCCTTCTTCATTTTCTTGAAAGATGCTATGATGATTGTAGGTCCATGTGGTTTCCATCCTACAAGTGCATTGTGCGCTTTCTTAGACAGTCGGCCTTAAAGCATATGGGCCAATTTACGGATTTTGTGATTTTGGTTAGGAAGCTCAACATAATTCCTTTACTTCTTCAAACTCATTCAAATATCTTGTGTGCCTTATGTTAAACATGGATTTGTATAAATGTTGCTGATTGTGGTAGTTTGCGGTTTGTAACCTTGTGTTTATCATGAATTTGCATTACATGCCTTAAGGCGATTGTATTCATTGTGGTAAATGTGAGAATAATTTGCAATAACAACAATCATCATGTTTATGTTAAATTGTATTAAAATAAAAGTGTCTTATCCAAGAGCAGTAAAATGGTATACTGTCAAACAGACGATGTTGCTATAAGAATCCAATTAGAACTGGTTCTTGCAAATATCGAATTTGAAGAAATTAAACCATTTTGTTATAAGTGTGTTTCTTCTTCTCCTGCCTGCTCTATCCAGCATATTCTCTGTATAGCATTGGATGATGTTCATTGTAATCCCCTTCTTCATTTTCTTGAAAGATGCTATGATGATTGTAGGTCCATGTGGTTCCCATCCTACAAGTGCATTGCGCGCCTACTTAGACAGTATCAAAACAACTTCTTCCTTTTGTGGGGCATTTTTCTTTTCGTGCTTGGATTATAGTAGCACCTCTGAGGTAGCTAATATTGTCTTTTCAGTTTGAATCCAATAGATTTCGCTGATTTTGAACACTGTCAGAATGTATGTCTTCATTTCTACCTTTATCTGGGTGATCTTCTCTGTTTTCCAGATTGTCAGAACAATCTATGTACCCATAGTATTTTTGCTTTGGTCGTTAGAAGGAGAAAGCATCGGCCCCATTACTTTCGAAGAATCTCGGCTTTCATCACGAAGCGACATATAGATTCCTTCCAACTTCAAGGCAGAGTTTTAAATTGTTAAGTTTGTTTAATCTGGTCATCGTTTTTTTAGCAAGCTTGTGTTATACAAGATAGAGGTGCTAACAGTTTGCACAACCCTCCTCCTTTACCCGGGCTTTGGACCGGCAACAACCCTAGAAGAGCTGCGGAATGAGTTAAAGATGTTAACTACCTATTTGATGATTCATTATATGCAGTCATTTGAAAAAACTAAAACATTCTGTTATGAATGTGTCTCTTCCCCAACCTGCATTATTCATGCCATCTGAGAACACTTAAGCTTTTTATAATTATATATTACTAGTGCTGATAAAATAACTACCTTAATAATTTGTTAACACAATGTCCTCATATTTTAGTCTTCGGTTAAAATATGGCTATTTATGAGTTTAAATTTTATTGACTTAAATGCAATGTGTAATTGTTGAATAGAATCTCCAAAGCAAAAGTGTCAGATAGATTAGGAAATCTGAATTGACGATGCTGTTGTCACGGTAATTCTCATCTGCACACAGTGTTCTCATTATAACAAAGCATTCCATTCAACTTAGTCAAAGATAAACTCATATCTATAATTTATTTCAGTAAAATCAAATTATTGCTGACAGGTAATCATAGTGTCTTTATTCTTGTTCCCATTAAGTGACTTTTAATTGAGGTTGACGGGAAGTTATAACCAAAAAAGATTTGATGACAACATACTAGATGATCACCACAAATTATACATCACAATGTGTTTCAAATAATAACTGATAATTCGATTATGCACAACTCATCGGATATTTAATCAAATGTGTGTAATTATTTCAGTGGCATGCAAATGAAGCCGGATATATGCAGCTAAACTTGATGCAACGATATACACTAAGTTCATCGTATTCTTGAAATAAATGCTTTGGTAAATTACCATCTAAGAAATTGTCATATAAAGAGGTGAGGATCGAAAAACACTCTGATTAGGTAGCAAGTCATGGAAGATTCTTGTCGATTGTCATCCTAGAAACAAGTTTGATACCACTGCTCTCCCTAATAACTAAATAAAATTAAGCGAACGATAAATCCATGTCACATATAAGTTATCAGCATAATGGGCTTATAGATCAATTTTATAAATGATTTGCACATTCGAAGCCCAAACGTGAAGTTTGCGCTTGACTTTGTATAACCTCTATAAGCATTTGATAAACACGTAACGATTGTACTTGTGCATTATTGAATCATCAATAATTATTTAAAAACAGTATGATGATCATATGGTGTGTGTTGTCGTTGATTCTCTATACGTAGTTACCATCTTATCCTAAAATTCCACAAGTAAAAAATTTGAATTACACATACAAATCAATAAGATGATCATCGTAGTAGGCAAACTGAAGCAGTTAACCTTAACGTTTCGTGATTGAGCGGTCTTTGGGAGTATTATTCACATCTAAGTAGATGCAAAGCACTCAGATAATATTTTCTGGAATTCTCCTTACTATTTTTCTCCTATAGTTATATTTGTAATTACAATTGGATATTAAGTGAAAATAAACAAATTGGGGCCATCAGTTGAGTTATGTTTGATGAATGACAGCTTCCAATTTATATGTGTGTATGTATGTGTATGTGTATTACCTAAATCAGTATTAATTTGCGAAATCACAGTGTTCAGGCACTCCATTATTCATGATCTAGATAGGTTTGTATCAGTGATTGACATGTAGATGTATTTGTTGACGTCGACTACATGGATTGTAATGATGATGATATTGAATGTATTGCCTTTGATGATTGTGACCTTGATTAGGATAGTAAAGAATGTGGACCAGGTGATGCTAGTTCTAATGATGAAAATGGTGATTTTATTAAGTGAAATAAATTTATTCTGACTGAATAAGCCAATATTCAGAGACACATATTTATACCGTAGATAAAATAAAAATCCTCATAATGTATATGGAGAAAAAGTGATATAATTTCTGTTCAACAATAAGTGTACTGTCAAATGGATGGTGCGGTTATAAGAAGCAAATTAAAACCAATTATCGTAGATATATTTGTATTCAATTTATAAATACTGAGCGGTATACCTATCATCAATCAGATCCCAGACATATTGACCTGGAAGGAATCAGTGATGAACCGTCAATTACCTTCGTCAGGATTACGACTAGTAATTGTCATCATCATTCTTATTCACTCATTTATTTATTTGTGGACACAATTCATTCTCTCATTTTCTGCCTTCATTCCATTCACCTTTATTGTTTATTAGGCAATCAGATGACATTCAATCTATTCATTCACAAAGTAATCAGTCTACATCAAACTTCACTCTGTTCGTTTTATTGTATCATCTAGTAAGCTGATGAATCTCATCATGTTCGATGTGCGCGCGAGAGAGAATACTGCACTGTAGAGAACTGCGAGGAATAAGCTATTGACAAAGAACATATTCAATAGAAATTTGTAAGTTTATTTTGTATGTACTACTTTCAATTTTTCTGTAAAAAAAATTAGATAGACATTGAAATATGTAAAGAAACGTGTTCACAACACACATTTAAACTTATTCAGATGGAAAGAGAGTTGACCGAGTGATTGTCATACAGAACAATCTTATCAGTTTCACCGACCTGTCTGATGAACTTCTGTTCATGAAATTAAAAAAATTTCGTTAGTTTCAATTTATCTTATTATAAAGATAAAGTGAAGTCATTGTCTACTCTACATTGAAATAATAATAATAATACAAATCACTGCTAAATTGTGTTTGGTATTTATTGATAAGTAATGTTGCCTCGTGGTTTCGAAGATCTTATCTAGGCGTTTGGTTCCATGGGGGAGAGAAAGCTGAGAATGATGTTCCGTCGATAATTTAACAGAAAAATATTAAGTTATGTCTTAGTTAGCGATGACTCAGGAGTTCTAAGGAAAGTGTTTAACATCTAGTCATGTAGTTCATGTTGCTGTTAGTTCCTAGAATTCGACGTGGTAAACTTGTTTGTACTCTTTTTATACGTGTCCTATCTATGCTATTCACGCTCGAGAAGATAAATGAGCAGTACTTGAGTGTAGGTCTTACACATATCTTGAACAAAGTAAGTTTAGCCTCCCCCCTTGAAAATAAGTTTTAAGGAAGGAAGCCTGTTAATTTTAAAGTTTTTTAAATTATAGAAAAGGCGTGTTCTGTGAACTTTAAGTTACCTGAATATTTGATGCCTAAGTCGCTTGTTGACTGAAGTATTTGGACTTTAGACCCATTTGGATGAAACGTAAACTAGGAGTTATGGTTGCCTATGTGCATGATTCCACATTTACTATGATTTAGTGGTAGTTGCCATTTTTGGCTCCAGGCAGTTAGGCTATCAATGTCCTTTTGAATAAGAGTCATGCCTTCTATAGCATTCTAATTAAGGCTATCTTCTATCTTGAGATCATCCGCATATAAATACGGTCGGCCATGTTTAATAACATTAATTAAATTATCTATATAAATAGTGAACAATAAAGAACCCAGAACACTTTCCTGTATCACGCCGCTGGTAATTGGTTCAGGTAATGATAGACTATTATTATACCTTACTGATTGCTGTCTTCCTTCTAGAAAAAATGCGAACCATGAATGAAGTGGGTCTTTGACCCCGTATGACTTGATTCTAATGAGCAGTCGCTAATGCGGGTTTTTGGTAAAAGCTTTTCTTAATTTAAGAAATAAAGCGGACACTAGGAGTCTTTTGTCTTGATGTGTAGTTATGTCATTTAGATAGTCTAGCATGCATGTAATAGATGACCTAGCCTTTGGGAATCCATATTTGCGGAGGGAGAGCAGTTCGTTCTTAGGTAAATACTGGAGTAAATCCATAATGATTATATTTTCCATTACTCTTGATACAACAGAGGTTAGGTTGATAGAGCGGTAGTTCTCCATATTTCCCACAGGTCCAGATTTAAGCTTAGGAATGACATATGTAGTTTCCCATAGGGTAGGGTAGCATGCAGTAGAGAGTGATATTATAAATAGTTTAAAAAGTGCCAGGTTAATGTCAATGCCACTGATTTCGAGTACATTAGCTGGTTTACCATCAGGGCGCAGGGTGAATAAGTGTTTATCTTGAGAAAGTTGAATTCTTCTATGATTACTTTTGCATCGTAATTTATAACCGGAGTATTTATGAAAGACATAGTAATACGATGGTCGTTGAAGTGTCAAAAGTTTTATACACACCTTCAGAAAGTAATTTATAATTAAGAGTATTGACAAAGATCCGGACCGATACGGAACATGTTTATACTTGGTTCATACAGTTATTAACTAATCGGATCGCTACAATCGACTTATGGGCAAATGAGAGTAAAATCGAATATACATTGTGTTGTGATATTTTCCTAAATGAATAGCCATATATCGGTTTGCTTCATCGTAATAATCCTTATTATTATTATTATTATTATTAATTATTTAATAAACCTGTTAGGCTTGTGTATGTCGTTTGTTAGATTCAATACACGTTTATGATAACTTCTCAACTACTATGAGGTGGAAAACATTCGAGGTCTATTCGTTGACTTACGCCAAATTATTTATGGATAGTGAATGTTAGATTGTAACCTCAATACTGACCAGTGGTAACATTTACAAAGGCAGCTGAAGATTCATCGCTGTGTCATTTTAGACCCGATTGTCAGTAAACTAATTCATAGTAAGCATTAACTTCGTAATTTCTAAATTTCATAAATTCGATATTTGCAAGAACCAGTTCTAATTGGATTCTTATAGCAACATCGTCTGTTTGAAAGTATACCATTTTACTGCTCTTGGATAAGACACTTTTATTTTAATACAATTTAACATAAACATGATGATTGTTGTTATTGCAAATTATTCTCACATTTACCACAATGAATACAATCGCCTTAAAGCATATAATGCAAATCCATGATAAACACAAGGCCACAAACCGCAAACTACCACAATCAGCAACATTTAAAGAATTCTATGTTTAACATAAAGCACACAAGATATTTGAATGAGTTTGAAGGAATAAAGGAACTATGTTGAGCTTCCTAACCAAAATCAAATTATCCGTACATCGATCCATATACTTTAGAGACGACTGTAGGTTGAATCTCAATCACACGCCTTCAAATAGCTGCATATAACATGAAGAGTATATGCAGCAACTACAAATACTGATTATGACAAGAAGGATAAAATAAGAGAATTACCCTTAGAAGAGGATAAATGAATTACTCAAATGAAATGTATATTACGTCAATGAGAAAGACAAGATTTATTGATAATGAGTATTACTGTGACTATGAAACGGAGGCCTTAACGACTGAATATAATTATTAGACTGGCTTGAACTAACTAGTCAACACTTATGAATATGACTGATCGCAACAATATTCAACTTAATAGACGAATATTATGTTGGTCAACCTCAATTATATGTTTTCTGGTCGCAGACATCATAGCCTGTTGATGCTGGCTGCATTTGAATACACTTAACACATTCACAAGTCTTCAATGAAGATTCACAAGCTTATCCATAATTTACCGTCGTTGTATATTATCCTACATCTAAGTTTAGTATTAGTGACATCTATTTCCAGTGATCAAGTTAACTGACTTCAAGTTAAACATCAGTTGACAAGGATATAACACCAGCCAGCTGTTTCACTTTAGTTGAAGGTGATGTAGTGGCAATCTGGAAATTCCACCCGAAACGCAAGTGTTGTTTCTAAAGTATAACCTTCGAACTTAATTTAATGTCAAAAAATGCCAGTAAAAGCGTGAATTTTGAAATAGGAACCTGCTGAAAACCATGTACTGTGCATCACGATTATGATAGTAGTGTGCAGCTGTGAAATAAATAAATTGTGTATCTCAGGTCATCATCAGCATCAGTAAGCGATTGAACAGATTTAACATATTCGTGGACACTTTCAGGTATCAAGCCATATTTAACTGAATTTTTTCAATTCACCTTCATCAGAATACTGTTTCACATATAGTGTGTGGTTACTATCATTTTGTATAACATGTAATTCATTGTTAATTAGCCTACAAGAACAGAAAAGGGGATTAATGAATGTTTAAGACGACAATTGTCGATTGCAAACATTTGAACTATATCATTCATCATGCTTACATATACAGCGATTCAGTTGAGTTCTTCCCTGATACTAATTTAATGTCTATCTCAACAAATATAAACACTATAACATGCGTGATGAAATAAGTGATTTTTTGATTTTCTCATAACTATCACCTCAAACTAATAGACAGTTAATTGAAACATTTAATAATGTTATATACATTGACACGTCGTCATCACATTTCAGTGACTTGTTACTTCAGAAACAAACAGAATGTCTGAATTAGGCGACTATCTGAATTTATGATCCGAATGTAAAACAAACAATCTTTTGTACAGAAAGCGACTGAACAGATTCAACATATTTGCAGACACTTTCAGGTATCAAGCCATATTTAATTGAAATTTTTTAATTTACTTTCATTAGAATACTAAGTCTATATCAATAAATGTTGGTTTATCTTTACCTTAACAAACAACTGTTACTCTGAGCCCACTAAATTTTCAAATTCATTCAATCTAGTTAATATAGTAAGTCATATGTTGAAAATCCTATGATTCTGAACGTCATTGATTGTAGTTATGATAAAAATGGCATGATCTTGTTTGCTGTGATACGTCTGTTGCACATTCACATAATTAATTGTATGTGGAACTGTTCATTACCAATCCATTTAATTTGAATGTCGATTAGGCTGATTCACTTACATCTACAACGTCATGGACAGTGATTCTTCATTGTAAACTGCTTCAGTTTGCCTACTACAATGATCACCTCAGTGATTTGTATGTGTAATTCGAATCTTTCACTTGTGAATCGATGACATCACACACTATATGATCATCATACTGTTTTTAAATAATTATTGATGATTCAATAATGCACAAGTACAATCGTTACGTGTTTATCAAATGCTTATAGAGGTTATACAAAGTCAAGCGCAAACTTCACGTTTGGGCTTCGAATGTGCAAATCATTTATAAAATTGATCTATAAGCCCATTATGCTGATAACTTATATGTGACATGGATTTATCGTTCGCTTAATTTTATTTAGTTATTAGGGAGAGCAGTGGTATCAAACTTGTTTCTAGGATGACAATCGACAAGAATCTTCCATGACTTGCTACCTAATCAGAGTGTTTTTCGATCCTCACCTCTTTATATGACAATTTCTTAGATGGTAATTTACCAAAGCATTTATTTCAAGAATACGATGAACTTAGTGTATATCGTTGCATCAAGTTTAGCTGCATATATCCGGCTTCATTTGCATGCCACTGAAATAATTACACACATTTGATTAAATATCCGATGAGTTGTGCATAATCGAATTATCAGTTATTATTTGAAACACATTGTGATGTATAATTTGTGGTGATCATCTAGTATGTTGTCATCAAATCTTTTTTTGGTTATAACTTCCCGTCAACCTCAATTAAAAGTCACTTAATGGGAACAAGAATAAAGACACTATGATTACCTGTCAGCAATAATTTGATTTTACTGAAATAAATTATAGATATGAGTTTATCTTTGACTAAGTTGAATGGAATGCTTTGTTATAATGAGAACACTGTGTGCAGATGAGAATTACCGTGACAACAGCATCGTCAATTCAGATTTCCTAATCTATCTGACACTTTTGCTTTGGAGATTCTATTCAACAATTACACATTGCATTTAAGTCAATAAAATTCAAAATTACATCATTATAACTTTGACTGATATCAATTCTTTTGTGAAATAGTTACTTTCGAGCTGTAATTAGGTATTACATCAGTTAATACAATCAAACCAAAGGAAAATACACCAGTTTCAATTACCAACTTGAACATTAATACTTGATCATTTTGTGGTCAAATTGTCACAATTTAGCATATGTGATGATGCTTCGCAATCCTTTAATACCTCAAATAATGGTAATTTTATTGAAGATTTCATTTATCAGCTAGCGTCACATGTGTTTAGATTTTCCAGATCTTATTAGTAAATTACTTCACCTTACTTATACTGTGATATGGTTGTCATAGATTAATCACAATTCACCAAACATTCAATACAAAATCTAATCTCCATGTTTCTTTATTTTCGTTAAAGATTGTCGGCCTTTGATTTTCCTCTCAGTATATCGTAAGTAAGCCAGGCGATTTAAGTAAATTTTACTAAAACAATCACGATAATTATGAGTCAAATCAAATTATTTTTAGTCTCAGCCAATAAAATTGGGAATGTTTCCAGTAAGTCAATAAGAAGAACACCATAACTGAATGATGTGTGTTGACTGCTGTACTCATGAAACATACCATGAAATCAATTTAGACTTAATACGACAAGTAACACATTCAGTTAACTTATCAAATACAACTACTGTAATGGACATCAATGATTAATTGGTGGTGACTTGTACTTTTGGCCAATCAGTGAATTACATAGACCATTGAATTGTGAATTTAAAGCGACGTAAATGTGAGAAATTTCATTCTTCTCTTGATAAGAGCAGCGATGAGTATTGATCTGAGACAAATGAGTTCCTTGTTATGCTGGTTAATACCGTCGACGATATACTTAAAAATACTGATTTTGGATAACAGTGTAGCAGTACACCCATATGTGAGTGTTTGCATGAAATTGGTTATCATTAATAATAAAATGACTTTCAGTATACTGTTTTGCGACAACCTGGTTCTAGTGAATGGATTGGTGGACCAAATTTTAGAAACAATTTTCAAGCTAGTGAGTTGATAGGTTGTGTAATTCAAGTGAATAAGCTAAACAAATTAAATAAATTTAGATATCAAATATTGGGTTTCAGGTGACTGTTAATCAGTTCACTGACAGATCGGTAGGTGCATCGAGAAATGGTAAGTGATCACAGATTAGTGTTTAGTCTATCCACCCATATGTGTATGCATATCGATGTAGATGCATTCAATATCTGTTAAAATGCACTACATTATACATTATCCAATGAAACATCACTGTGAATACATGAATGATTAAATTAAACAAGTAAATGCTGTACACTAATGATACAATTACATCATTCAAACCTACTTTAACTATGATGCATTCCACATGCTTAATTTGAATGTTAACTTAATTAAAACAACTTTGTTTTTGTATTGAATGTATCATACCTTACAATTTCAATATGTTGATTTTGTTGCTTTTACTCAGATGTGACTTTTATTTTGGCTAATGCCTCTGCAAATGATAATCGAGTCAGGTTGGTTCAAATTCTCGGTAAGCGTTGCTGCTCTGTTGCCGTTGACGGTGTTGTTATTGAAGTGTATGAATTGCTACATCTAAACGTCTACACGTTGTTAGGTCTTTCCAAACGATTTACGATTATTACTACTTAAGGCTAAGTTAGGTGTCAATTAAATAAAATGTGAAAAACAAAAAAAGTGAACCTACATGAGTATTCTATAGTCAAATTCTTTTGATTTGAATGCTTACCGAGAATTTGAACCAACCTGACTCGATTATCATTTGCAGAGGCATTAGCCAAAATAAAAGTCACATCTGAGTAAAAGCAACAAAATCAACATATTGAAATTGTAAGGTATGATACATTCAATACAAAAACAAAGTTGTTTTAATTAAGTTAACATTCAAATTAAGCATGTGGAATGTATCAAAGTTAAAGTAAGTTCAAATGATGTGACTGCATGATTAGTGTACAGCATTTACTTGTTTAATTTAATCATTCATGTATTCACAGTGATGTTTCATTGGATAATGTATAATGTAGTGCATTTTAACAGATATTGAATGCATCTACATCGATATGCATACACATATGGGTGGATAGACTAAACACTAATCTGTGATCACTTACCATTTCTCGATGCACCTACCGATCTGTCAGTGAACTGATTGACAGTCATTACATTTACATCGTAATTTATAACAGGAGTTTTCATAAAATACATGATCTAGACCGATATTGAACATGTTTGTACGTGGCTCATACAATTATCAACTAATTGAATTGCTTAGATCGATTTTCAGTCAAAGGGAAGTGGAATGGAAAAAAAATTTAACAAAAGAATTTCTACTGATATAATTAAGACGGAGATAGTCACAAGATATCGATGTAAGATTGACGAGTGTCGGTGTGAATTATCTAACGGATTTTACTGGTGCTCAACCTGAAATTATGTAGAGAATTACGTTGTGACGGAAGATCGTTTGCTCAATTACTTCTGTATGTAATAAATCGATTACAGTTTCCACGTGAGTTATGATTTTCAGTCTAATTAAGTTTACATCCATAGTCAGTAATAATTTTATAAGGGAATGTAGAAATATGTCATATTTGTTTGTTTCTTACCGCATGTTTTATATTCACTTACTATTCGCTTTTGTTAGAACCTTTTCCTGCTCAGTGAAATTTCGATATGTTATGTAGATAACTAAATACCATGCAATTTGACAATCTGGATGAAGTTGACTCACACGAATCAAAAAATACTCCATTATGAATCACATCACAATAACTATTTCTCCATGTTCATTTTCGGTATGATGACAATTGTTATTTGATTGTTATCAGTGAAAAGACAATTGCATTCTTTTTTTAAATATGCAGCTCGTGTGTTCCAAATGCAATTTCTCAATTCGTTTTTCTGCCAATCAAATCCTAGAAAGCCGAATAAGTGCCAACATGTTATTCTCTTTACTTAAATCTATGATATTTATTATTATCAAGTAGTCGTTAGGGCACGATTTCATTTACTGAATCCTGTAACAATCGACTTTCAATTAACTACCATTATTTCCATTGAAGTTAAGGATAATCATGTGACTTGTTGGGTAAAACTAACACTTTGTCGCATATACAATAACATGAACTAATTAACTATGTGTAGATTCATTAAAATGCTTACATTCGGCTGAAGTGATCAGTGTGTACAAATATAGTCCAGATCAACAATGAAGCTTCTCAACTCAATTAGTCAGGAGGGAACAGTTGATAAGTCTTCGTATTTTACTTTTCAGTCACATGATTACTGAATGTTTTTTGTTGTCGAACTAAGAATACTTGCTCTACTCTGTGATAATTTTAAATCATCATCATGTAATAGAGATTCATTAGTTCACACGCTCAACTTTATTTAGTTGAATGTGTTAGGCAGATCATTAGTCAATACAGTCAATTCCTATTCGCCTCACTTTCTAGTTGTTTGATTGTTACTGATAAGGAATTAAGTAGTTTGTTGATGATAACTCATACTCACTTATCGATTGATTGTCAAATTTTTGTTTATTCATTTTAGTGAATATTTTTGCGCGTGTCAGTGATGATGGAGCCATTGAATATAAGTTTCATTTTGTAGGTTTTCTACTTGATGTGCATTGATCAATCAATGATTGTGAATGTTGTTTTCTATTTCACTAAACTCATCAAATCAGTATTTTTATTTTGCTAATTCAATCATAAGTTGCATTTAAACGATCATCTGGAAGGAATCAAAAAACGTGTAGACTGTCTGCAATTCGCCTATAGATGGTGATGTTGATGAAGTATCAACACAGTCAGTCAAATCATTTACATCATAATCAACAAATTAAAGTGAATCTGTTTTATTAAAATAAACCATTTTTCATTAGAAACCATTGAAATGTGAAATACTCTACAGAATTATCTTTGGCGATCAAATTGCTTAAGGCAAACTGGACAAACATTCAGCTGATTAGGTTTGCTACGAATTTATGCGCGTTTGTAGGGTTATAGCAGCGTCGAACCACACACACTTTGAGGTGAACACGAAATCATCAAAACCCACTAATATATTGAAGTGTGCTCAACACAACTACAACTTGCGTAGAGTGATAATTAGTCAATAGAGTGATCTGTGAACAGTCCTCAATATCGGTTTATGGATAACGACTTCAATGTTCATCATATACATGATTTAATGACTTTTCAATGACGCGCTATTAAAACACTCAACAACACGGCGAAATAAGTATCTTCACCTCACACAGTGAACTAAAACACAATAAAAGTTGATTAAGCATTAACATTCACTCAATGTCTCTCTTAATTACAAACAACGCCAATTGCACATCATACAATGCTACCCACTATTTGTTTATGCCTTCCAGAGTAAGTATGCTTCACCTCAGAATTGTAATTTGACAATTGAAATAATAGATGGAATTTTAAATGGCAGTGGATATACAGGTAAGATCTATTCTATCATTGTATGTATAAGAAATTATTGCAGTAGTGTCTTTGATCTGACAGAGTGACATTAATGAATCTGCAAGTTCAATGAATTAACCTGACTTATAGCACCAGCACAAGCATCAAGTGAATTTGACAGAATTGTATTAACTATTGATGCTGTCGATCGTATGTTTCACATGGATGATGTGTAACATTCATTGTAATTCAGTGTAAATAAATGTCAACTAGTTTCCAATGTGACGAATGATTTCTCCAACTAAACAAGTGAAATTTCCTACTGGATAACTGTTGAAAATGAAGTGTATATTGGTAGGTTGGTTGTATTAGGATGATTCATGAACTAGATGCTGTAATCTGTTTTGTATTGATAGCAGATAAATCACCATTCAATGACTTGACAGTTTACCGGCCGATCATCATACAATTTGAGTGAACGAATCAGGAAGATGTTCAGAAAGGCCATTTTTGTCACAATGAAATTACACTAAAGTAGACATCTGAAATAACTAAAAATGTCAACATTGTTCATAAGTTATTCGTATTTGTGATAAATTTCTTAAATTTGATTTCATTTAGATGGATTTATCATCAAAAATGAAGTTATTCACAGACACGTTATTTTCTTTCCTTATTATCGCAATTACATGAGTATACAATTAGTTTCAAATGCAAGTGAGTAAACTCAACTTCATATAGTTTTATGTGTGTGTGTCTACAATGTGAGTTCTCCTCCTTTCATTTGTTATTCTGAATCCATTAATTTCACACAAATTTTAACTAAGTTGTAGTGTTAATTTTTTATGAAGTTAAAGTGTTTAACAGTGATTCTAGGTGAAAGTAACAGATTCCATATATTAAGTAGCCGAATAGATCATTTCTACCCCAATGTCATCCAGGAGCTTATCTCTGTTAGCAAAGAAACTGCTTAACAGACTGATTATAATATTATGGTCGTTAATCATCAATCCGTCTTGTAAAATGCAGGAAACATCACTATTCCGGAGAGGTTTGAGGCGTTTATTATCCATTCGAACTGAGTTTTGTATCTTGGAGCTACTGTGCATTGCTGATACTTCTTCTTAAATCGCCTTTAACTTGTGGATTTATTTCAGTTGATTGAAGGTCATGGCAATTCCCACAAATGCAGAAAAGTCATTAGACGTGAAATAGCACTTCTGTAAGCGTCTAAGCTTCTTACGGTAATGGAGTGGTATGAACGAATCATTTGACTTAATTATATTGCTTATCTTACTAGGTGCATTCGAATCTGAACACGAGTCATTAATTTGATAAAAAATTTCTAGTGCTTCTGTAGGATTATTGGATAGTAAACAATTGTCCCAGTAAGAGCAACTTAGAAGGCCGTGTAGAAGATTTCAGTTCACAGTTTTATTATCTCGATATTGCCTAGTGTTTTGTAATTTAGGATTATTGGAGTGACTAAAATTAATATTAAAAGGAAGAGCACATAGAATCATTTTTGGTCACTGTTTTTGAGCTCTTTACTAATTTGAAGTGATAGAGGAGTGACATCATGACAGAAAACTAGATTAAGAATGTTATTATATCTTGTAAAATAGTTCACACATTGTGTCCAACAGTGCATGTCTAATGTACTTAGAAGATTTTCTCCATCATGTGACAGTCGTCTGCCAACATTTCAGTCTATCCTAGGAAGATTAAAGTCACTTGCAAAGACATTCGCATTATAATTTAGTGCAGAGTTACATACAAAAGCATTATTAATGGTGTTGTCTACAGTAGTCAATGTGTTAGGGGTTCTTTATATGCATTCGAGAAGTAAACTGTGGTTAGAAGTAATAACTGAAATCCAGACCGACTCTGGTACCTTATCTAGTATTTCGTCATCGATTTTACTAGGCGAAAAACAAACACGTATCTTAGACAGCCACCACCCCGTCCATATTTTTTACTGCCGCGATATAACATATAGTCCTGAATGGCCAATTCCGAGTCAGTTACTGAGGAGGAATACCATGTTTCTGTGACAAATATTAATGAGGTTTTAGCTAATAAGGCTATAGTTCTTAGAGTTAATATTTTATTAAGAAGTGAGCGAGCGTATATCACTAAAAACTTCATAAGTAAAGGGTGAATTGTAAAGAATCGAATAAGATCTTTGTTTAAATTGTTCGTGTTCGGTATAACTAGATGCTGGTTCAAAACAGCAGTCTGAACATTTTAGCTAATGTCTGAGCAAGCTGTATTGCTTAGGGGACTAGTGACTACCTGATCCCAAAGATATTTGCTTCAGAGTAGTTAAAAGTGTTTTGTACTTGTTTGCCATGTGGCTTACGCTGGTAGTTAAATGAGCTTTGTTTTAATTGGTCGCGTACAGCCTGTAAGTGCTTACGACCTTGATTAATACCGAAACGATTGCCCTGAGAAATGAGGTCTTGTAACCGGCCTTGGTATATAATGATGTGGCATGCACAGTAGTATCCTGCCTTCTTTGTGTAGATGAGGTCACAAAACCTCTTTTGGAGCTTACCTTTAGTTTCGACGATACTTTTATCTCCCTTTTAATTATAATTAAGTTGTTTAATGGGCTTACCATGGCTTTTACCTGGGCTTTGGAAGTTCCCCTTTTTTCACCTAATGAAAAACTGGAGGGCTTAGTATTGGATGTAGTGGTCTGAATTTATATCACTTAGGAGGTTGTCATAAGTTCATCCTGTTATTGTTAAGTCTTGTAGCATAACGCCTGCCTAATGATTAACAGTATCATCATAGGATTCTGTAGCAGTAATAGTTGGTGTAGTTAGGCATTTTATATTAATGATGTGTGTAAAGCTTCTAGTCTCCTATGTCTTGGATTGCAGTCTTATCTTTAACCATAAGGACCTTCTTATACTTAGTAGATGCAATATCTAAGTGTTCAGCTCGTTTTATTTTAACTGCTGCCGACTGAGAATTAAATCGGAAGAGAAGGGGCATTAGTACTTCAGATGTTTTTTGTTGGGGCACAATCTGAAAGGTGAGCCGCCTTTAGTAGAGAATACCTAACGGTTCTTGGTAGTGCCTTATGTGGTATATTGTAGACAATTACGTTCTGACAGGATATCATACGCTTAGTTACTCCTGTAGCTATAAAGTTTATTACGGTTTCTACTTTCGTAACGCTTAACATTGATTTTGCAGTAATTTACAAACTCTTTGAACTATGATATGTAGTTTGCACGTTAGTGATTTGCGCTCGCATGTAAATTTGCATATGCCTTAGTAATATTGTGAAATCCTCTAGGAACAATAATTTATACAGAATGTTATTTCACATAATCTGCTACAACGATACTAACCAATACATACTTATAGCAACATTTGATGGAACAAAAATATAAGAAGTCTGTAGCCTTGCATCTTTACTTTTGGCTTGTATGTCTTCCTGCGAGATACACCACTTATTAACGACAGATGAACACAGAAACCTAAAGCAAGACTTCTATAAAATCAGTTCAATATTCTACATGTTACGTTCTCTGTAGTATATGTGCTCAACATGTTATAACTTTAGGCAGATGTTTGGAATGATTGTTTGTCAAATTGAATTCTATTCAACCATGTTGTTGGTTTTAATGTACGCAATGCATCGAAGTATGAGACATATAAAATAAGCCTACGTTTGTTGTAACACGTAGTGTCACTGTGGTTGGATTCACGTTTGAATGTTATTTCACGAGGTAGATAATAAATGTTTGAATGAAACACTAATATTGAATAGATAGCCGAAAAAAATCATAAATTTATTAAAAGTTCATTGGAATCAACTAACCAATTTCACATATAACATTCAGTATTTCAGTAAAATCAGCTATTTTAATGTTCGTATGAAAGCGACATTCCGGTTCGTCTACAAGATTCACATCAAAAAGGAAAATATTTCCCAGTTTTTGTTTGATTTATTATATTCGCAAAAGAAACAGAGTTATCAGTATGACAATTTGTTAATCCAAGTACTACATTATTAGTAAATGAATAAATGTTTAGGAATAAAAAACTCCAATAAAATCACACACACTGGGAATGACAGAAAAACAAAATCTAAAACTACAATGACTGTAACAAAACAAACGTTGTTTGAAGCAAATTTTAAAAAAAGCAATGACAGCGTTGTTGAATTTGATTGTTCAACATTGTGAGGTTGTGATATGGCTTAAGGAGACTGATTATTTTAGGTGAGTCATTGCTGTTATTGGCAATTTTCTGGTAAATCTTCACAATTAATTGCACTCTGAAAATTTGAATTAACAATACGATTATTTGCATTGAAATGAACTTTAAAAAACAGAACTTTTCATAAACCTTTAACAATGATGTTTAACAATTATGTAATCGTAGTGTGTATAACACATACGTGGTAACTACTTAAATATCTTGAATGGAAACATTAATGGTGTGACTGATGTATTTCAGCTGTTTGCTTCTGACATTATGGTTGTGATCATTATTATTTATATTATTGTGAAATATGTTACATGGGAAAATTTCACTTTTTTGATCAGAATGTTTGTGTTGTCTACTTTTAATGAATTTGATAATAACGTACATGGGTAGGGTTACTTCTGTTTGCCTCACTCATGCTCTGCTCCATGATTTGCATTCTAATATTCATGAAAAAATCAGCTGGTGTTACTTTGCCTACCTGATTAGTTGTGATTAGCTTGCTAATTTCCTTTTGTTATTGTTGTTGTGATGTGCATCTCCAGCAAACAAATAAAAGCAAATGCTAAATCGTAACCGCAGTACTCACAAATTACCTACTTTTGTTCTGTCACGTAACTGAATAGAAGAACGTTCACTGTGTTATTACTCAAACAGCCTATAATAATATATATCACTGAGTTTCGTTATAAGGAATACTGACATTTACACTGTGATTTGCAATATTCGAATTTCACAGTGAGTGAACATGGAGAGTTGTGAGGGATAAACATTATAGTGAATTTGTACGATCTGATAATTATCTCATGAGAAGTAGGTAAATGAAATCGATAACAATAGAATGCATGACAATTTCAACTCAGGATTTTCTTTGTAAATTAAATTCAATAAGCGCAGTCAACCAGACACATTCACTGACCTATTCATTATTATCCACAATTTCTTTTTATGCTTCACATTGTAATTACGTACAAGAGAAAGTTAATGGGTTTCAAAGAGAAAACTTACTGTTTATTTCAGCGTTATACAACTGAGCTTTTGTATGTTGCTACACTCAAGTAAATCTGAGGTAATTCAAAATTATACCTACTGTAAGTGAACGGACTAGATCTAGCTGTAGATTTTCAATGATATGGCAGTCATTCAGTTTATTGAAATTTCCACCTCAATATGTCAGTTGCAACATTCAAATGGTGTTGTCCAGTAATGCTGGTCTAATGAACTGCACGAAATTTAAGGAACACGTCGAATTATGAGAGACGAGTGTGAATATGAACAGTGACGTAAGTGTGTTCAATGTAAACTACAACACACTAGAAACATCAATTACAGAGAAACTACTCTGTGTGTTACTTACCGAATGACATTCATCACACTCCCAACACCACTGACAATAGGAACGGGGTGCGTACTCAGCATCACATGCATCTTCGGTTGTTTGTGCTCAGCATCCTCAAATGTAAATATAGAAAGCGTCATTCAAAGTTTGTCTATCATTCACGATGTTATTTTTGTTAGATTAATATCAATCAGTAATCAATAACAAAAGCTCACCCACTTAGAGTGTGGATTACTGATGTCAACTTAAGAATTACCTATTCAATCGAATTTTATTGTTTTATTTAGTTTCCCAACAACAAACAGTATGTGAATGGACTAATTGATTGAGAAGGCCACTGTGTATTTGACGTCTACATCTGACAGTGAGTTATGAAAAATAGGCTTTCAAAATTCTGTTATCTCTAGTTGTGATTGACAGCAAGTATCAAATTGATAATCAACAAACCTGAACTACATTTGCCTTCTAAAAAACATTTTTAATAGAAGTTGGTAGTGTAAAATAAGTAAGTGACACATTTTATGAATTTGATGCAGGCTACAACAATAAATGACGGATTACAACACAATCAAAAATCAACTTAGAGATTTGAACAAGCGTCGATGAACAGTATAAAATAAACGATTAGACAGACACACTGTTCATTCGAACATGTGGTACTTTTATGATTCATACATAAACATTATCAGCGACAAAAGGGTAATAATTGATTCACTAAAATGCATTTAACCTCTACCTTTGTTCAACACTTTAACTTCATAAAAAATTAACACTACAACTTAGTTAAAATTTGTGTGAAATTAATGGATTCAGAATAACAAATAAAAGGAGGAGAACTCACATTGTAGACACACACACATAAAACTATATGAAGTTGAGGTGATGATCAGTGATGATCAGTCGTTTGAACCTTAGGATAAAGTTAGTAGTGCGAATATTTTGTGGTAGTTTATTCCAGAGTTTGCTGTAGTGTACGATAAAGAACTTACTGTTATATTGTGTTTGGTATTTAATAATAAGTAATGTTGCCTCGTGGTTTCAAAGATCGCATCTAGGCGTTTGTTTGCATGGGGGAGAGAAAGCTGAGAATGATGTTCCGTTGATAATTTTACAGAAAAATATTAAGTCATGTCGTAGTTAGCGATGACACAGTGGTTCTAAGGATAGTGTTTAACATCTAGTCATGTAGTTCATGTTGCTGTTAGTTCCTAGAATTCGACGTGGTAAACTTGTTTGTACTCTTTTTATACGTGTCCTATCTATGCTATTCACGCTCGAGAAGATAAATGAGCAGTACTTGAGTGTAGGTCTTACACATGTCTTAAACAATGTAAGTTTAGCCTCCCTTGTAAAGAAGTTTTTAAGGAAGGAAGCTTGTTAATTTTCAAGCTTTTTAAATTATAGAAAAGGCGTGTTCTGTGAACTTTAAGTTTACTGAATATTTGATGCCCAAGCCGCTAGTTGATTGGAATATTTGGACTTTATACCCATTTGGATGAAACGTAAACTAAGGGTTATGGTTGCCTACGTCCATGATTTCACATTTACTATGGTCAAGTGGTAGTTGCCATTTTTGGCTCCAGGCAGTTAGGCTATCAAGGTCTTTTCAAATTAAAGTCATGCCTTCTATAGTATTCTAATTAAGGCTATCTTCTATCTTGAGGTCATTCGCATATAAATACGGTCGGCCATGTTTTATAACGTTAGTTAAATCATCTATGTAAACAATGAACAAAAAAGGACCCAGTACACTTCCCTGTATTACGTCGCTGGTAATTGGTTCAGGTAATGATAGACTATTATTATACCTTACTGATTGCTGTCTTCCTTCTAGAAAAAATGCGAACCATGAGTGAGGTGGGTCTTTGACCCCGTATGACTTGATTCTAATGAGCAGTCGCTAATGCGGGACTTTGTCAAAAGCTTTACTTAAGTCAAGAAATAAAGCGGACACTAGGAGTCTTTTGTCTCGATGTGTAGTTATGTCATCTAGATAGTCTAGCATGCATGTAATACATGACCTAGCCTTTGAGAATCCATGTTTGCAGTGGGAGAGCAGTTCGATCTTAAGTAAATACTGGAGTAAATCCACATTGATTATTTTTTTCATTACTCTTGATACAACAGAGATTGGGTTGATAGGGCGGTAGTTCTCCATATTTCCCACAGGTCCGTATTTAAGCTTAGGAATGACATATGTAGTTTTCCATAGGGTATGGTAGCATGCAGTAGAGAGTGATATTATAAATAGTTTAAAAAGTGCCAGGTGGATGTCAATGACACTTATTTCGAGTACATTAACTGGTATACCATCAGAGCTCAAGTAGAATAAGTGTTTATCTTGAGAAAGTTAAATTCTTCTATGGTTACTTTTTCATCGTAATTTATAACCGGAGTATTTATGAAAGACATGATAATACGATAGTCGTTGAAGTGTCATAAGTTTTATACACACCTTCAGAAAGTAATTTATGATTTAGGGTTTTGACAAAGATCCGGACAGATAAGGAGCATGTTTATACCTGGTTCATACAGTTATTAACAAATCGGATCGCTACAATCGACTTTTAGCTAAATGAGAGTAGAATCGAATGAACATTGAACTGAAACATTTTTATTGCTTTTTTCAAGACGTAGACACTGACAAGATGTAGGTGTAAGATTGACGAGTGTTGTTATGAAGTATCTAACGGATTTTACTGGTGCTTTATCCGAAATTTTGTAGACAATTACGCTGTGACGAAAATACATCCGCGTAAATACTTCTGTATGTAATAAATCGATTACAGTTTCCACGTAAGTTATGCTTTCCAATCTAGTTAAGCTTTTATCCATAGTCAGTAACAATACGATGAGGGGGTGGGGACAAATATCATATTAGCTTGTTGCTTGCTGCATGGTTTATATTCCCTTTTTATTCGTTTTTGGTAAAGACTCTTTGTAATGTGACATTTCCCTCAATTAATATCATATATGGATTTGTTTTATTGTAACAATCCTTATTATTATTATTATTATTATTATTATTATTATTAATTTAATAAACCTGTAAGGCTTATGTTTGTCGTTTGTTGGATTCAATACACCTTCATGATAACCACTCAAATACTATGAGGTGGAAAACATTCGAGGTCTATTCGTTGACTTACGCCAAATTATTTATGGATAGTGACTGTTAAATTGTAACCTCAATACTGACCAGTGGTAACATTTACAAAGGCAGCTGAAGATTCATCGCTGTGTCATTTTAGACCCAATTATCAGTAAACTAATTCATAGTAAGCATTAACTTCGTAATTTCTAAATTTCATAAATTCGATATTTGCAAGAACCAGTTCTAATTGGATTCTAATAGCCACATCGTCTGCATAACAGTATATCATTTGACTGGTCATGTATAAGACATTATATAATAATTTACACTTTAACATAAATATGATGATTAATGTTATTGCAAATTATTCTCACATTTACCACAATGTACATTATCAAATTACAGCACACAATATAAATCCATGATAAACACAAGACCACTACCATATCCTACAAGAATCAGCAACATATAAACAATTCCATGTTTAACATAAAGCACACACAATATTTCAATGAGTTTGAAGGTGTAAAGCGATTATGTTGAGCTTCCAAAGCTTAACCAAGATATCCGTAAATCGGCCCATATACTTTTAAGACGACTGTAGGTTGAATCTCAATCACATGCCTCTAAATAGCTGCATATAACATGAAGAGTATATGCAGCAACTACAAATACTGATTATGACAAGAAGGATAAAATAAGAGAATTACCCTTAGAAGAGGATAAATGAATTACTCAAATGAAATGTATATTACGTCAATGAGAAAGACAAGATTTATTGATAATGAGTATTACTGTGACTATGAAACGGAGGCCTTAACGACTGAATATAATTATTAGACTGGCTTGAACTAACTAGTCAACACTTATGAATATGACTGATCGCAACAATATTCAACTTAATAGACGAATATTATGTTGGTCAACCTCAATTATATGTTTTCTGGTCGCAGACATCATAGCCTGTTGATGCTGGCTGCATTTGAATACACTTAACACATTCACAAGTCTTCAATGAAGATTCACAAGCTTATCCATAATTTACCGTCGTTGTATATTATCCTACATCTAAGTTTAGTATTAGTGACATCTATTTCCAGTGATCAAGTTAACTGACTTCAAGTTAAACATCAGTTGACAAGGATATAACACCAGCCAGCTGTTTCACTTTAGTTGAAGGTGATGTAGTGGCAATCTGGAAATTCCACCCGAAACGCAAGTGTTGTTTCTAAAGTATAACCTTCGAACTTAATTTAATGTCAAAAAATGCCAGTAAAAGCGTGAATTTTGAAATAGGAACCTGCTGAAAACCATGTACTGTGCATCACGATTATGATAGTAGTGTGCAGCTGTGAAATAAATAAATTGTGTATCTCAGGTCATCATCAGCATCAGTAAGCGATTGAACAGATTTAACATATTCGTGGACACTTTCAGGTATCAAGCCATATTTAACTGAATTTTTTCAATTCACCTTCATCAGAATACTGTTTCACATATAGTGTGTGGTTACTATCATTTTGTATAACATGTAATTCATTGTTAATTAGCCTACAAGAACAGAAAAGGGGATTAATGAATGTTTAAGACGACAATTGTCGATTGCAAACATTTGAACTATATCATTCATCATGCTTACATATACAGCGATTCAGTTGAGTTCTTCCCTGATACTAATTTAATGTCTATCTCAACAAATATAAACACTATAACATGCGTGATGAAATAAGTGATTTTTTGATTTTCTCATAACTATCACCTCAAACTAATAGATTCACGGTTTCATGAAAGATGTACAGTTAAGTATGAAATGCCTGTGATAGTGTATCATTTTGCTAATGGATGAAACTATTTGATGATAGCTGATTTTGAGTACTGCAAAATATCTGCTGTTTTATGCTTGTGAGGAAGGATGCCACTCACTTTATTAGTATGTACATAGACGTTGTTCCATAATGGCATTACTGTGTGCTAATCGTAAAACGAAATTGTAAGGGTCCTTCGAACGCTATATTTAGATGTTTCGTTGCATTTTCTATTGCATTATCAAAATTTATTAACACGACGATTTGTTTTACATGTTGAAAATTCAGACTCCCTGGGCCCGTTATTGAACAGTTGGATGAATTCATCAATCTTATGTGTGAGATTGTATCGGAACGCATGATGGTGTATTTTTATAATTCTTGTTTCCTGGGTCACTGGTTTATCAATCATGTATAAACGACTTTTTATCCTAATTAATTGCAACGAAGTGTTTTAAATCTTATTTGACTAAGTCAAATATTGAAACAAGATTGAATGACTTAACAAATATCCATTGCCATGCATCTTTTGTATTATTTTCAGTATGTCGCATTATATCAATGAACATTTTAACAGTGCCGTTTATTGAAAAAAATAAGGATAAGACTTGATGTCGAATCAGCCGACTGAAAGCTACGACTGAGCGAATTACCGGAGTTCGGAATACCATTGTGTTTCCTCCACCGACCGAATGCTTCTAATTAATCGAGTATCGAGCTTGATTATTATCCCAAAACCCAAAGGAATAACAACAAGTCGTCTAAAAAACGATTAATTTCTCCAATTACACCAAGTACAATAACAGAAGTGACAACAATAACAATAACGATGACAATAACAATAGTCTAAAACAATACAATAAATATAGAAAGTAATTAGAAGTGCACTTTTGAATAATATTGACTCCGACAGTAACAGAACGTTCGCCCAATCGTTCCGAAACCAATGGCCGCTAACAATGGAACTCGATGCAACCAAACAACATTTAGTGGAACCAATGTTCAACTTCCTTGACACTTGAGAAAAGCAAGATATACCGTGGGAAGATAACAACCACTTTGATTCGTTTTCAGTTAATCGTTATCGCCTTGATGCATCCTTTTCTATTTGACAGTTGAACTTAGATTATTAGGAAATAAGTCTTTATTTTACTGTCGTTGACAGGAGACAGTGAAGCACAATACTGGTCATTCAAACTTAAGGGCTCCTCAACATTCAATATAATAATAATTGTTTTACTCTCAAGTATCATTTTGTAGATGGAAGCATGCCAGTTTACTGGCATTAACACAATGATATGCGTTTACATATATACAAACATTATGACGAAGTGTCACTGTCAGGACATTATTAACATATAATGATATAAATTACGAACCAAACCGACTGCAATAAAGTTTACAGCATAAAAACCCCAAATGTATGTATTGTATCAGTGCATATATGACTAAGAGCAGCGAGATCCTTGATTAATTCGTTAAAATTCCTAAAAACGGCTAAGAGTTAGCAGAGTGAATCATTGAGCATGTTCACATGCAGCGTAAGATCGAGAGTACTTGGAACGGGGGTGCAGAAGGGAAGTCAATAGTGTTGTGTTAGAATGTTGTATAATTGCCTATTACATAATCATCTTAAACTATAGAAAAGACGAAAACAGAAATAACACAAAACAACAGCTCTGGTTTCTTGGAACAAATAAGCGAAAATTGGTGTCTATACAAGAATTGAAGGACATGACATGCCACTAACGTTGACTGAACAAATAGGCAGAATTAATATTTATACTCTCACTTATAAATGGATTATAGAGGAAGAACACTAGCATATGAATAAGACAGGTAACTGATGCTTGCACGTTTAGAGTTCCTATTATTTCACTAGTGAAGTAACAAACAATTGTTGGTGTGAACAATTTTATCAGAAGAGATGCAATTACCAACTTGTCGTACAAATGAAGAAAGTGAATCTGTTTCTCGAATGGCTTGAGGCAGAGTGTTCCAGATTTCCGAGAACTTATTTGTAAAATAATTCCTACAAAAAGCCGATTTAGAATGTAACATTCATATTTTCGAGGCAGAATTGCATAGTTTATAGCTAGAAGGTTTCCTGAACTTAATTGTGCTGAATGATGAAAACGCTAATTTGTTCAGTATCTCATAAAGGAAGATTAGGTTTATCTTGTGTCGGCACCTTCATTAGGTATTTAGTCCTAACTTAGTGCATCTAGTTTTATAGTCTAGAGTACAATCAGCCTCAAAAGTACGAAGAGTAAAGTGACGTTGTACAGATTCCAATCTAAGTTTATTCTTAATGGAAACATTACTCAGAATAAAAGTGAAGCATTTCAGAAAATGTCATACACAAACTCTATATAGCATAATAAAAGAATCATTCCTATGAAAGTTACGTAGTACGCAGCACAGTACTTGATGTGACTTGCATGTCTGCATACTGACCTTTTTCTATGCTAGATCATTTGCATATGTCATTTATATAAGCCATAAAGAGCAGTGGGCCTGAAACACGTCCTTGTACAACACCACTTGCAACTGGTTCTGCCTTGGACAGAGTGTAGTAAATTCAAACAATTTGACGCCTATGACTGGGGAAACGGTTCAGCCATGCACGCAATGGATTCTTAATCCCATAAGAGGAGAGTTTGCCTTTAAGTAGCCTGTGGTTAACCATGTCAAAAGCTTTAGATATGTCTAAATACAATACTAAAACCTAGTGCTTAAAGCATCGTTCAGTAAAGACTAAATTAATGAATTCAAAGTGATAAGTCACACAAGACCTTGTTCTCAAAAAACCATGTTAGGATTTAGAGATAAGTTTCTCAGATAGTAATTATCAGACATTTGGTCACATTCTATTTTTTCGATTATTTTAGAGATAACGGGTGATATTTGTGGGCATATAGTTTTGCAAGTTTGTCCTGTTACTTGATTTAATGCGAGGGCAGATGTAAGCGGTTTTCCATCTACTAGGATAAGTACCCGCTGTCAATAAGAGGTCAAACAGTTTTAATAGGAATAATGGTATATTAGGTCCACTGAGTTTGAAGTAAATAGATGCCATCCATATCTATTTCATAATTACTTAACGTCCTAAGTGAGTTGATGGATTTACGAATGTTGTCATAAGTGAAAGTAACAGATTCCATATATTAAGTAGCCGAATAGATCATTTCTACCCCAATGTCATCCAGGAGCTTATCTCTGTTAGCAAAGAAACTGCTTAACAGACTGATTATAATATTATGGTCGTTAATCATCAATCCGTCTTGTAAAATGCAGGAAACATCACTATTCCGGAGAGGTTTGAGGCGTTTATTATCCATTCGAACTGAGTTTTGTATCTTGGAGCTACTGTGCATTGCTGATACTTCTTCTTAAATCGCCTTTAACTTGTGGATTTATTTCAGTTGATTGAAGGTCATGGCAATTCCCACAAATGCAGAAAAGTCATTAGACGTGAAATAGCACTTCTGTAAGCGTCTAAGCTTCTTACGGTAATGGAGTGGTATGAACGAATCATTTGACTTAATTATATTGCTTATCTTACTAGGTGCATTCGAATCTGAACACGAGTCATTAATTTGATAAAAAATTTCTAGTGCTTCTGTAGGATTATTGGATAGTAAACAATTGTCCCAGTAAGAGCAACTTAGAAGGCCGTGTAGAAGATTTCAGTTCACAGTTTTATTATCTCGATATTGCCTAGTGTTTTGTAATTTAGGATTATTGGAGTGACTAAAATTAATATTAAAAGGAAGAGCACATAGAATCATTTTTGGTCACTGTTTTTGAGCTCTTTACTAATTTGAAGTGATAGAGGAGTGACATCATGACAGAAAACTAGATTAAGAATGTTATTATATCTTGTAAAATAGTTCACACATTGTGTCCAACAGTGCATGTCTAATGTACTTAGAAGATTTTCTCCATCATGTGACAGTCGTCTGCCAACATTTCAGTCTATCCTAGGAAGATTAAAGTCACTTGCAAAGACATTCGCATTATAATTTAGTGCAGAGTTACATACAAAAGCATTATTAATGGTGTTGTCTACAGTAGTCAATGTGTTAGGGGTTCTTTATATGCATTCGAGAAGTAAACTGTGGTTAGAAGTAATAACTGAAATCCAGACCGACTCTGGTACCTTATCTAGTATTTCGTCATCGATTTTACTAGGCGAAAAACAAACACGTATCTTAGACAGCCACCACCCCGTCCATATTTTTTACTGCCGCGATATAACATATAGTCCTGAATGGCCAATTCCGAGTCAGTTACTGAGGAGGAATACCATGTTTCTGTGACAAATATTAATGAGGTTTTAGCTAATAAGGCTATAGTTCTTAGAGTTAATATTTTATTAAGAAGTGAGCGAGCGTATATCACTAAAAACTTCATAAGTAAAGGGTGAATTGTAAAGAATCGAATAAGATCTTTGTTTAAATTGTTCGTGTTCGGTATAACTAGATGCTGGTTCAAAACAGCAGTCTGAACATTTTAGCTAATGTCTGAGCAAGCTGTATTGCTTAGGGGACTAGTGACTACCTGATCCCAAAGATATTTGCTTCAGAGTAGTTAAAAGTGTTTTGTACTTGTTTGCCATGTGGCTTACGCTGGTAGTTAAATGAGCTTTGTTTTAATTGGTCGCGTACAGCCTGTAAGTGCTTACGACCTTGATTAATACCGAAACGATTGCCCTGAGAAAATGAGGTCTTGTAACCGGCCTTGGTATATAATGATGTGGCATGCACAGTAGTATCCTGCCTTCTTTGTGTAGATGAGGTCACAAAACCTCTTTTGGAGCTTACCTTTAGTTTCGACGATACTTTTATCTCCCTTTTAATTATAATTAAGTTGTTTAATGGGCTTACCATGGCTTTTACCTGGGCTTTGGAAGTTCCCCTTTTTTCACCTAATGAAAAACTGGAGGGCTTAGTATTGGATGTAGTGGTCTGAATTTATATCACTTAGGAGGTTGTCATAAGTTCATCCTGTTATTGTTAAGTCTTGTAGCATAACGCCTGCCTAATGATTAACAGTATCATCATAGGATTCTGTAGCAGTAATAGTTGGTGTAGTTAGGCATTTTATATTAATGATGTGTGTAAAGCTTCTAGTCTCCTATGTCTTGGATTGCAGTCTTATCTTTAACCATAAGGACCTTCTTATACTTAGTAGATGCAATATCTAAGTGTTCAGCTCGTTTTATTTTAACTGCTGCCGACTGAGAATTAAATCGGAAGAGAAGGGGCATTAGTACTTCAGATGTTTTTTGTTGGGGCACAATCTGAAAGGTGAGCCGCCTTTAGTAGAGAATACCTAACGGTTCTTGGTAGTGCCTTATGTGGTATATTGTAGACAATTACGTTCTGACAGGATATCATACGCTTAGTTACTCCTGTAGCTATAAAGTTTATTACGGTTTCTACTTTCGTAACGCTTAACATTGATTTTGCAGTAATTTACAAACTCTTTGAACTATGATATGTAGTTTGCACGTTAGTGATTTGCGCTCGCATGTAAATTTGCATATGCCTTAGTAATATTGTGAAATCCTCTAGGAACAATAATTTATACAGAATGTTATTTCACATAATCTGCTACAACGATACTAACCAATACATACTTATAGCAACATTTGATGGAACAAAAATATAAGAAGTCTGTAGCCTTGCATCTTTACTTTTGGCTTGTATGTCTTCCTGCGAGATACACCACTTATTAACGACAGATGAACACAGAAACCTAAAGCAAGACTTCTATAAAATCAGTTCAATATTCTACATGTTACGTTCT